>CM067315.1:35542128-36142128 GCA_034231615.1 Meghimatium bilineatum | reverse complement strand
ATATTTATATATAAAATAGAGACATGTTTAAGCAATGTGATATATCAGTGCACTGGGGTGCAAAGGGAACGCATTGCTCTAGGCGGACCCAGGGTTAGCAGATAACCATGATCCCAAATGTACCTCCACGCGGTGCACCCTGGAAACAGAAATACAGCAGCTCGAGCTGATTCTGGCCAAATCATTTGGGGATCGTGTCCGAGAATGTGGAGGTAGCAGATGGAAAGAGATTTGTCTGCACAAGAGACAGACAATATCTCAGACACCACCAGCATCACCACATGTAGCGACACGGTCGACATACAGTAAAGCTAGTCAGTCCAGTCTGAACATTGGAGGGGGCGGCCCATGTAAAATGCACGTAAAGGTAGATGCATGGCGAGAGACAAATAGATTTCATACCGAGTACAATGAAACAATGAAAGGGCAGAACAGCGCTAGAGGGCAGCGGAAACTGCAAATAGAAAGTGAAAAGTTTCTAGGAAAGGGGAACTACAAGCTCAGTCAGCTCGAGTCGAGCATCTAGTTACCTGTGTTCCTTACAGGCAGAGACCCAGACCCATTCATTGGCGTTTGGTAAAGCAAGAAGACCTAATCAGACTCTAATGTCGAGCCTTCCTAAGCCGGAAATATGCTCGCGAAGAGAAAGGGTTCCGTACCCGATGGGCTCAGGCACAAAAGGGACAACGATTTAGCCCTGGCCCAACTCGACTGTCAGGTTTTCCTACACCGGAAATACACTTGAAGAGAGAAAGGTTTCAGTACCTGATGGGCTCAGGCGCTATTGGGACAAGGACGATCAGCTCGAGAACGCCTTGCTCTCAAACGCGTGGTGTGAGACTCGAACTTGGACAAGGGGTACATGATGTCGGTGAATGACACCTCGGCTAAGAGGGCGAAAGAGCCATGGCTCAACTCCTCTGTTGAGTTCTTCCCCTTAAGGAACCAGGCTCACGGATGAGAAACAGTTCAGTACCCAATGGGCACAGGCACAGCACGTCCAATTACACGAGGCAAGTTCATAGACAGTGGAACATCTCGTGCGAGTCAGACGAGAGCAAAATCGTCTGGGCGAAGAGTCGCCACTACGCGTGCCTGGAGACAGATATAGAGGCTGTCACAGGCTAAGGGTAGCCCACCCGAATTGTCAAGGCATTCCGAAATCGGATGTGCTATGCCTACAAGGCGCATAACGGTGGCACAACGTAATCACGCTCCCGGCGGAAATCGCACGGACACCTGTGATGGTTACAATGGAGCGAACGCAAAACAAACAAACATCAGTGCACTGTCTCTGTCTGTCTGTCCTTATATCTGTCTGTTTATGTCTATATGTATATCTGTTTCTATCTGGCTGCTTTCTGTTTGTCTATCAGTATGTATGTAGTATTAGTCACGAAGGAAATTACAATACTTTTCTTTTCCTTAGCTAAACATTCATGTTTATATGGAGCAGTATTAGGGGTTTAAGTACAGTTTTAACCATTTTTTATGGAGCAGTTTAAGGAGTTTAAGTAGAGATTTAATCTGTTTATACGGAGCTCTATAAAGATACATAGCTTTATCGTGTTTATATGCAGCTTTATATGGAATTTAAGAACAGTTTTAACCTGTTTGTATGGAGCTGTATAAGGAGTTTAAATAAATTTAAGAATTTAATACGGATATTAATACGGATAATTTAAAATCTAATACGGATATTATATTTTGTGTGTTTCTTGTTACTGAGGATACTTCAATATCTGTGCGGGATGTTCGTTGTAATATTTCTTGTCTGGATTAGTCCGTTCTCAGTGACTTGAGTGCACGGTTTGAATGTATTGACAAAATCGCATCTTTTATTGGAGATGCGGTTGGTCAGGTACAGAAAATCTCGTGTACGAGAGTTGCTAGGTGATTTGGTGCCGTTGAATGGACGTTCAATTCCCGTTAGACTCAAGGAGTTTAAGTACAGTTTTAACTAGTTTCCTGAACTATACACACGCATCTCGCCTACCTATGTACTGACTAGTGCACCTTAATGGTACAAACAGACACATACATTAGATATGTACAAAACAGATACGAGATTGCGAAATCATCTTGTTCCAGCTCGATTCTGGTCATCTCAGAATGAAGAAGGAATTTAAAGTTTAATTGCGTTGATATAATAGCCATTTCTTTATGTAATTTGTCTTTGATCTTGCTAATGTATCGTGATGTTTTTCTTGAATCTTCTCGGCTCTATTGTCAATTATCGATCAGTTGTCATTGAATTGTGTCATGTCATTTAAGTTATTCACGGAGGCCCTCCAGTTTAAAAGTGGAACATATGTGAGATGTGGTACGTCTGATGATGATGATGACGATGATGATGATGATAATGATGATAATGATGACGATGATGATGATGATGATGGTGATGATGATGACGATGATGATGATGGTGATGACGATGATGATGATGATAATGATGATGATGATGATAATGATGATGCTGATGATGATGATGATGATGATGATGATGATGATGATGATGATGATGGTGATGATGATGATGATAATGATGACGATGATGATGATGATGATGATGATGATGGTGATGATGATGATGATGATGATGATGGTGATGATGATGACGATAATGATGATGATGATGATGATGATGATAATGATGATGATGATGATGATGATGATGATGATGATGATGATAATGATGACGATGATGATGATGATGATGACGATAATGATGATGATGATGATGATGATGATAATGATGATGATGATGATGATGATGATGATGATGGTGATGATGATGATGATGATGATGATGGTGATGATGATGATGATAATGATGACGATGATGGTGATGATAATAATGATGATAATGATGATAATTTCGATATAACTATAACAGACCACGAGCCTGTCACAATGCATTTCAAAAATCAGTTTAAAGGACACGGTTAATTTTCAAATATCAACAATATTTTTTTACCAGTTTTTCACTCACTCTCTCCTCCATCCCCTTTGTCAACAACTGTCAAGAATTCAGGGAACTGCTTATTGATGTAACTAATATTGTATACCCCCTCCTCCACCCTAAACATTTGTTTATGAAACAATCTTAGAATACTACATCATTTGTAAATTATTATAAAAACTGAATGTAAACACTGAGTGCGTACGTAATTCAATGTAAAAGTTGTTAATTCGTCATACAATTTAACTCAATGTAAAAATTTAGCACGCGTCACAGTTTAGCTCAATGTAAATATAGTATGTACTAGCACAATGTAAATATAGTATGTACTAGCTCAATGTAAATATAGTATGTACTAGCTCAATGTAAATATAGTATGTACTAGCACAATGTAAATATAGTATGTACTAGCACAATGTAAATATAGTATGTACTAGCTCAATGTAAATATAGTATGTACTAGCTCAATGTAAATATAGTATGTACTAGCTCAATGTAAATATAGTATGTACTAGCACAATGTAAATATAGTATGTACTAGCTCAATGTAAATATAGTATGTACTAGCTCAATGTAAATATAGTATGTACTAGCTCAATGTAAATATAGTATGTACTAGCTCAATGTAAATATAGTATGTACTGGCACAATGTAATTCAATATAAAACGTTGACATATTTCTTCTTCTTCTTCATCGTTCATTCTCAGACTCCTGCTGGCTCTCCCTTGTATCGAGACCATTGTCCTACTAGATTTCTAGCAGGATGTAGTCCAGAGAATGGAAATGCGTTGTGTCGCCGTTTTATTTGCGCCAATGGCCCGACACATCCGTCTTCGGCGGTTGACATATTTCAACAGTTTAGATGATTTCATAACACATTTTATTTAACCTCTATGTAGAATGTGGATATATTTCAACACAAATTATTTAGCTCCATGTAAAATGTCGATATATTTCAATACATTATATTCACATTAATGTAAAACGTCAATATATTTCGGATCGTGCTCGAGAGATTGCGGGTTCGAGTTCCACTCCCGACATCAAGTTTAGAAAATGACGTGGTCTGCGTTTCCTCAAAGAAAAAAAATAAAGAAAAAAATAAAAAAACAAACTATTTAGTTATGTCCGATCTCCAGTAAGACAGATGACCTTAAAGGCCGATTTTGATCTCTTCCGTGCATTTATTTGGTTGGCCGTAGCTATTTGTGGCAGGTGACGCCGAGTATATAAAAAGTGACCAACGAAAAACAAGACAATAATAAAAAACGTAACGAGTGAAATTCTAAATACTTTGTAGATGGGTCTTCTAGCGATCAGAGTCACGATTTAGCTGTGACAAGGTTAAGCTGAATGAAATACATAGTATACAAAATCTTTTTAAAAAAAACTCCCGAACGACGTTTAAGATATTTTTAAAGACAGTTATTCTCAATCCCCTAATTTTCCCTCCCGAACATCTTCACCCACCAACTCACTCTCTCACTCACTCACTCTCCCACCAACTCACTTTCTCACCCACTCACTCTCCCACCAACTCACTCTCTCACCCACTCACTCTCCCACCAACTCACTCTCTCACCCACTCACTCTCTCACCCACTCACTCTCCCACCCACTCACTCTCTCAACCACTCACTCTCCCACCCACTCACTCTCCCACCCACTCACTCTCCCACCCACTCACTCTCCCACCAACTCACTCTCTCACCCACTCACTCTCCCACCCACTCACTCTCTCACCCACTCACTCTCCCACCCACTCACTCTCCCACCCACCCACTCACTCTCCCACCCACTCACTCTCCCACCAACTCACTCTCTCACCAACTCACTCTTTCACCAACTCACTCTCTCACCAACTCACTCTCTCACCCACTCACTCTCCCACCAACTCACTCTCTTACCCACTCACTCTCTCTCTCACCAACTCACTCTCCCACCAACTCACTCTCTCACCCCCTCACTCACCCACGAACTCAGTCTCTCACCCACTCACTCTCCCACCCACTCACTCTCTCACCCACTCACTTCCCTCATCTCCTAATTGTTGACGTCATTTATAAACATCACTACCCCCCCCCCCCCTCCCAATATATCAGGAACAATCAATTTGAGTTATGTTATACTTCTAAACAACATAGACATTAATTGAAGTTAACTCATACTTCTAATTAATAAACAAACACAGACATCAATTGATGAATACTATTAGTTTATATAACATATATGATTGATTTAATTGTACTCGGGTTTCTCCATGTGTACTCGTTCCTCTCAATAAAACATCACGCCAGCTGCCGAGAGTAACACTCATCGCACTGCACTAAGAGCAGAGCTTTACGCAATAATCCACCGTATCTTCAACAAAAATGCATTTGTAAACAAATCCTCATGACCCATTCTCGAACTCGCGGCCTAGAGAACACAGGGTATATGATTTAGCCACACCGCACGTAAATCCCCATTAAAATTTAAATACTCGTTTTTATCAATAACACATATAACCCCACTGTGCAGGAGGCTTGTCTCTTAAAGAATTGAACAATGATGAAACTTGAAGTTGACTAAAAATGAATGAAGGCTATGATGAAATTCACAATTGCAAACAGAAAACAAGAATGTCAACGCCCACAATTTCTGAGGATCAAAACATACAAACATTCAATATTCAACACACACACATACAGCATGCAAATCACTCCCACTCTCTAAACAAAACAGCCGCAATTGAAACACAAAAATACACTAATACATCAACAATCGAGTCATATTTCCACGACGCTTTTTTCTTCCCATCTCCTTATCTAACCGTTCTAGCAGTAGCTGAAATATTCTGTCTGTTGATAATTACAGCACACAGGTGTACTTCTACTGAAGAACTGACCAGAAAACGTCTCGATCAATGCTTGAGTACACAGTAAAGTAGTCATTGTAACTGTCTACATCGACCAGGGGGTGTCTAATTCATGGATTCATCATAAGATAACTCGTCAAAGTCTTGCTCAAATTTAGCAGAGCTTGATGTAATAGATTCAACAGAAGAAAGAAAGTGGCTTAAACAGAGTGTTGATAATTGTGTCTTCGTCAAAGAACACAACTGCATAGTTAACATAGAGGGCGTATATAAAGTCAATGTGTACTAATTTACGTTGGTGGTAACACTACGTCATTTAGTATGGAGTCTTTAGTTACGATCTGTCATGACGTCTGTGTACAGAAACTTTATTACAGACACATTGCAGAAATGAAGAAAAATTATAGATACATTAATAATTTGAATGATATTACTAAGATAATATAAGAAAAGAGGTGAAGAAAAAATAAGTGACGACAAACGACATTTGTAATAAAGAATCATCATCATCATCATCAAGTGCCGTCTCCGCAACGAAGGTTGGCTGCAACGTATCTCCAACATCCCCTGTCTCTTGTCTTGGTGGTGCACTCTGCTAGACTGTAACCTGCCCATCGTGTAATGTTACTCTCCCACTTGTATCTCTGCCTACCTCTTGCTCGCTTCCCTTTGACTTTACCCTCAAGTAAGGTCTTCAATAGGGTGTCATGTCTTTTAATGTGTCCAAAGTATTTTATTTGCCTGATCTTTATTTCTCTTAGTAGTTCTTTCTTCATATTAAGTGTCTTTAGCACCTCTTTATTTGTTTTCTTCTCTTTCCATGATGTTCTCCCTATTCGTCTATATATCCACATCTCAAAGGCATCATTTTTGTCTTCTAATTGTTTATTTAGTGTCCATGTTTCTGAGCCATACATTAATATGGAATAGATGTAGCATTTTATAATTCTCATTTTTAACTCAAATCATTAATAAAGAATATAGACAGACTAAAGTATAGCTTACATCTTCTTTTTGTGTGTTTCCCTCACTCTCGTTAATCAGTAGGATTTTGTGTGTGAATTAAGTCGGAAAGTGTTAATGCATTGTAGTATCGTTTAAATTGCGACATTTCAGCATAGAACGTCCGTTTTTTTTTTGCATGCCTTTGATTCATGTTTGCGTCCCTAGCCTGTGTCAGCCCTCTAATATATGGACATGCAAGGAGAGTGTTGTTCTATTCTGTACATGATGGTTTATAAATCACTGTTACCTTGAACATTTGAGGAAAATATATCACTCGATGAGTTTTCATGGATGTAACACCAGGCTGGAGTTGAACCTTTGTCTACTACGTCTGCCCGATATAATATTATTAGACAGTATAGTACGTCTTGTACTGACGCTAAAATAGAACCCATTCCCATTTACGACTGTGGTTCGAGTTTAGGACGTGCGTAACAGTAAAATTTGAGTTGTGTTCGTTGACCATTTTACGCGAGGTTTCGTTTACCAACATTCCGAACAGCCCGTCCAAGTCATAGTTTCCATTACTTTTTAAAAGAAACTGGACCAAATCGACTTCATGACACGTGCTTCTAAAAGATTGCTAAATACATCTTTCAGACCATGAAAACTTCCTTCATCACGGCGTACGTTTTTCTTTAGGATGAGTGTTCCGTCATTAGAACTAAGCGCTACCTTCTTTTGTTTGTAATCGGCACCGTAGACGTTGTACTCATTAAAAGGCCTCACTTCATCAGAGGATCTCTTTTTCGTGGAATATAGATACCCAAAATTAGTCAATCCTTGTTATCATAAACAATGTTACGACAAATATTTAGTGGGCATCAGGAGAATGTTACGACAGTTTTGTATTGAGCACCAGAAGTGTTTTGTATATCTACGACAAGTGTGTAGTGGGCAGCAACCAGGAGAATACTAAGCCATATTTCCCTGGAACTATATAGACTGGAATTACAACCCGCCCCGTGCATGTATACTGAGCAGCGTATTGTACACTATTGAGACAGCTAAAACAGATGCTATGCGCAAAAAGATTGGTGGAACCATTTTGTTTACAGAGAATGGAAAGATAATGGAAACTTGACTTTACATTTTCATCACACCAACAAATGGAAACTTGACGTTTTCATCATTTCATCACACCAGCAAATGAAAACTTGACTTGACGTTTTCATCACACTAGCAAATGGAAACTTGACGATTTCATCACACCAGCAAATGATTCAGAGAAAGCTAAGTAACTAATCATAACCAAAAAAAAATTGTTAAGCGTAGGAGAAACAACATTGACAAAAGAAAAATGAACATTTTAATGTGAGATAAATGCGAAAATAAGGGGAGATCATGGCGACTTAGTTTGTCACAGAATGTTACAAAACTAAAAAAAAACATGGATCTGTTAGGAAATAATGAAAACGAGATAATTTTTTCGGGCCAAATCAACAAGTGATAAGATGAATTAACATATAAAACAACACAGCATAATGCACAAAATACCATGGAGATGTCCTCACCATAAATCAGACAATTATATTGATCGTACAGGACCTATGTATTGCTGTCGAAGTAGGATGTGTCGGGTCATTTGCACAAATACAACATCAACACAACTCGTCTCTATTGTCTAGACACATAAATTTGAGAAATGTACCATTTTTCCAGCTGCAAAGAAGATCTAGTAGGAATTTGAGAACGAAAGTTTTAAGAAAAGTATGTATTAATATGAAGTATATATTATCACTACATTGAGCAGTCGGATGATTCGGTCCATTGGTACATATAAAACAGCTACACAACAAATTTTCGTTTTTTTTAACTACATCCAGCAGGAAATGTAGGAGGATCTTTCTCCTGCTGTAAGAGTTCCGTTGGGTGTTTGAAAATTGTAATCAATCTTCAGTGATCAGTCGTTTATTCATCAGTAACTAAGTAACAGCTCAACCCTGTAGCGAAGGATTAATCGGGGAACTGTCCATGGAGCAGAACATGGTATTTCGAACTCTATAGTTAGAAGAGTTAAATTTGCAGTGGAGCTATTGAAAGTTTTGTTATTTGAAATTGCCATGTATTTTTATGAAGCCTTATCGGAGTTTCAGAGTTCCTGCCTTTTTGAAACCTTATTTACCGAGTGAACCTGTATGAAGGGTTGCTTCTTTTTCCAGCTTACTTTTTTAAGGCAAATGAAGTATTTAAACTGTCTTTTCTTGAAATTGCAGCGTCATTTTATGAAGACTTACCAGAGCTCCAGAGTTCCTGCCTTTTCGAAATCTTATTTACCGAGTAAATATCGCCTTGTAGGTCCAGCACAGCCGATTTCGGCATGAAAAGATAATATTAACAAATACAATGTTTCGTAATATAATATTAAAAATTATAAGATTTCGTAAGATTAAGAAGAGGATAAATATAATCACATTTAATATGACACACAAAATAAAGTACAAGAAAACATTTAAAAATACAAAACAAAAGTGGTAAGACAAAAGCCTAGAAGGTATTACGGAGAATTAAATCAAAACGTATTAGGCCTATAACTTGATGACATGTTCAGATGCAAAATAGGAGAGGTAAATACCAACGAAATTTAAAGTAGAATCTATGGCCAAAATATTCATGACAGGAGAGTTACAAGATTTCAACATTACAAATACAGTTTCGCTATTATATGTGTCAGAGAAAAAAAACCCCACTAAATAGGATTATTCTAAACGGATTAGAGAATGCAATAGACAAAGTTGACGTTACTACAGACAAAAGGCAAAAAAGGATTGCTTTCACTGTAAGTGGATTACGCATGCGTACTACATTTCTCTCAATGAATCGGAACGCTGCTTGATGAGAGTACCGTCCATAGAACGTAACTCCGTAGCTTCAATAAATATTCTCTAGATATCGAGGAGCAAAATCCACTTTATAAATAAGTCGATGAGTGCCGGATTCGAACCCGCAACCTCCTGAGCACAAAACAAAAGATTTACTCCAAGGGGATACCCATACATCAAACAGATTATGTATTCACATAGAATCAACTGTAGGCAAGACATAAACTCCATGTATAATAGCTAAACCCAGTTGGTATTTGATCGATTTCATGAGCTGATCTATTGTTGTTTGGTGTTTGCGTTCCCTCTTATTTCTGTGTATTTTTTATGCTGAAACAATTCTTCTTATCACAAGTTGATTTAGTTATTAGACATTAGCAAACATTGTCTCATTTTAATTAAATTTGACCATTCAATGTTTATTTTATTTTACCATCAATAACATCTGTTAGTATGCCGGGAAGTACGGTGTGCTACTGTTGAATTTGCACGATATATGCCTAGCATATCCGTTTTTGGCGTTCATTTATTTCAAGTGGACTTCCGTAGCCGATGATAGACATTTTAGAGCAATGGCGGTCTTAACAATGTGTTCTGTGAATTAATTCAAAACATATTTCTGGGTGACATGGTCTGGGGAGTAAACGATAGGCAAGGTTTTGGGTTTAGGTTGATTACGTCTAGCAGACATGATCTCTCTTGTTGCCACTGAACTTGTCTCATGTACTAGGACAGCCCATTGCAATCAGTTCCCGCAGATACTAAACCCTATATCATTTGAGTCGTATTTCCATTCACATATAGAGAACACTTGACAGTATACTTAGACGAAGGCACGGAAAACATATGTACATGTATGCTGATATACTGAAGTCCTTACAAGAAATATAACGTACAGATCAAATTAATGGGAGGGGGGGTGGTGATTATTTTTCAAAGTACAGAATAAAGGACATGAGTATGAAATGTGGTGTCTCCAGAAATCATAACAACTACGACAATGTAGTATTGTTACTGGTGACTATTACATAGTAGAATTAATATCAAATGAGGAATAAAAAAAAATTTTAAGACAAGGGAAGAAATAATGTTGCTACGTACAATCGTGACCTTTTTCAAGAAACAAAAATTGGACCCTACATAAAAAAGTAGGGTAGCATTTATTAATGCCATAGGGGTGTGAGATGTTAGTAATCTCACATTTCAGAGGCTCAGCAAATGAGGGCGGTAGCCATCTCCCCTCCCTCGCAGTCTTTACTTCTCGTAATCAATCCGGTATCCATTTAAGACTGGGTCGACCCGGGAGCCTGTGCGATCTGAAAAACATTTCCGCCTTAACTGGGGAATGAACCCAAGAACACTCATATGCAAAGCCAGTGCGCTAACCATTGCGTTAACCCGGCTCCCTACATAAACACAATTATAAATGCATAAAAATGTTCTCATAACTTCATCTCACTGCTTTAGAAATTAAACAAAGACTCAAGCATGTTTAGATACGCCAACATCGGTGCTCGCCCGAACTTTACGCAATATTGATAGATTTGTCGCCAGAAATGAAGGCTGTTATAACTTGAAAATATTGATTGTAAACCAAGAGGGAATTAAAACTATCAGTTGTCTCGTATTTGCGGACATATTCAAGGAGAGGTTGGTGCATATGCGAATATGTGTCATGTGTATATGTGTCATGCGTATATGTGTCATATGTGTATGTGTCATGCGTATATGTGTCATGTGTGCAAAAGTGTTGGTATAATGACAAAAATAAACAAACGGATATTTAAAAAAACCACTGTCATGTAAATGTCAGAGATGTCCAATAAAACGGAGAGTGCCACAGCAGAAACATAACTAACCCTAACCCCTAACCCTAACCCTAACCCCTAACCATCATCAAATCACCATCAAGTGATATATTCTTTTCAGAACGGAAATATACTGTGTAATATGACCTTGTCATTAGAGGTGAGAAAGAGAGTTCTGCAGTGCTATATAACTCCTATACTAACATATGGGTGCGAGTCTTGGACAATAAACAAACTGGAAAGTGGGAGATTGGAGGCAACAGAGATGTGGTTCTACAGAAGAATGCTGAGAACACCATGGACTGCCAGAAAAACTAATTTAGAGGTGTTAAAAGAGTTAAATGCGAAACGGACCTTAATCAAGAATATAAGAAAAAGGCAATCTTCTTTTTTTTGGCCACTTCATGAGACAGGCCGGTTTCGAAAACATAATCACAACAGGCAAGATTGAAGGCACCAGAGACAGAGGGCGACAACGTGAGAAAATATTAGACAATTTGACAACCTGGCACGGCAAAGAAACAACAACGACTTTGATACATAATACTGTGGATAGAGAGCTGTGGAGAGCCATAACCGCCTACGCCACCCGGCATGGCACCTGATGATGATGAGTCTTTCCTATGGATCTCTTGAATTCTCTGCGGTCTTGAGCAAGTTATCCTGCATCTTTCAGTGACATGCGCAGGCATTCTTGAATGTCTTTTGTCCAACGGTGTCTTGGTCGGCCTTTGCCCCTGTTGCCTTCTATCATCCCCTCCAGTAACACTCTCTCCATACCGTCGTGTCTCTTAATATGACCGAAAAAACTAGCTAAAAAACCCTTAACCATAACTCTAAAAAATGAATATCTGAATAAATTATTTATTCAGATATGTATTGATTGATATCATATTTAGATCAATTAATCACAAAATACGTAGGTAGGCACTAATAGCAAACAAGAATGAAAACGGGGGCTGGACTACAATTATAGTACCAAAGCGGTTAATACTATGTTCAAATATAATGTTACTGAATTTCTATCGCATAGTTAAAACAAAGAAATAACAATAAACAAAGGAACAATGATTAATTTACGTTACACATAAACTATGTTACGTATTAACTGACCGACTAATCAATAAATTAACTGATTGAATGGCTGATGTACTAGCTAAATAAATAATTGACTGATTGATATATTGAGTGACTGACTAAAGAATTGACTTACTGACTGACTGATGACATAACTAACTGTCTTATTATTGATCGACTATTTATTGATTGACTATCTAAATTACTGACTCAATGATTAATTGACAATGACTGATTGGCTGTCTAACGGACTGAATGTGTGAACGATTGACTGACTAACTGAATGTCTAATTGACTTACAGACTGAATGATTTGCTCGCTATCTTACTGATTGACTAACTGACTGATTGACTAACTGATTTATTCACTAACTAACTAGCTATCTAGCAATGTAGCTAGTTAACTATGCAACTAACTGGCTAAGTAACTTTGAACATTACTGGCTAGCTAACTACTTAACTAACTGACAGCGTTTCAAGCTATCTAACTAAGCAACTAACTGACTGATTCACTAGAATATACACCCAACTCGAATATACAGGTATAAGAGAAAAGGACTCTGTCGATATATGTGTATTAATTAGAAATTAAAGACCTTGTGTTTATTTAGTCCTACCTTATATTTCGTTTAGAAGTGGAATGTGTACGAACTTAGGTATCAAGCACAAGTTTATTGCAATTGCGATACGGTGCGCCTAGTTTTCGCACGGCGATTGATATTACGTCATGTGCAGATCGTGTTGCTAAAGGTTTTTTTTAAAATGCCTAATGTTAGAGTAGGTTCAATTGTACCACGATGTAATGCCGCAGAATAGTAGTAGGCGGGAATATCTTAGAGTTTAGGAGGCATTGGGGTTTGTTTGTTTGAGAATCCTAGATATTGAGACCGAATAGTTCTTACTTCCTATGTACAATGGGGTGGTTTTTCTGAACTTTATTTCATACCCAGGAGATTTCAGCTTTCGGCTTAGTGCAATAAGGATGACATTACGCAATGAGGGTCTCCGGTTACTGGATATGCGCGCTACAAATTGAGTGTGGGTTTGACGGCCAGAGCGTTGCTCGCAAACCTCTAGTTCCGTATCCGAAGTTGCGACTTTTTAATATTGATACGGAGGCCATTTTAACAAAATATTTTAAAAATACAATCGGACAATTATGTAAAAACTATGATCACTGTAAACATTGGTAGGCACTAATTGGACACAAGTTCCGAAATTAAGTATTGGAATGTTGATTATCCTCTTCACACACTGCACATGTCCATAGATGCTCAAATATAAATAACCAAATGGTCAGAGGGTGTCCGACAAAGTGGATGGTGCCGCAGTAACCTAATGAACAAATAGTAACGCAAAATGAGGTAAACAGGTTACTAAAACACTTACCTAGCCTATTAATAAAAATATCTTTTTAAAAAGTATATATAAAAAAACATACAATAAAACTAAACAGGACAACTCTCCACGTATCGGCTCAAATTGAACCTTTTTCAAGAGACAAACAACAGAAAACGACAAAATAAAAAACAAAATAGATGTCTATATTTCATCAAGCCCCGTCTCCATAGCGCAGGGATGGCAACGCATCTAGTAAAAGAGAAAATGCGTGCATTCATTAAAAACTCTTTTACTAGATGCGTTGCCATCCCTGCGCTATGGAGACGGGGCTTGATGAAATATAGACATCTATTTTGTTTTTTATTTTGTCGTTTTCTGTTGTTTGTCTCTTGAAAAAGGATCAATTTGAGCCGATACGTGGAGAATTGTCCTGTTTAGTTTTATTGTATGTTTTTTGGTTTTAGTAACCTGTTTACCTCATTTTGTGTTACCATAGATGCTCATATCTATGCTTCAATAAATCTCTCAGCGCATAACGGCTGATGGTTCCGGTTCTATGTTGGTTCAGTGTTCTTTTTGAAATCTTTGTTATCTGTTCTCTACGGTCACGAATATGCTCACTCCATTTCGCGATATTGACATATGTGTATGTGTCCAGACTCGAGACCAATTACATCCAGATTGTGAATATTATTACACAGTATGTCAACCTGTTGCAAGTAAATTGCGGATATTTTTACCAGGCCCGTAGATATGACGTTAGTGAAGCGAGTATTTCCTTATAAAACTAGATAATCACTAATGACGTGTCGAATAATTTTTACAGTATTTTTGTTGTAGAAAAAAGTAAAAAGGAGAAGTGGATTTCTGTTTTTTTTAAAAAGTCACTTGGCTTTTATAGGATTTTTCAACGATCTTTTTTGCAGGGATAACAGCTATGGTAGGGATAACAGGGATAACAGCTATTGTGAATGTTATGTGATTCTGATGATACTTAAATACTTGTACGGGAAGCTCGGTGATGTTGTAATAGTCATTGTCTCGACTGGTCCGTTCTCAGTGACTTGAGTACATAGGTTGGATGTCTTGACAAAATCTTTTTTTGGGATGTGGTTGGTTAAGTACGGAAAACCTATTTACTCAAGTTTCGAGGCGATTCGGTGCCACTAGAACGGACTTGGTTCAATTTCCATCAGCTGTAATGTAGGGGTGGGGTGTTGTACCCTCTGACATACCAGTTTATTTGTACTAAATATTTTCTTCTTCTTCTTCATTCATTCTCTTACTCCTGCAGATTAGCAGGATCTAGTCCCATTGAGCTCTGTGATGTATTGAGCTCTGTGATGTATTGAGCTCTGTGATGTATTGAGCTCTGTGATGTATTGAGCTCTGTGATGTATTGAGCTCTGTGATGTATTGAGCTCTGTGATGTATTGAGCTCCGTGATGTATTGTAATATATGGTATATTGAGCTCTGTGGTGTATTGAGCTCTGTGATGTATTTATCTCTGTGATGTATTTATCTCTGTGATGTATTTATCTCTGTGATGTATTTATCTCTGTGATGTATTGAGCTCTGTGGTCTATTGAGCTCTGTGGTCATATGTAAGCCTAGAAGGCCACTAATGTTGTGTGATAGTGTTTATACCTTAACTGCGATATATGCGCCTTTTGGTCGGACACATCGAATGTCAGCATGGCTTCTAAGTCATTTTGAACCCCCACCCCTGAAATGGGACAGCCAAATCCACCCCAAATCCTCCTTAGTTGCCTCTTTCGACAAGCGTAATGGTTGCTGATCCCGCGGTCCATGGGCTCATGACCTTTGACCCAGTGATATTTTGTGATATATGCATGAGTTTGTAAGCTGTTGTTCTGTTCCATATAATGTGTTCCATTTATCTGGCCCTGAAGGGAGACAAGCGTAATAGGTAACAGTTCTTCTACTATTTGCTCCCCTTTTGGCATCGGTCAGTAACATACGGGGGAATATCATTTCAATTTTATAAGGAGGGGGGTTTGAACCCCTTAAACTCACCCCTTACATATGGTATTGATTTTGACACTAATTGCTTCGTAGAATAAATCAATCAACACGTCTGCATGATCACGATATGGAGCAGAGTATTTGTTAGCTGGTTCGATTTCATAATACGTACCAGGACAAGATAGGAAAATTGATAAGTCAATATACGATACAGAACAGACCAATCAAGTTCCTGGTATAAGCGGTAACCAACCAATCAATTGTCGAGTGTTCTACAAGGGTTTTCAGAGGTATATTAGTCACTGCTTACAAATTATCAAGGCCGGAGATACGATGTCAGTAACTAAGGGTTGGGGTGGGGGTGGTGGGTATCAAAACATATAAGAACAGAGTTATCCTTCAATATGTGTTCTAATTCCCTTATTTTAATTACTCTGTCCATTGTTTTTTCAGAAATCGTTAAAGTGGGGAGGGGTTACCCACCTATTGCCTAGTTACCCATCTGTGGGCTAGTTACCCACCTGTTGACTAGTTACCCACCAGTTGGCTAGTTACCCACCTGTTGGCTAGTTACCCATCTGTTGGCTAGTTACCCATCCTTTGGCTAGTTACCCATCTGTTGGCTAGTTACCCATCTGTTGGCTAGTTACCCATCTGTTGGCTAGTTAGTTAGTTAGTTAGTTAGTCGTCGGATCATCATCACTGCAAACTGGACACATCCAGAGTTGCTCCGATCTCTCCTTGAGTGTATCCGCCATCACACTTCTGCTGACAGTACCGGTCCTATGCTGGTTGACCATCATTCTTCTGCGCCCTCCAAAATGTTCACCTCTAGCAACACCGCATTTCAATCCCTGATCTTTAATCCTAGCCATTGAAAAGGAATCATCATCCACATTAGTCTCACTCTCGCGTGTTATATCTCTTAAGGAGTTCAAAACGTCAGCGCGATCCATTGCCTCATCGCCCTGTGCCACAATCGCAAACGATGCCAGTTGATCCGCTCTTTCATTGCCTCGAACGCCCATATGTCTCGGCACGAAAATAAATGTAACCACTTTCAAACTCGCATTTCTCAAGGCCTCAATCCACTGTTCGCGAACGAGACCCACTTGTACCTTCTTAATCATACTCATAGAGTCACTCAAGATGCAGACCTGCGTTACTTTCTGTGTGCGTAGCCACTCAAATGCCTTGGTCACCGCCATAGTCTCCATGGTCATACTACTCGTAGTGACCGCAAAGGCACCACTTTCCTCCTTGGTCGTTTTACCTGCGCACTGAGCTGTAAAGGCCCAAGCACTGCGAACATGCCTAATTACAGATCCATCAGTGTATATAATCACATCCCCCTCTTTGGTATTCTCACTGATTAAAGCCTGCACTTCTTTCTCCACAGCTGTGGGACACCATTCTCTGCATTCCCTGCTAAGTGATATTATTACTCTTAAACAAGTTTCGAAATCTGTGGGTAGACCTATCCATTCCGCACCTGCTGCCACATCCTGTAATCTGCATACGGTTTGTATTACATCCTCAGCACGTCCCATCCACGACCTTCCTCTCTTGAGTCTGCTGCCTTTAACTTTCTGTATTTCGGAATGCAACGGGTGTTCCTTATCTGCATGTATTTGAAGGTATGCCCGTGCACGGCAATACTGTAATCTATGCTCAGCTGTTGGGCAGTCAAGTAGGTATCGCATAGCTCTTGTCGATGTGTCTCTTGTGCATTCCAGAATGATACGCATTGCTGCATTCCGGACTCTATCCAGTCTTTCGATCTGAGTTTGGCTAAGAGTCAGAATTGCCAGTGCATATTCCACCACAGCCACAACCAAACCCTGGTACAAAAGAAATAACAATCTTTGCTCACACTGCGCAGCAGCCATAACCTTCATTGCTGCTAAGCCTTTGCCTGCCCTTATGATAATGTGGTCAACATGTTCCCTGAAACTCAAGACTTCTGTCAAAAAACACACCCAGATATCTCATTGTGCTAGTTCTTTCTAAACTTTTCCAGGAGAACGAAACTTGTGGCATGGGTGTCTTTACCATGTGATTGTTCAAGGAAAACCACGTCACAAATGCCTTAGACGGATTAACCACTGCTCCCGTAACTCGACACCAATTTGTCAGTCTGTCCAGCTCCTTCTGTATTTCCACGACGCACTCTTCTCGATTTCTGCCCTGTCTATACACCAAGATATCATCGGCATATGACATCGTTCTGCTAACACCTGTGATTTGATTGCCAGCGATATGTACTGTGTATACATTGAAAAGTACAGGAGATAGAGGTTGGCTAGTTACCCACCTGTTGACTAGCTACCCATCTGTTGACTAGTTACCCACCTGTTGGCTAGTTACCCATCTGTTGGCTAATTACCCACCTGTTGACTAGCTACCCACACGTTGGCTAGTTAACCACCTATTGGCTAGTTAACCTCCTGTTGGCTAGTTAACCACCTGTTGGCTAGTTACCCAACTATTGGCTAGTTATCTACCTGTCGGCTAAGTTATTAGTATTAAAAGTCATGTTCTAATTTCATTTATCTACGGACACATATTTCATGTTATTAAAATAGGTACAAGATGGCAAAATAAAAAGAGAAAGAAAAAGAGAGACTCTTCCTAGAACAACCATAAAGAGGATATGACTATGGGTCTCAACATAACTCATTAATTACACACCGTAGAACCACTGTTCTCGAACTGGAGAGTTCTGATTCCTGCCCTATGCAGAGGCAAAGGATTATAGATAGATGGATAGATAGATAGATAGATAGATAGATAGATAGATAGATAGATAGATAGATAGTAATAGATAGATAGATAGATAGATAGATAGATAGATAGATAGATAGATAGATAGATAGATAGATATATAGATAGATAGATAGATAGATAGATAGATAGATAGATAGATAGATAGATAGATAGATAGATAGATAGATAGATAGATAGATAGATAGATAGATAGATAGATAGATAGATAGATAGATAGATAGATAGATAGATAGATAGATAGATAGATAGATAGATAGATAGATAGATAGATAGATAGATAGATAGATAGATAGATAGATAGATAGATAGATAGATAGATAGATAGATAGATAGATAGATAGATAGATAGATAGATAGATAGATAGATAGATAGATAGATAGATAGATAGATAGATAGATAGATAGATAGATAGATAGATAGATAGATAGATAGATAGATAGATAGATAGATAGATAGATAGATAGATAGATAGATAGATAGATAGATAGATAGATAGATAGATAGATAGATAGATAGATAGATAGATAGATAGATAGATAGATAGATAGATAGATAGATAGATAGATAGATAGATGTCCTGTTACTAACCGTATGACTTGCTGGACAAACAATTATGTTAGAGCAATTTAATTCTCGACTCCCATGAGAATTGTCCAGTTTGGTCGTAATGTGACATTTCTATAAAAGATGTTCCGCCTCGGTGGTAGAGTTAAGAGTGCTCTCACCTCGTAGACCATACTCTATGTGAGCCACGACAGTGTCGTGTTAAGTCACTCTTCCACTATCAAGAATACCGGGATTTTGAGTTCACCTGTTATTATTGGTTTGAAATATTAAACAAAAATTCTGCCTCGCTTTACACAGCCATAACTAGCCATACTATGGGAAGATCGAAGAATGGCTTCATCAATGACAAGGAAATTAGAAGACTCTAGTTATACTGTTTCTAGTCAGCCAATACATATAATTAAAATTGTTTAGTGAGAGACAAGTGAGAAATTGAGGACAGTTAAGATTGTCTAGTGAGAAATAGTGAACAATTAAGATTGTCTAGTTAGAAATATGTGCAATTAAGATTGTCTAGTGAGAAATAGTGAACAATTAAGATTGTCTAGTTAGAAATATGTGCAATTAAGATTGTCTAGTGAGAAATAGTGGACAAGTAATATTGTCTAGCGAGAAATAGGGGAAATTAAGATTTTCTAGAGAGAAATAGTGGACAAGTAAGCTTGTCAAGTGATAAAGAAATGAGGCGAACAATTAGGATTGTCTAGTGAGAAATAGTGAAAATTAGGATTGTCTAGAGAGAAATAGGGGACAACTAAGATTGTCTAGTGAGAAAGAAATGAGAAACTGTGGACAACTAAGGTTGTCTAGTGAGAAAGAAATGAGAAACTGTGGACAACTAAGATTGTCTAGTGAGAAAGAAATGAGAAACTGTGGACAACTAAGATTGTCTAGTGAGAAAGAAATGAGAAACTGTGGACAACTAAGGTTGTCTAGTGAGAGTGTATATAAATAACTTCAAGAATATATTGGTAATTTTTGACTCCATAGCTCCCCATCATTAACAACTTGTCAAGAATTCAGGTTGTTGACGTTAATTTTTGTCAAACACCCCACCTACCACCCTCCATGTTTCAGTAGCAGTTACATTTTTTCGACCCCCCCCCCTAATTGACATAATATATGAATGTACCCAGCTGATACAGAAAAAAAAAATAAGAATTTACCGACAGCCATTTTGCAACATCATTATAATGTTACAAAATTTTGCAGCTGACGTTACTGCACATCTTTCTGTTGTAATCAGTAGTCTTTACTTTGATTACGCAATTTGTCTTACAGAAATTACATTTCATATTGATTACATATTTTTGTAATCGACTGTTCAAATAGTTAGTTAGTTCCTTTCTTGCCACAGGCGGCACATGGGGCAGATGTTTTGATTCTCCATACGTTCAGATCCGCCGTCTGTACTTTTAGTTCTTATATGGCCTTTCAACCTATTATTTCACCTTCTTTAAGTATGGTGCTTTTAAGGGTAATTTTGGGTCGTCCTCTTTTACTTTTTCCCCTCCAGTGTTCACATAAGGCCTTCCTGGTTAAGTCGGTTTTCATATAGTCTTAGAACGTAACACAAATATTTCCATCTGCGTTTTCGGTACTATACAAGAATCAGTGGACAGATTTCAACGAACAAAAATCTAACATAATTAAACGGAAAGTAATTCCTATAAAGACATATTCCGACACAGCCAATGTTCTACACGTTTAGTAATGAGAGCCCCCTATCAGTTGATATGCACACTACACACTGAGTGGGGGTGGTTGTCCAGTGTGTTGCACGCAAAACGCTAGATCGGTATCTTTAGTCACATTTATTTAAATCTCTGAGAAACAGAAGCTCAGTTCAATAAAATATGAAATTAAAAAGTCGGACTGTTGTCACGTAAATTGTTCACTGATTCTTGTATAGCACCGCGTTTTCTTATAACATTTGAAACATATTCTTACCAAAATTTATACTATAATATATGTAGGAATCCGCCGAAGACGATGTGTCGGGCCATTGGCGCAAATAAAACACTGACATAACTCATTTCCATTCTCTGGACGACATCCTTCTGAAAATCTAATAGGACCATGGTCCTGCTACAAGAGATATCCAGTGGGAGTTTGAGAATGAACGCTGAAGAAGAAGAATATATATAGAAATACAATTCCTACTGATCTTTGAAGTGAAATATGTTCCCAGTTAGTAGCACTGTGCACTACAACATTTGAAGTAATCAACAATTCTTGTATGTGAAAGAAACGTTTGACAACATTTCAAGTATGACAACAGTTTAATAATATGATTGAAGAATTTCCAAATGTCTCTCAACATTTGTGAGGCCAACGACTGGTAAACATTTTTCTATAAGACAACAATAATAAGACCCATAACCCGTCAGGTCGTAGCGGTGGCAGGCTGGACACTCGTTACTGCATGTTTTCCTATGAAGGAGTGCAGGAAGACTTTCTATATGCACGATGGAACATTTCGTTACTGCATGTTTTCCTATGAAGGAGTGCAGGAAGACTTTCTATATGCACGATGGAACATTTCGTTACTGCATGTTTTCCAGCACGGCAAACATCTTCTGTGCTGTCCGTCCGTCGACGTCGACAATCATACTATATGTCTGTCTGTCTGGGTGTCTGTCTGTCTATCGATCTATTTATCGGTCTGTCTATCTATCTGTATGTCTGCTTGTCTGTCTGTTTAACATGACGTAACCTAAACTATCCTTATCTTATCTTATCTTATCTTATCTTATCTTATCTTATATCTTATCTTATCTTATCTTATCTTGTCTTATCTTATATCTTATCTTTTCTTGTCATAATCTAATCTAATTTGCTCTAATCTAACATAGTCTATCAAATCTATTTCTCTGTCTATTCTCTCCCCCCAGGTGAATGATTGTTGATCGTATCCACGACGTTAATCGTAAGTGTGGGAGACTAAGCTGTCGTTCCAAGACCAGATGTGTCACCAGCGTTTAATTAATTTTTTTTGGGTTCAACTTCAACGCTGTCTTAATATTTTCTATCCACCGTTTTCTTTGTCTTCCTTTGCCTTTACGCCAGGATATTCTTTTGTTATATGCTATTATTGGTATTTGGTTTGGCTTCATTCTCATAAGGTGACCGAACTATTTTACTTGCTGTCTCTCAATATGTTCGATACATGATATTATACCAACTCTTTTCCTAATTTCTTCATTTCTTATTTTGTCTAGTTTAATAACCATTGCAACTTTTCTCAGACACATGTAACGATTTTCCTCTGTTGCTAGGCTGTTAAAGACCCTGTTTGACATTGTTAGCAGAGTTGATGAAAATTGTAGATATTATCTGTTGTGTTTAATTTCCATCTTGATCTTTGGGAGAAGAAGTAATGGTGAAAGTTGGTTGGTCACAGTGTTTGCTTTCTGAGACCTTGTTTCTATTTCTCTGCCTAGTATTCCATTTTTAGAAAAAATGCTGCCTATATATTTAAATTCTTTGGCTTGTTTCACTTTGGTGTTATCTATTCTTACACCCATTGGTGTTGCAGACTTGCTAATTTTTCATAACTTCTGTTTTTTTTTATGTTAATGTTCATGTTGTACTTCTGACATGCTAATAGCAATGCATTGATGTGCTTTTGCAAATTTTCATCTTTGTATATTAGACTCTGATCGTCGACAAATAGTAGTTTGTTGATTTCATTATCAAGTTCCTCATCAGGTTTATGTGCAATGTTTTTCTCTTTGTTGATATGAACATCTTTTATTATCCTGTCCATGTATATGTTGACAAGTAGAGGTGAAAGCACACGGCATGTCTTACTCGAGAATCTATCTACTCTATTTCTACTTATTCATCTCTCTCTCTCTCTCTCTCTATTTATCTATCTATTTATCTATTTATCTATCGATATATTGATGTTCCAACAACGAACAAGATTCTAAAGACTTGACACTTGTCTCGTACAACCCATGGTTCTAACAGACAACCAAGGCCATAAAAGACATATCTTCGTATTACATCCTGAAAAGAGATTGTTTCTGAAATCCTGAAAAAAGACGCCCGAGTGAACTACTGAATCCATCTCTGTCTTGGGTGATGCGGCTTGCTTTTTCCAACGACGTATTCATGTTACCTTTAATGTCGTCAGTCCATCATCTTCTTGGTATGCCTTTCTTCCTCCACCCAGATTAATCCATTTGAAATTTCTAGGCACAATATTCCCGTCGGTTGAACTCACATTCTGTTAATTGTATTCGAGAGTACAAAATAGTACAATGTCATATTTAAATCATACCAAGTGCATGATAAACCAATGACGTCGTAAGTTTGACTGTAAACACCCTAATTAATGTGTGTGAGATGTATGTTGACAAGGTAGAAATGTGATTTATATCGCATATAAATGAAAATTGAAACCAATGGTTGCATTTTAATGTAAAAACTTAATTCTATAACATATAATTTCAATTATATGCGTGATATATTTGCTGAGAAATATTCTTTTATAGTTGGGCAGAGCTGGTGAAACGTTCTGTAGACAACGGCTGACCTAGACCATGAGCGGGTTCCAGTAAAGACCTGTGTACGGAAAGTAAATTGGACATGAAGAAAGGCTGATTTATGATTATTTACGTGCATTTTGTTAGTCGATCTTAGCTTTTATGGCATGCGACTCCAAATATATAGTGACCAACGAAATTCACGACAATAATAACAAACGTAACGAATGAAGTCTTGTTTACTTTTTGTACATATGTCTTTACTGCCGGCTGATCTCGCCTGGACTGAGGAGACGTCATGTCACATAGATGATAAAAGCAAGAGTAGAAAGCAAGTCTCCGGAGCAGTGGGGTTAGATAATGGAGAAGGTAACACAAACACTAGATGAGAGAGCAGTGGGGTTAGATAATCGAGAAGGTAACACAAACACTAGATGAGAGAGCAGTGGGGTTGGATAATGGAGAAGGTAACACAAACACTAGATGAGAGAGCAGTGGGGTTAGATAATTGAGAAGGTAACACAAACACTAGATGAGAGAGAGCAGTGGGGTTAGATAATCGAGAAGGTAACACAAACACTAGATGAGAGAGCAGTGGGGTTAGATAATTGAGAAGGTAACACAAACACTAGATGAGAGAGCAGTGGGGTTAGATAATCGAGAAGGTAACACAAACACTAGATGAGAGAGCAGTGGGGTTAGATCATCGAGAAGGTAACACAAACACTAGATGAGAGAGCAGTGGGGTTAAATAATCGAGAAGGTAACACAAACACTAGATGAGAGAGCAGTGGGGTTAGATAATCGAGAAGGTAACCCAAACACTAGATGAGAGAGCAGTGGGGTTAGATAATCGAGAAGGTAACACAAACACTAGATGAGAAAGCAGTGGGGTTAGATAATCGAGAAGGTAACACAAACACTAGATGAGAGAGCAGTGGGGTTAGATAATCGAGAAGGTAACACAAACACTAGATGAGAGAGCAGTGGGGTTAGATAATCGAGAAGGTAACACAAACACTAGATGAGAGAGCAGTGGGGTTAGATCATCGAGAAGGTAACACAAACACTAAGATGAGAGAGCAGTGGGGTTAGATCATCGAGAAGGTAACACAAACACTAAGATGAGAGAGCAGTGGGGTTAGATCATCGAGAAGGTAACACAAACACTAAGATGAGAGAGCAGTGGGGTTAGATAATCGAGAAGGTAACACAAACACTAGATGAGAGAGCAGTGGGGTTAGATAATCGAGAAGGTAACACAAACACTAGATGAGAGAGCAGTGACATGTGTAAACACAATCGAGAAACAAAGTACGGAAGCTATACAGAAAATGTATACTGGAACATCAAGCTTCCATCTAACGCATGGAAACATCACGTGAAAAACGATAATTGTTAAGAGTAGCTAAACTTTCGTTGCCTAGCGACAGATAGAAAGTCTGCCATAGGCCAGGGAAGTCCATCAAATTAAAGGAATGACAAAATCGGATGTGCTTGGCTGACAGACACAATTAATGCAGCACAACGTATTAACGCTCTACTGCTCTGATCACACGAAAACGGATTGTTTATTAAAGAGCAAATGTAGGGGAAACAATAACGGGACCATCGGGAAATAAGGGAGTGTCTCTTTCAAAGCTGTATATACGGTCAGTCCATAAATCTAATCATCACGTGACTTAAGAAGATCACATTTTTTCTACAATATTAGATTAAAAATCACGATGCTACTAATATTATCAAGGTGATTTCCTGCTGAAAAATAATTTTGCAATATCGTATTTCTGTTAATGAATGCAATGTTTAGTGGGGAATTGTCATTGTGAAACTGGCATTAAAATCTCATAAACGTCTAGTAATCGTTACATTATGATTCACTATTACATATCATTTCATCTCCAATCATTTCTGGACTATTTCAATTTATTGTCAGAATTTGACAATGATCTACCTATCTCCCTACCTGCAATCAATCAATCAATCAATCAGTCTGTCTGTCTGTTAATCTATCTACAAATCTACCTGCCTACCTACCTACCTACCTATTTACCTACCTGCCTGCCTGCCTGCCTACCTACCTTCCTACCTCTCTAATATGTCTAATATATCTAATATATCTATCTGTCGATCAGTCTGTCTATCCATCCGTCCGTCTGTCTGTCTGTCCTGGTGTTAAATGTTATAAGAAAACACAGATGGAAATATTTGGAGCACGTTCTAAGATTAGATGAAAACAGACTAACCAGCAAGGCCGTATGTGAATACCTGTCCTGTCTATCTTTTTTATCTGTTCGAATGCGTTTGCGTCTGTAGGTCTCACAATGACCCACTGGAGAAATCACCAATGCAACAGAAAACCTTAGTAGATGAGATGCCGTTATATTGAGGTTCTCTTGTGGAAGATTTGTAGCATGCTTCATCCATACAATTATGCTTTTCATTTGTTGTTGAATTTTGTGCTTTTATGTGCATTGTTATTAGTATATATATGCATGCACTCGCGGTGTGCTTGGGAGAGAGCCAGAGATGTACTGTGCGGCACTGGGGAGGGAACCAGAGATGTACTGTGCAGTACACACAATCTGCACACACTCTGTATAATATCCTCTGCGCGCCCCAATGGCATCAATACTACACTACAACGGATACCAGGCAACACACATTTATCAGCCGGAATGAAATTCTGATAAACTGGCAAAAAAAGGAATTTAACGGGAATTGAACCAGGTCCGTTCTAACTGCACCGAATCGCCTTGCAATTCAAATAAGCAGGTATTCCGTACTTGACCAGAACATCCCCCTTTCCCAGAAAGATCTGATCTCGTCAAGACATTTAACCTATGTACTCAAGTCACTGAGAACGGACTAGGCGGTTTCTTCCTAGATTGGTTCGTTCTCAGTGACTTGGGTACATATGTTTAATGTCTTAACGGGATCACATCTTTTTTTGGGTTGTGGTTGGTCAACTACGGAACACCTTGATTATGTCAGTTGCGGTCGAGAAACCAAGGAGAAATATCCTCGCCTAACAGCGTAAGCCTATATCCTTAGTACAATCCAATAGAATGTGCATGTCCTGGTCCCGAATCTTGCCCAGTCTGACAATCTTTGTATCACTAATCGTGAATATGGCGCATCGGTATTCCATACTAGAAACAACATGTCCCAGATATAACAGTGCGAGTAGATGTTGTTGAATGTCACAACCGACTTTATAGACATTATATCTAGCGTCTCTTTAAAATAAATGAAAACTCAGACAAATAATTTCAAAAATAGATCTGCGAAAATAGCCCACGAATATCACAAATTACATTAGAAACGTTAAGTCTGCGTTCGGAAACACTGTTGTAGAAATCGATAACAAATGTAGAATGGTTGTAAATCTTCTTATGCCTAGGCGGCTTTGTCCTGTCTTCATTGTTTTATACGTCCTTATGTACACAAACTGGACACGAGTCTAGGAATGAAGATGGTGAATCCGTGCGTATAATGTGTTATAGGACAAAACAACAGACACACACTCGTCCAATTCTTATCATTCGTGTCCTAAATCTGGCAGGGGATCCTATGCCAGGATTTGGATTTTCAGTTATCTCCGTACACATCAGAGATGTAACAACAGAAGTCTGAAAATGTTGTCATGGTCTCCGTACACATCAGAGATGTGACAACACAAGTCTGAAACTGTTGTCATCGTCTCCGTACACACCAGAGAGATGGAACAACACAAGTCTGAAACTGTTGTCATCGTCTCCGTACACATCAGAGAGATGGAACAACACAAGTCTGAAACTGTTGTCATCGTCTCCGTACACATCAGAGAGATGGAACAACACAAGTCTGAAACTGTTGTCATCGTCTCCGTACACATCAGAGAGATGGAACAACACAAGTCTGAAACTGTTGTCACCGTCGCTTGTAACTGTACGCGTTAGACGGCTAATATATATATATATATATATATATATATATATATATATATATATATATATATATATATATATATATATATATGCCTTATGGCGTATAAATAATTAAACCATTTCACACGAGTGTGTGTAGTCCTGAAGGGGAGCAAAGAATAGCTGCACTGTTATCTTCCTGGCATGTTGTTATACAGGGTGACTAAGGTGGTTATGATATAGAGTTGGCTATTACATATAGCGTAAAAGTTATACAGAAGTCTTTATGAATCAGATGTATCAGGACAAAAGGTGCAGATATCGCAGCACAGGTGTAAACCATGACAAAACACATTCTGATCTCCTGATGATATATATCCTGCTACTCTGCAGGAGTTTGAGTACTGACGCCAAAGATAAAACATTTTAAAATGTTTTCCGACATTATATCTATCTGTCTATCTGCCTTCCTGCCTCCTCTGATGTCACCATTGGTAAATTACTGGGAGGACACATACAATGGCAGACAACGAAGAAACCGACATGCGAATCCAAGGTTTTCCTTGTAACTGTGGAACATCCGAGATCGCGTGATCGACAACTTTCCTCAAATCAACAATTCAGTGGAAGCAAAGCATCGTTCTTTTCAACAGACTATGGTGAGCACCCACCGGTCTACAAATTGGTCGAGCAATGTCTATGATTGATCCCATCACCACTGTGCCATTGTGGGCAGGTAGCACAGGCAGCTGAACATATCCTGCAAGACTGCAATACACTAAACCAGGTAAGGGAAGAACACTGGCCCACAGAGATGGATATCCACAGAAAGATGTATGGGAGCACTGAAGAGTTTTCAAATACAGCAGCATTTATTAAGAAAACAGGACTTGCTATGTAGAAATGTCAAACTGTGAACGAAAAGAAGAAGAAGAAGAAGGATCACTACGAATTGAAAAACGAGAGGTTTCGGGGAGACTTCAGACATCCAGAGTTATCCAAGGGAAAATACCTTCACCTTAATCGATATCTGCATGTTTTAGTGCCAACATATGGAGCAGTGTCATTATTGGATTACTTGAGAACAATGGATCAACATTAACATTTGACTTTATTTAGCTGACATTATTGAAATATAACGTTTCGACCTGTTATTATTTTGCGATTTGGATAGGTAAATATGTTTAAATATTATTGTAAATTTTCTATTTGATTGTAGAGAATTAAACAATAAGTTACTTGTGACCCATTACAACAAGTGTTTTCTTACATTACTACAAGTGTTTTCTTACATTACTACAAGTGTTTTCTTACATTACTACAAGTGTTTTCTTACATTACTACAAGTGTTTTCTTACATTACAACAAGTGTTTTCTTACATTACAACAAGTGTTTTCTTACATTACAACAAATGTTTTCTTACATTATAAGTGTTTTCTTACATTACAACAAGTGTTTTCTTGAATTACAACAAATGTTTTCTTGCACCAAAACTGTGTTTTCTAGCATTACAACAAGTGTTTTCTTGCATCAAAACAGTGTTTTCGTGTATTGCAACAAGTGTTTTCTTGCATTAAAACAGTGTTTTCTTGCATTACAACAGTGTTTTATAGCTCAAATCTAGGTGTTTATAGTTAATTAAACAGTTTATTTTTAACGAAATTTTTAATTGTTTTGCTCGCTTTTGGCCCTGTGCGCATCTGCCCTGCGTATTTATATCGTTGCGTGCATTTGTCTTGCGCGCTTAGGTCGGGTCACCAGGCTCTATATATACACGGCCTATATATTCGTAATGTAGTTTACAATTAATAAAGAATTAATAATACTTTAAACACAATCGTCTAGTCGAGTGCAGACAGTATTAGATCAGTAATACATGATAGAAATTTGGTGTCGCTACAAATCCTTCTACAGTACATTCCTGCTAAAATACGTGAACCCAAAATAACGTTATTTATCTTGGCTGATTCAACTTTATCCGTGTTTTCCATTATCTCGCGGCACATGGGTACTAATGCTCATTTATGGCAGACAAGGTACTGTACATAAATAACGTCAACTATATTTCCCCACTTTGTTACCCCCCCCCCCTTTCTCCTCTTGTCAACAACATGAATTATTTCACCATGGTTTTGAATAAAACAAAATTTCGGTGAAGAGGGTGAACCAACCCAAGTTCAACTCTACTGTACACCGTTTCCTACATCGGAGCCATGATCTGAAATTATAAAAGGTATTTTATTCGCAAGCACAGTGGGCACTATGCCGTCTAATTAGAATAGATCAGCTGACTAGCATATTCTGGCTATGACCGAGGCTGGATGAGAATACAGGAAAAAACTCATGTCTGCATCTCTTGTTGCTCGTTGACATGATCAGAAAAATACAGTTGGATTGTATTTATGAACAGTGGCTTGAGGCGATGTCAAAGTTGGAATGTGTCACATTCAAATGAACAGTGGCTTGAGGCAGTGGAGATGTCGAAGTTGGAATGTGTCACATTCACATGAACAGTGGCTTGAGGCAGTGGAGATGTCGAAGTAGGAATGTGTCACATTCACATGAACAGTGGCTTGAGGCAGTGGAGATGTCGAAGTTGGAATGTGTCACATTCAGACGAACAGTGGCTTGAAGCAGTGGATATGTCGAAGTTGGGATGTGTTATATTCACATGAACAGTGGCTTGAGGCAGTGGAGATGTCGAAGTTGGAATGTGTCACATTCACACGAACAGTGGCTTGAGGCAGTGGAGATGTCGAAGTTGGAATGTGACACATTCACATGAACAGTGGCTTGAGGCAGTGGAGATGTCGAAGTTGGAATGTGACACATTCACATGAACAGTGGCTTGAGACAGTATAGATATCGAAATTGAAATGTGTCAAATTTAAGAACAGTGGCTTGAAACAGTGCGGATGTCAAAGTTGGAAAGCATTAATTTATGGGTCGTATCATGAACAGAGGTTTGAGGAGGTGGATATTTCGACGTTGGAGTATGTCACATTCATGAACAGTGGTTTGAGACGGTGGTGATGTCGAAGTTGAAATGTGTCACATTCATGATCAGTGTCCTGCGGAATTGGCGATATCGAAGTTGGAATTTGTTAATTTATGTGCCTGGTCATAATAGTGATGAAGTGGGTAAGAGAACAGATCTGCTGTGTTGCACTGCTACTACGTCGAATTGGCATGACATTTTAAATATCTTACTAGAAACAACACAGGAAATTATTGAGGGTTTTCCATGATTCATGTTCCATGTCCAGAGTAAATGATCTCTGATTGAAATGTTGCGACGCCAGAAATGATCCTTACAGCGGGCATAGAATAATGTTTGTTAACCAACAAAGAACTTCAACTGTCTGTCGCCGTGTAATAGTGGATGCTCTCAAGTCTATATTGGAACATTTATGAACATGCATTGAGTACAGTTATGATGATCTGACGACTAACTAACTAACTAACTAAATGACTGACTGACTAATTAACTAAATAAATGACATTTGAAAATTGTGTACGGGATTAAACATGGTCGACCCAAGTCCACCTCCTTATATCCATATTTCCACTAGGAAACTATCATCCATGGACATATTGACCTCAATATCCAATTACCCAGCACGGCTCATACAGATTGAATTGTGTTTAGTACGCAAGGGCCCACTACGAATCTTTTCGTCCGAGATAAGTATTTTACCTACCTCATTGGGTAATACACGCAACGGTGAAGAGTCAAAATATACAGATCGCGCCTGACGATAAATTGGAAGGCCATCTCAAGCGGACGAGGTGAGTGTGTGAGAAATGGACAGGTCAAACAAATCAAAGACCCCCTGACGTGTTTGGCGAAATAGCACCTCGTCTTGTAAGGTGTATCAACCCTGAGTCTAATTCGACTGTCGCCGTTACCCAACACGGCGTATACGGAAGAGGTTAGGTCTGTGACTTGTGGATGCAGAAATCCAGGCAATTAGTGTGGCAGCTAAAAAAACTGCTGAACTCCAACTCTGGCCTACAGCCAGTGGTATTCCTGACAGATGCAAGGTCAGTGCTTCAAGCTCTCCAGTCTGGAAAACTAACAGACTTGAAAAAACTACTTACCTAATTGTCGTACCAGTATAGGGTAACCATGCAGTGGATACCTTCTCACTGTGGAACACCAGGAAATGAAAAAGCAGACCAACTGGCCAAGAAAGGTGCTGCCGAAGACTAACCAGATATACCAATCACCTACCATCAGAAAAAAACAGATGATCAAGTCAATAAGAAAGCCACAAACACCAACACAAGATGACTATCACATTATGAACAAGTTATAATTTTACATCTCAGAACAGGACACAGCCGACTCCGCAGTCACATGTATACAAAGTTCAAGATTGGCAACACGGCCATGTGTACATGTGGACAGGCAGCACAGAGTGCCAAACATATACTTCAAGAGTGTTCTGAACATGAAAAGCTGAGGCAGGCATATAGGCCAGAGGAAACAACACTGGAATCAAAGCTCTATGTGCCACTGTATGAACTACAAAAGATAGTGAGTTTTATTCAGGAGACAGAATTACAGATATAGACATGTTTCAAGTGAACGAAAGAAGAAGAAGAAGAAGAAGAAGAAGAAGGTCTGTGACCTAGGGGCACAGAGGATGGTAATGGAATGGTCTTGCTACAAGAGGAACAGCTCGCTGGCTTCTTCGGAAAGATAAACAATGGTTGATCCAAGCAAACTATCAGCTCGCTCGTGATATATAACCCCTCTGAGTAGAAGGCCCCTTCAATAGGCATTTCACCAAGCCGAAAGCTAAATTCTCCTGGGTATAAAAGAAAGCTAAGAAACCTCCCCATTGCACATAGGAAGTAAGAGCAAATCGCTCGTAATTCCTGGGGTTCTCAAACAAACAACAGTAATGGTTAGTAAAATCGAAGTTAACGAAAGCAAACGCAAGATGTCAGAGAAATGACTACTGATAAAAGGTGAAAAGAAGCTGGTCTTGGAAAAACTACACACGCACGCGCGTGCACAGCTCACAAATATACACAGCAGATCCCCAACACATAAACTTAGCACAAGCCCATATGTGTAGCATACGTACATTCACTAACACTCATAAGCCACACAAACACACACACCTCACAAACTAGAATTATCTATTTATCTATGCACCTATCCTTCTATCATCCATCTGTCTGTCCGTCTATTATCAATTTCACTTGTGCCATTAAGCTTCGTGAGGGTGGGGGTGGGGGGAGGGAGTTTGAGTTCGAGATGGTCAGAATGTGTCTGTTTAAGGTTTCTTTGATTGTCTCCACCCATCTAGTCTTTTGCCTAGACTTTCGATCTTCCACTGTTGTATACATGACAGACTGGTTCCGTTGGTTCGGTTCTCATGCCAAAACCACATGGTTTTTTGGTCGCTCGATGTAGTCTTAACCTAAAATGGTCTTGATTTCTTTCCTGATATCTTCATTTCTCCCTCTCTCTCTCTCTCTCTCTCTCTCTCTCTCTCTCTCTCTGTCTCTCTCTTCTGATGACATTTATAGCTTTCCTCAAACGTAGAATTATTATGACTAGTCTAGTCTAGACAAACTAACGAATGCATATAATTTGATGTTCTAACTGGAAATACTTGATCCTAGTCTTACCATCGCATTACAGCCAAGATCATACATGATGATGATGATGATGGCAGTGCTTATGTAGACGAAATCATAGTTGTTTCTAGAATTGGATCGGATTGTTCAATACAATACAATACAATACAATACAATACAATATATTACAATACAATACAATACAATACAATACAATACAATACATTACAATACAATACAATACAATACAATACAATACAGGACAATACAATACAATACAATACAATACAATACAATACAATACAATACAATACAGGACAATACAATACAATACAGGACAATACAATACAATACAATACAATACAGGACAATACAATACAATACAGGACAATACAATACAATACAATACAATACAATACAATACAATACAATACAATACAATACAGGACAATACAATACAATACACCACAATACAATACAGCACAATACAATACAATACAATACAATACAATACACCACAATACAATACAGGACAATACAATACAATACAATACAATACAATACAATACAATACAATACAATACAGGACAATACAATACAATACAAAAAACGAATCTATGCATATTACCACAGTTAAAACTATTTCTCTCCACAAGCATTTATTTTATTTTAATTTATTTTATTTTATTCTATTTTATTTTATTTTTTTGGGGGATAAATTTCTCGTTGTTTTCCACGCTTTCGTTTTCCCAGTTATCTACACGATTATCTACATGATTATCTACATGATTATCTACATGATTATCTACATGATTATCTACATGATTATCTACATGATTAAGGCTAAGTTAACCACTTCCTTTCTGAACTTGTATACATTCTTCTGTAGTGTACTAAACCTAATATAGTTGTTGTCAGAGTAGTAGTAATAGTGGTAGTAGTATTATCAGTAGCCATAGCAGTAGTAATAGTACTAGTAATTGTAGTGAGAGTAGTAGTAATAGTACTAGTAATTGTAGTGAGAGTAGTAGTAATAGTACTAGTAATTGTAGTGAGAGTAGTAGTAATAGTACTAGTAATAATAGTAGTGGTAATGAGAGTAGTAGTAATATAAGTAGTAATACGTAATAATAATATTAGTAGTAGTAATAGCAATAGTAGTAGTGAGAACAATATCAGCAATCGTAGTAGTAATACTAGTAACAGTAGTATTGAGAATAGTAGTAGTAATAGTAGTAATTATAGTAGTAGTAGCGATAGTAAGAGTAATGGAAGTAACAGTAATGAGTAGTAGTAATGAGATTATGGTAGTAGTGTTCAAAGTCGTAGTAGTATTAGTATTAGTAAAAGAGTAGTAGTAGTCATAGTGCTAGTAGTAGTAGTAGTAGTAGTCGTAGTAGTAGTAGTAGTGAGAGCAGTGTCAGCAATAGTACAGTGGTAGTAAGATTAGTACTAATATTGGTAATATTAGTAGTGAGAGTAGTGGCAGTAATAGTAGTAGTGGTAATGGTAATACGAGTATTAGTAATAGTAATAGTAGTAGTAGTAATATATCTATCTATACGCTGTATCCCTTGTTTGTTCGCTAAGATAGCGAACAAGCCATCATCATCATCATCATTAAGTGCCGTCTGCGCAACGAAGGTTGGCTGCAACGTATCTCCAACATCTCCTGTCTCTTGTCTTGGTGATGTTACTCTCCCACTTGCCTACCTCTTGCTCGCTTCCCTTTGACTTTACCCTCAAGTAAGGTCTTCAATAGGGTGTCATGTCTTTTAATGTGTCCAAAGTATTTTATTTGCCTGATCTTTATTTCTCTTAGTAGTTCTTTCTTCATATTAAGTGTCTTTAGCACCTCTTTATTTGTTTTCTTCTCTTTCTATGATGTTCTCCCTATTCTTCTATATACCCACATCTCAAAGGCATCAAATTTGTCTTCTAATTGTTTATTTAGTGTCCATGTTTCTGAGCCATACATTAATATGGAATAGATGTAACATTTTATAATTCTCATTTTTAACTTGTTTGTAATTTGTTTAGATATTAATAATTTCCTCATGTCATTGAAGGTACTTTTAGCCATTCCTATTCTCCTTTTAACTTCTGTTTCACATCTGCCATCATTTGTGACTATGTGTCCAAGATATTGATACTGTTTTACTTATAGTTTCTCTCCCTGTATGTTTATGTTTACCTCCTGTTCTTCTGTGTCTTTGCTGATTATCATGGTTTTTGTTTTTTGAATGTTTATATCCAGTCCATATTTATTACTTGATTGATTGACTTGATCTAGTAGTCTTTGTAGTTAATGTTCACTTTCTGCCAAAATAACAGTGTCATCTGCATATCTCAGGTTGTTTATTATTTTCCCATTGATCTTGAGTCCTGGTATTTCTTCTATATTTTTAAAGATATTCTATGTGTAGATATTAAATAGGCTTGGTGATAAAATGCATCCTTGTCTTACCCCTCTTCTTATTTATTTGTATGGAGAGTAGCTGTTTTCACATTAAACAAGCCCTAGTCCACCTTTAATGAAACCTCTGCTAAGATAGCGAAACAAAAAAGAGAGTTTTCTTTTTCAGAATCAGGATTACCGATTAGAAAGATTCAGTACCCGAGGACACAGTTTACAATGAACCTGTGTTGCCTGTATACTGTATAAGTGTTGCCTGTATACTATATAAGTGTTGCCTGTATACTATATAAGTGTTGCCTGTATACTATATAAGTGTTGCCTGTATACTATATAAGTGTTGCCTGTATACTGTATAAGTGTTGCATGTATAAGTGTTGCCTGTATACTATATAAGTGTTGCCTGTATACTATATAAGTGTTGCCTGTATACTATATAAGTGTTGCCTGTATACTGTATAAGTGTTGCCTGTATACTGTATAAGTGTTGCCTGTATACTGTATAAGTGTTGCCTGTATACTGTATAAGTGTTGCCTGTATACTGTATAAGTGTTGCCTGTATACTATATAAGTGTTGCCTGTATACTGTATAAGTGTTGCATGTATAAGTGTTGCCTGTATACTGTATAAGTGTTGCATGTATAAGTGTTGCCTGTATACTGTATAAGTGTTGCCTGTATACTATATAAGTGTTGCCTGTATACTATATACGTGTTGCCTGTATACGTGTTGCCTGTATACGTGTTGCCTGTATACGTGTTGCCTGTATACTATATACGTGTTGCCTGTATACGTGTTGCCTGTATACGTGTTGCCTGTATACGTGTTGCCTGTATACGTGTTGCCTGTATACTATATACGTGTTGCCTGTATACTGTATACGTGTTGCCTGTATACTGTATAAGTGTTGCCTGTATACTGTATACGTGTTGCCTGTATACGTGTTGCCTGTATACGTGTTGCCTGTATACGTGTTGCCTGTACAAGAGGCAACTATTTGTGCTCTAAACGTTACTATACCCTAACCCTAACGTCATCATCTTATGTCAGAGACTGTCCTATCATTTCACAGTGAGGTTAGATTCGTGGACTGAAGGATTCCGTAGATAGCAATTGTCTGTATTTAAAGACAAATATGTCTTGCGTGGAGGTACTGTTATGATCTTCATTCATTCATTTTCCTTTTGCGCTGAAGTTAACGCATAGGGCAGAGGTCAGATCTCTCCAATTATGTCTTTTCAAAGCTATTCTGTGCAGTTCTTGAATAATATGAATATTGATTGTTTTACTTTCTCTAAGTATTGTTCTTCTGAGTTTTTCTTGTGGTCTACCCCTGGCTCTTTTGCCTGTAGGTATCCATTCAAGAGATTGGTTGTGTATTCTGTTGATGTCTGCGCGTAGGACATGTCCGATGTAGGACCAACGGCGTTTTCTGATAACATCTGTTATGAAATTTTGAAGTGTCTCTTCTCTGATTTTATCATTCGATGTGAATTCACTGCAGTAGGTGTTAGATATCCTACGAAGACATTACCATTTATGATCTTGGTTACTTGATAAAACTGGGAATCATAATATATCAGCCCTTGTTAACCCAATTTTCACTATCTAAAAATAGCTTATTGCTGTATTTGAATATTTCCTGTTATCAGGGCCGCAAATCTTCGAAAACATCAAAGAGACATTATACGAACACCAAATAACATTATCTGAAGCTGCCAGAAAAGCGAGAACAAGAACATTGTATCTCACTCGACACATATAAGGGTAAAAGAGTACTGAAAGAAAAAGAAGACAAATACAAGTTTGAAAAAAAAGTACGCATTCTTGAGAAGAAAGACATGTCTCACCCAATCAGATTCGGTGAGAGAGTATGGCAAAGCAGGAACCCTGAAACATACATCGTTCTATTATAGAATCGTGAGTCAAAGTCTGACTGAGAGATGATTGCAGAAATAGAAGGTAGAAATGGGTAAGGTTTTTGCATTCTACAACCCACATCCTTTTTCAGCATCCACGGGCTTGAATATATATAAACATTTGAGAAGGTCTTGTTTATGAAAGTTTATAATATATTATATGCATTCTTTATTTTCAGTTGTGAAGAGTGATCTCTCAGCGAGAGTAACTGTTCCCACCTATTTCCTGTTTACGTCTTCCAGAACGTAGTTGCATCTAGCCAGTAAATCTTCAATGTTTCAACCACGATCAAGATAGATATTTAGAATCTAACTATATCTGATTTCAACAACACAGTGAGACTTCCAATCAACTTCTGATATTTCAACGTTTAGATTGCTTTAGACAGTCTATAATGTATAATAGTATCAACTCTAATATAAAAAAAAAGTCAACGATTATCAGTATACACAAGGAGGCAGTGAGTATCAGGACAAGACAATAACGTTTGGAAAATAAGTATTTCCCATGATGTCGAAGCAAAATGGGTTTGTCATTGCAAACTGGTATTTACGACTAATAAATGTATATGTCAGAAGTGTTTGGGGAACCTAATGTTGAGTAGAAATGTATGACAAATCTATGGTTGTGTAAAAAATGACTGGGGAACCAATTGTTGAATAGAACTATTTGGTGAATAAATTGACGAGTAGAGATGTTTGGGGAACCACTTGTTGAGTAGAAATGACGGCACATAGAGAATGTTAGATAAGGAAGGCGAAGAACGCCCAAATACTGGTACTTACAAGATATTTAGGGCTCCGAAGGTGGAACAATCTAACACTGGTATAGTGAGCTACTTGAACTTTATGGAAGACTCTCAAGTTGCCAACAGCACCGACAGTTTAATGCCTCATGCTCGCCTTCATTCATATCCGAAATCACCATTCCCTGCATGGGTGCCGGCTGCGACTGTTGCCGTGAGCATGCTGATCTTCTTAGCCGCTTCTTTTTACTTACGGCACCGTAAAGTTGTCAAAAAGCGCCAGATTCTTATGGATTATTTTTATATTATATTCCAATATGGCGGAGCTAGAAGAAAGAGAATGGTGACTGCCTTGTGTAATACAAACGCAATAGCACTTAAAGACCTGGGTCGATCATTCATGATCAGCTGTGACTCCGCAACAAATAATGAAAGTAATTGCCCATTCTATTTTGACGACTACCCGTTCTCGAAATCCCCCAATACCCAACGCAGACCACTTGCTAAAAAACAGTCTTTCTTTAAGAATAGAGGAATGACAATCACAAAACGATATAGAGGTCCATTCCTGAGATTTAAAACTTTATCTGAAGATCACCCTAGGCAATATCAATCATCGTTCCAAGACATAGTTATGAAGTTTCGGACGAGGCGTCTTCATGGTGAAAACGCACAAGAACAACATCCACTTCCGAGGCACAATTTGTTGTCTCCACAGTTTGAGGGGTGCTCTATGTGTACCATACACGACGATGAAGTGCAGTATGATCAGTTCATGGAAGAAAGTGAAATGCCAAATTATCCTAACAGACAAAGAAGGAATGCTCATGTGATTCAATACGATAAAAACATTCCGAAATTTACAGATGTGGCTGCGGAAGTTGGCAGACATTCATTGGGGCATGTTGTTCCTGAACGGCTAAGATCCCAGCCAGCGCCTTGCTCTGGAAAAAGAAACTCTGAACCGTGGGAACATCTACAGGATCATCAAGTTAACAGATCTCAAAACTCAGATCGCCGATCTAGCGTCTTTCATGTTCAAAGCAGTTTATTATCTCCGTCAAATGTTGTCTATGGAAGCCATGGTTACATTCCAAATGTTGACGAACATAACGCTATTCATTCCTACAGAAACAGTGAACCAACCATTCTTATACATTCACCCAGCACTGAAACTGACTCTTCTCATGGGTGGAGCGATATTCGTAGTAGATGCACGAATGGTGTGGTTGTTTTGAAGCGTGTTCCCAAAACAGATGGGACGCCAGGTGAGTTTTATTACGAGGAGAAAGCTCCTCCTCAATTAGATCGTGCAGCAAGAGCCAGTCTAAGCAAGGTCAGCTATGTGCCTTCAGGGAACATGAACGAGTACTACAATTGTATTCCCAGTCCAAATAAAGAGAACAACAACAAAGAAGATGATTCATTGAGTGCAAATACAAAAGAGGAGACGGTTGCCGCTAATTCGTCAGAGATTAAAAGAAGCAGACTAAATCTTGGCAATTTTGCAGTGAGTAATTTTAGCCGAAGAATCGATATGGCAAGCGAAAGTTTGCAAGAATATGAGCCAGACCATTCACTAGAGAAAAGAGCATCACGTGATTCTATCCACCAGCACAGGGCAGCTTCAAAAATAACGTGGAAACGGTTAAAGAACTTGTTCTCTGGAAGTCGAGCAGCCCAAAACTTACATGCTCAAGTTCAGGTAATCAAATCCCTTCCTGCAATAGAGATACAGAAGACTGTAAGCTTGCGCGATAGTACACGCTGGCAACGATTTATCAACGTTTTGACTGGATTCAATTCGCTACCAGAGACTAAAAAAGTAAACACCGCAGCCAAAGTCCTTACAACCAGCAATAGTTATCCTTTGGGATTGAGCAATCTAGCAAATAGTTGTGATGAAAGTTCAGGCATTACTGATAGCGAATTAGATAATAATGCGTTATCAATGGACACAGTACAACAATCGATTTCTGAGTCTGATGAGAAAGCTACTTTGCCTACAATAACGTGTTCTTGTGACATGACATGGGATGTCACTAAACGAGATATCAATGCAGTTTCTCAACGACATCATCAAAGACCGACCACTCTTCTTCTAAAATCAAAAATGCAATCATTTCCAGACGAGGTCATCAATGGACGCAAATATTTTAGAAGTTTTAAAACGATAGTTAATACATCTAGAGAAGTGAGTTCAAAAACATTTCAGACCAGCAGAACTGGCAACAACTGCAATAAAAAACACAATAACAATTTTGTACCTTCTTCTATTTCTTGGCCGGAATCTAAAAAAGATTTCCGTAGCTATTCTTTCGAATCCGGCTATTTATCCTCGCCAGGAGAGTACAAGTTTCGACAGTGTCCTCGATTTATAAGCAGTAAAACGCCGCGAGTTGTCACACAAAGCCAACAGGAAAGCAACGATGAGGAATCTGAAATTCCTTTAATCTCACGTCGTGTTAGAAGCCTTAGCCCACTCCCAGAAATAAATATCACGGATTCATGCAAGACTGCAAGTAATCCCGTAATATCGAACGTGGAATCATTGCTAGACCAGAGTATATACATGACTCCACCTGCAAGTGGCAACATTGATCAAGGTGTTTTTCATTCAGATATTAGATCACCTGAAAAGTCGTTGAATTCTAGCAAATGGTTAGTACAGAATCCTGCATTAAGTTCCGTCCAGGACTCTTCAAACGATAAGTCATCTCTAGCTGAAATTACTGAAAATATTACAGAAGGGATTAACGAAGGAAATATATTGCACGATTCTGCACTTGTAAAACAAAGTTTTACATTTCCAACAATGCATTTAAAAAATCTTGAATCAAATAGAGCATTTTCTTCTGTAGAAAGTTTTCCTGCAAATTGTTACCTCACGCCAGAGCACAGAGATGTGTCACGAAGCACCGATTCTGTGTACTATGACACTGTCAGTGCTCTCGGCACTCCATCATCTTGTGAGCTCAAGGATATCCTACACTTCTCAGAAGCATCATCTCATCGTGAATATTCTTGGAAGCTTGAAGGTGAAGGCTGTATCCATTCCGATGACCTCAAATACAACAAACAGATCGAAACGTTGTCTAATCCGTGTAGTTTTACTAACATTCCCGATGTTCCTAATCCACAAACGTCATCATTATCACAAACTTCCATCATTATCTCTGGAAATTTGCCTTACTCTCATGAATCTGAAACATTACCGACAAGTCAGAGTCTAGCTAATCTTCCAATCGATAAAATGAATAATAGTTCTTCGCATGCAACATCAAATCGTATACATTCATCACAGAATGTAAGCTCGTCTGTAGTACCCTCTTCGGGGATCGAATATGACTCTGTTAGCTTTGTTCCATGCTCTTCACAGGAAGGAGTCAATAAACCATCGTCCGATCTTGAACAACAAAACCAGTTTCAAATCATACCCATAACTGCAATGAAATTTTGCAGTAACGAATATCTCAATACTAGCACGGATTCTTCTCCAAAATCCTCAAGATCTCCTACACCTACAAGACGGCGCAGTACGCCGAGTCCAAGCCCTCGTAGAAGTCAGTCCAGATCTAGAGGGCAATATTCCCCGGAAGAAATATACATGGCTAATGTAGTCAGACTTCCTAGATTGTCACAGAGAACAAGCTGTAACACAACTGTGAAGAACTGTACAATCCAGAACGTTCTGATGAGTTATGGTAGGTCTATATTATTTTACAAGTGTATGCACCTAATGTGAAAGACATGCATCTAGCAAGAAATGTATAACAATGGAAAGAAAGAAATATATCAACAGAGGAAGAAATACATTAACATAGCAAGAAATACATTAACATAACACAAAATACACCATAACACCATAACAAATACTACATCAACATAGCAAGAAATACATCACCACGAAAGATGATTCTGAAGGACAGAGTGCCAGACAAGAGAAGAGAGAGACTAAAAAGACAAAGGACCAGCGACATCGAAGAATGTATGCATGTTTCTCTGGCCAATGCAGGCCTGATTGCCCGGGACAGAGAGGCGTTCAGAGTATCCACGATAGAGACAACGTTCTCAAAAGAATATATCATCTGATATAATATCACCATAACAAATACTACATCACATAGCAAGAATTACATCAATTTAATAGAAATACATCAATTTAGCAAGAATTGCATCAATTTAGCAAGAAATACATCAAAATAATAATAAATAGATTCAAATAGCAAGAAATACATAATTATAGCAAGGGATAGCAAGAAATACATAATTATAGCAAGGGATAGCAAGAAATACATCATCATAAAACTGCATCAAAAGGGAATATGGCATTTACATGAGAATATGACATCGACATGAGAATTACATCGACTTGAGAATGTTAACATGTGAATGACATCGACATGATTCTATGACATCAATATAAGAATATAACATTGACAATGTGTATGACATCGACATGAAAATATGAAATCAATATCAGAATATGACATCTACATGAGAATCTGACACTGACATAATAATATGACATCAACATGAGAATGACATCGGCAAGAGAATATGATATCATTATGAGAATGACATAGACATGGGAATATGACATCAACATAAGAATATGATAGTTGACATGAGAATGGTATGGAGGTAACACGAAAGATATTAATATAATAATAAATTAAGGTGTTTATATGTATTGTGTAAGTGGTATTTTCTCTAATAATGTACTAATATGTGAGTGTATGTTGAGATAATATACGGATGTGTGGGTTTATGTGGAAACAATGCGCGGACGTGTGGGTGTATAGTCACTGAATTTTCTCAATATTTTCAGACGTTCTATTTGCGGTTGATAGCGCTGAATTCCTGCTATATTCAAGCAACTTGATACCAGACTTGACAAGTTTTGTCATTGAAAAAACTTGACAATAGCCAATAGAAGATCTACGAGGCGAATCAAAACTAGCTTTCATACTTGACAACTTTGACTATTGCCGTGATTTTCTATTGTCTATCCCCAAGTGGTGTTGTCGTAGCTTCCACATTTGCCGTTGAGCGTAGGGGTTTGTGGAGGAAATTTAGTATGCGTTCCAGAGCCAGATGTGGTGTTTTTGTTGATGTGTCTCTCTCTCTCTATGTTATATTATTTCCAGAACGTTGTCTTTCAATTTATATCACGAATTCAAACATACTGTATTCTGTGCCAATCTGCCGGTCTCCTCCAAAGATATCTTCATACAGTCTTTGATGTTTTCTGTCCATCTTCTTCTAGGTCTACCTTCTACTTCCCGGAATTCTGCCCTCTAATATGCGTCTGTCCACACCATTGTATCTTTTTACATGTCTGAAATATTTCAGTTTTCTATGTAAAATTGTATTCACCAGCTATCGTTCTCTATATTCAGCATACTCAAAACCTCACAATATCTAATCTTTTCTGTCCAGGAAATTCTTAATATTGTCCTATAACACTTCAGTTCGAATGCCGATATTATTTTTTTTACCGTTGTTCTATTTATTTGTCCAAGTCTCACAGCCGTATGTTGCAACTGGGAAAATGTATGATCTAAGAAGTATAACTTTTGTCTCTTTATAACAGTGTTTTCATATATTTTTTATTTCTTTTAATTTTTTTTATCGCTAATCTTTTCCTAATTTCCATTGTACAATCACCTAAGCTGTTTATATTTGCACACAGATAATAAAACTTGTCGACGTTTTCCAGTTCCATGTTATCTATTATACTTCTTGGTATTACTTTGCTTTTATCTGTTATGATCTTGGTTTTCTGTATGTTTAATTGAAGGTTTTGTTCATCGCTGTATGTTTTTGTTTGAATGTGTGTAGTTAGAAAAATCGTATCATCGGCGTATCTTATCTCTGGTATTTCATATCTACCTATATTCAGGGGATGGAAATTTTAGGTTTAGGTGTAGTCATGTTTATTCAGGATAGTCTTAATGTTGTCTATCCATCTTTTCCTAGGTTTGCCCTTGGCTCTGTATCCTGATCTCATCTTGTTATAAGCTTTTATGAGAAGTTGATCGTTCATCCTCATCATCATGAGGTGCCATGCCGGCTGGCGTAGGCGATCATGGCTCTCCACAGCTCTCTGTCCCTAGCATTATGTATCAAGATCGTTGTTGTTTCCTTGCCGTGCAAGGTTGCCAATTTGTATAATATTTTCTCACGTTGTCGCCCTCTGCCTCTATTGCCTTCAACCTTGCCTGTTGTGACTATGTTTTCCAAACCTTCCTGACAGATGAAGTGGCCGAAAGATTGTCTTTTTTTAATATTATTGATTAAGATCAGTTTGATATTTGACTCTTTCAACACCTCCACATTAGTTTTTCTGGCAGTTCATCCTCCGAAGATGTCCAAAACATTTTTATCTGCCTTTTATATTTATATTCGATTCGATACCTGTTATCTTTCTGATATTCTTACTGCGCATTTTGTCGAGTCTGGTGACTCCAATAGTCTTCCTTAGACATTTCACTTAGCAAGTTTCAATCTTTCTCTTATGCGTAGATGTCTGGTATTGGTAGCATAGTGTTGGTATAAAGATGCTCTTAATTATTTGTTTCTTTACTTCCATGTTGATTTTTGGGTGCAATAGCAAAAGTAATAGCTGGTATATCACAGCATTTACCGTTCGTTCGTAAACTCCTGCAGATTAGCAGGATGTAGTCCGGAGAACGGAATTCGTTGTGTCATGGTTTACATCATTACTGCGATATCTGCACATTTCGGCCTAACACATCCGACTTCAGCATGGCTTTGGGTCACTAACCCTATATGAGATGGGACAGCCAACTCCATCCCATAACCTCCGTCTTCTGTGAAGATACTTCCCAGGTACATGACCTCTTTGACTTGTAATGTGTGTTCTCTATTTCGATGTTTAAATGATCTGTTGATGTTATTTGCATAGTTTCTGTCTTTTGTCTGTTATCCCGCATGTTGTATTCATTGCATATTCTTGATAGTGAGTTGATAGTGAGTTGATGTGAGTTGATAGTCAGTTGATAGTGAGTTGATAGTGAGTTGATGTGAGTTGATAGTCAGTTGATAGTGAGTTGATGTGAGTTGCAGTTTTTCTTCGTCATCATATATGAGGCTTTGGGGAGCCGCTTTCAAACTGCTCCCCGGTCGATCCAGCCTTAAATGGGTACTGGATTAATCCGTAAAGACTGCGAGGGAGAGGAGATGACTAGCACCCTCATTTGCAGAGCCTCTGAAATGTGAGATCGCTAATATCTTACACCCTTACGTCATTAATACAGGCTATTGGTTACTTTACCTTTTTTTTAATGAGACTGTGATCGTCAGCGAAAAACAGTTCATTGAGTTTGTTGCTAAGTTGTTTACTATTTGTTGCTAAGTTGTTTACTATTTGTTGCTAAGTTGTTTACTATGTGTTGCTAAGTTGTTTACTATTTGTTGCTAAGTTGTTTACTATTTGTTGCTAAGTTGTTTACTATTTGTTGCTAAGTTGTTTACTATTTGTTGCTAAGTTGTTTACTATTTGTTGCTAAGTTGTTTACTATTTGTTGCTAAGTTGTTTACTATTTGTTGCTAAGTTGTTTACTATTTGTTGCTAAGTTGTTTACTATTTGTTGCTAAGTTGTTTACTATTTGTTGCTAAGTTGTTTACTATTTGTTGCTAAGTTGTTTACTATTTGTTGCTAAGTTGTTTACTATTTGTTGCTAAGTTGTTTACTATTTGTTGCTAAGTTGTTTACTATTTGTTGCTAAGTTGTTTACTATTTGTTGCTAAGTTGTTTACTATTTGTTGCTAAGTTGTTTACTATTTGTTGCTAAGTTGTTTACTATTTGTTGCTAAGTTGTTTACTATTTGTTGCTAAGTTGTTTACTATTTGTTGCTAAGTTGTTTACTATTTGTTGCTAAGTTGTTTACTATTTGTTGCTAAGTTGTTTACTATTTGTTGCTAAGTTGTTTACTATTTGTTGCTAAGTTGTTTACTATTTGTTGCTAAGTTGTTTACTATTTGTTGCTAAGTTGTTTACTATTTGTTGCTAAGTTGTTTACTATTTGTTGCTAAGTTGTTTACTATTTGTTGCTAAGTTGTTTACTATTTGTTGCTAAGTTGTTTACTATTTGCTGCTAAGTTGTTTACTATTTGTTGCTAAGTTGTTTACTATTTGCTGCTAAGTTGTTTACTATTTGCTGCTAAGTTGTTTACTATTTGTTGCTAAGTTGTTTACTATTTGCTGCTAAGTTGTTTACTATTTGTTGCTAAGTTGTTTACTATTTGTTGCTAAGTTGTTTACTATTTGTTGCTAAGTTGTTTACTATTTGTTGCTAAGTTGTTTACTATTTGTTGCTAAGTTGTTTACTATTTGTTGCTAAGTTGTTTACTATTTGTTGCTAAGTTGTTTACTATTTGCTGCTAAGTTGTTTACTATTTGTTGCTAAGTTGTTTCCTATTTGTTACTAAGTTGTTTACTATTTGTTGCTAAGTTGTTTACTATTTGTTGCTAAGTTGTTTACTATTTGTTGCTAAGTTGTTTACTATTTGTTGCTAAGTTGTTTACTATTTGTTGCTAAGTTGTTTACTAATTGTTGTATTGTTATATATCTCGTGTTTGTTTTAAAATTCTGTCTATGTAGACGAAAATATCTATATTGTCGCAGAGAACGAGCTGTCCCTCATCTGTAAAGAACTAAACAATTCAGAACATTCTGATGAGTTACAGTAAGTCAATATCATTTTTCGTGGTTTTTGTTGGTCACTGTTTATATACTTTGTGTCACCTGCCAACGCCAACCAACGATATGCACGAAAAAAATCGAAAACATTAAAGGTTTTCATACGTTTGAATGGTTTTCATATGTTTAAAATGCCTTTTTTAAAATTCTGTTCGTAAATCTTCCACTTGTTAGAGGTCACGGATTGACATAAACTTGTTTATTAATATATTTTGCAGTAGTGATTTTTTAGGATTCATCTGATGTTTGTGACTCTTACTACATTTTTCTGGAGGACGACTGTCATGCACTTCATCCCCAGACACTATACACTCAATCACTTCATCCCCAGGCATTGTAAACTCAAGCACTTCATCAACCTGACACTGTAAACTTGAGCACTTCATCCCCAGACACTATAAACTTAAGTACTTCATCCCCAGACACTATAAACTTAAGTACTTCATCCCCAGACACTGTAAACTCAACCACTTCATCCGCAGACACTGTAAACTCTAGCACTTCATCCCCAGGCACTGTAAACTCAAGCACTTCATACCCAGACACTGTAAACTCAAGCACTTCATCCCCAGGCATTGTAAACTCAAGCACTTCATCCCCAAACACTGTAAACTCAAGCACTTCATCCCCATACACTGTAAACTCAAGCACTTCATCCCCAGACACTGTAAACTCAAGAACTTTATCCCCATACACTGTAAACTCAAGCACTTCATTCCCATACACTGTAAACTCAAGCACTTCATCCCCAGACACTGTAAACTCAAGAACTTTATCCCCATACACTGTAAACTCAAGCACTTCATTCCCATACACTGTAAACTCAAGAACTTCATCCCCAGACACTGTAAACTCAAGCACTTCATTCCCATACACTGTAAACTCAAGCACTTCATCCCCAGACACTGTAAACTCAAGAACTTTATCCCCATACACTGTAAACTCAAGCACTTCATCCCCATACACTTTAAACTTATTTCGTATGTTTCCATTCATTTACATGATCTCATTAATTTTTCAGATGACAAAAACGAGAGTACAAGCAAAATCATCTCAGAAAAGGTTACATAAACGACACAACGTGTCTCAACACTTGTCTGCGCAGTCACTTCACAGTCACTTCAGTCACTTGAAGACTGTTGCCAAGATGTCGTATTATAATACAGTTATGTTAGAGTATGGTGGTAACGTCAAGGAGAATGCTCAACGACATTCTTCCGTTTATGTGTATAAATATAAAACTTGACAATTAATAATACATTCTATGGATGAATTTTGAAGGTTGTGTGGTTTCCAATCTGTGTAATACAAGATTGTCAATACAAGATGGTCAATGCAAGATGGTCACTACAAGATGGTCAATACAAGATGGTCACTACAAGATGGTCAATGCAAGATGGTCAATGCAAGATGGTCAATGCAAGATAGTTAATAGATGATCAATACAAGATGATTGAGATGTTTATATGGACAGCATCAGTAATTGCTTCCAATCGAATTGTTTATATACTAAATAAAAAAAAACCGTTCACATATAATAGGGGGGGGGGATGATTGGCGTGGATTTTCTTGGCGTAGTGGTTAAGTCGACTAGTTATGAGAATATTTATATGACATCAGCAATGAGAAATAAAAAAAAATTGGACTCGCCAAGATATTTCCAAACTCATGCACATTGTTGAAGATAGAGAGCGCTTTATGGCTCTTTGTGTTTCAGAAATCAATTTCTTCTTCAGCGTTCATTATCAAACTCACCGGTTCTCTCTTGTAGCTGGACAACGATCCTGCCAGATTTCCAGCAGAATGTAGGCCAGAAAATGGAAATACGTTTTGTGGCCGTTTTATTAGCGTCAAATGGCACGACACATCCATATTCTTCAGAACTTGCTCATCCAATGTAGTATACCTTCGACACACACGGGTTATTGATTCATGTATCTTTCTTTCGTTCACAGCGAAATATTTCTACACAGCAAGTAATTATATCGTGATAGTATATTCATTAAAGGAGGTTGCATGAGACCATGATTGCATGAGACAATGATTGCATGAGATCATGGTTGCATGAGATCATGGTTGCATGAGACTATTGTTGCATGAGACTATGGTTCCTAGCTTACCTCTCGGTCTGGTATCTCCGAATTCAACTCCTGTGTTTGGCAGGGCTATGGTCCTGCTCGATGTAAAGGATTGCACGTCCAGTCTTAGTTTCCCGCCACTACTGACTGGACTAAGCCCCATCTCCACTTCACAGATATGGCCTCCATGAGGATGTATTTATGGATGGTGATGGATGGGCGACTGCATATAATGATAGTCCCAGTCAAATACCATCATATGCATACAACAGAAGAATATCATAATATAGATCAAGACAATTCAGTTGTCGAGAGCATTAGATGGATATACTGCCCTGGTCATGCTGGGGTCAGTGGAAACGAGAGAGTCGACTTATTGGCAGGCAATGCGGCGATAGACGGCACATTGCTGAGAAGAGATAAAGCAGACTTAATGAAGGCAGTAATACATTTATTTCAAGATGCAGATGATGTCAATGAGGCTGAGAACGTACACATACAGAGAATGTTAGAAATGGGAGTATCTAGAGGTGAGGGAAGATAAAAGTAATTTTTTTGGAAAGTCCTTAAGATCACACAATGAACATGTGACCGGGACTCTGAGTCTACATACACTGGGATGCCTGCTGGAGCGGAGGGCGGAGCACTTATGGGAATGTCCCGCGTGCTGTGAAGCCATTTTCTAATCAAGAATCAAGATCAAGACATTTATGGTAATACAATGGCACAGCGCATGAATCTGGATAAAACAGTGGCGTACCTAGGGTAAATGCTGCCCGGTGCGATGAAGATTTTGATGCTCCCCCCCCCCCCCCCGAAATTGATTTTTTGTAAAACAAAAAAATTCCGAGTAAAATTTTACAAGTTAATTATTATCATCGATTTTATCCACTTTTAACGAAGACAGAAATAAATTTTAAAATTTTTAATTCACTTTTCTGATTGAAAACTTTTCAATGTTTTCTGAATGAAGGCAAGTAATTCCAAAGGTCTTTGATGCTTTTCTTTAATTTCTAGTTCACTGAAACATTCTTTAAATTCTTTAAAATTATCTCACAGTTAAGAGTTTTTTCTAATATCCAGAATGCACTTGTACACAACACTTTTTCACAATCTGATTTCTTCACTGGTTATAGTTAGGTTATATGACTTTATGATGCGCTGAAACACGAGCCTGATTGTGCCTGCCAAAGTTTAAAACTTGATTTAAATGTTTCATCTTAATCGATGATAGAATCGTTGTCGTTGAATGATAGCATTCAACGTTAGAATACTAGAAATAAACTTGATTTGTCATCGAACCCAAAGACTGCTTATGACGGAATTTTACGGTGCTGAGTGAACGACTGAATGGATTGACGATCGAAACTGAAACTTATTTTTAGTTTTTCTTACAAGCTAAAATATAATTTTGAAGTAAAGTCTGGGAGTGTCTTCTTTCGAGAGGAAATAGTTCTACTTATTAATTAATTTTAATGTTTCCTATGTTCCAAAAATGTGTTATTACCTAATTGCCAAATAAATGGGATTAACAAGGAGAAATGTTATTTTTTAACAGTGCGGGGAATCAAGTTTGGCACGGAAAAGGCACTTAAACTCAATTTCAAAGTTTTCATTATTTTGAGGGCATTTTGATGCCCCTCAAATCTTGATTCCCGGTGCGGTCGCACCCACCGCACCACCCTCGGTACGCCACTGGGATAAAATACAATCAAGACGATAAACCTTTCATTAGATCACAAATGAAGACCTCCACTTGCCGTTAGCGACACGTGCAGAATATCCCCCTGGAATATAGGGCTAAATATTACTACAAGTGTGTGTCGGGCCATTGGCGCAAATAAAACGACGTCCCAGCGTCTGTTTTTGGCATGCGATACCAAGTATATAAATATTGGACAACGGAAAACACGAGAGTAATCAAGAAAAAGGACGAATTAAGGCCTCATTATTTCAGCTAGAAGGTCTGCACTAACGAGAGCCACGACTACATCCTGTTGGAAATCTAGTAGGACCATCGTCTTGCTATAAATACGATCCAATCAAAGTTTGAAAATGAACGCTGAAGAAGAACTACGCTTGTAATCGAACATCAAACAAAAAGTGTGAGAACCTTCTCTGTTACTGTATCTTGAGTATTCTAACATGAATGCCAGCAATTATCACTCAATGCCTAATTATCCGCGCATGTAGGCCTATATTAGTACCTGTGTTCCTATATGTCAATAACAATGGTTGCCTTTTGCCTCTATACATGCGTTTAGGAAGCAGAGCAGTGACAAAATATGTCAATAATCAATACGTACATATAGTTTCAGGACCATATGTAATTTTCCGTCTGTGTATATAACTGACTGCCTCACTATATGTAATTTTCCGTTTGTGTATATAACTGACTGCCTCACTATATGTCAGTTTTCGCCTATGTATATTAGTAATTATCGATATATGTGAGTATCTGCCTTAGTATATTATTGATTGCCTCAATATATCTAAGTATCCGTCCTTGTAAGCTAGTGATTGTCTTGCTACATACATGTTCCCAAATTTCACCAAACATGTACCAATTTCGGTAATGATTTTCATCAAACATGTGACTACGTATGGTACAATTCATCAAACATGTGACTACCTATGGTACAATTCATCAAACATGTGACTACCTATGGTACAATTCATCAAACATGTGACTACCTATGGTACAATTCATCAAACATGTGACTACCTATGATACAATTCATCAAACATGTGACTACCTATGGTACAATTCATCAAACATGTGACTACGTATGGTACAATTAATCAAACATGTGACTACGTATTGTGACTTTCATCAAACATATGACTACGTATAGTAACTTTCAAATGTTGTATGTTTAGTTTTCCTATTTGTGGTGTCTTCTCTCGACCCATATTTATTAATTAGTTTTAAATATGAGAAATATATACACGGGTACACAAGTTCCAACTTTTCCTATATGAGAATGTATCAGTCAGTTCCTCTTTTGCCAAGTTTGACACATAGAGCGGATGTTCTCCATGCCTGCCGGTCAGTTGCCAGGGATTGCAGGTCTTGTGCATTTATGCCTGTTGATTTTAATTCATTCATAAATGTTCTTTTAAGCGTTGTTTTTATCTTCTCCGGTTTCTTTTCCCGTCTGGTGTCCACATGAATGTATACACGGGTACAAAAGTTCCAACAACGCCTCCTATATGAGAAATGTATACAGGGGTACAAAAGTTCCAACAACGCCTCCTATATGAGAAATGTATACACGGGTACAAAAGTTCCAACTCCTCCTATATGAGAAATGTATACACGCGTACACAAGTTCCAACTTCTCCAATATGTAAATAATTGTTCGCTCATATATGTGTATAGTGGTGTGCTTGATGCTGATTGAGTGAGCTGTGTTGTCACCTTATTTTACAAATGTAGTCTTTGTTGTTTATTTCTTGAGAAAGGTACATTTATCAAAACGTTGAATGTGTTTTGTATATATTTTTGGTACTTAAACATTTATTGTTATTCCTTTAATTATTCTTGGTAAAGCTTTATTATTTAACTTTGTTTATATTGTCTGTGTTATATGCCACTGTTCATTTGCGGAGCCTGTAAAAAATGTATACACTTCAGGTAAGGGAAACTTGAAGAAATGTATACACTTCAGGTAAGGGAAACTTGAAGAAATGTATAGAAACGAACCATATTCAGCCATCATGGGAATTTGTGTTTTTTGTTTGTTTAGAAACTAACCATATTCAAACATCATGGAAGTTGTTTGTTTCTTGTCTGTTTAGAAACTAACCATAATCAAACATCATGAAAGTTGTTTGTTTCTTGTCTGTTTAGATGCCCATGAAATACCAACGATTTGTTCTTACTTTCTATGTGCAGTGGGACAGTTTCTCTAGACCTTTCTTTTATACCCGGGAGCCCTCAGTTTCTCTATGTTCTTTCAGCACCGAACAGGGCAGAAACCACAGCTCTCCAGTTTTAGCGATGTGATGCTACTTTTATATAGTAATTCCTTTATGTTGTTTAGACCCATAGTCAGGTCCTCTTTGATGGTTGTTCTGCAAAGAGTCTCTCTTGGTCTTCCTCTTTTTCTTTTGCCATCTGGTATCACTTTAATGCTTCACCAAAGTATTAGTGTGGTTAACTAGCTAAATCTGGTCGAAATGGCCAATGGGATTAAATCACATACATTTTCAATTTCTTTTCTCTTTGCTGCCATTATGGTTATCAAGAACCAGTTTTGTCAGTAGTGAGAATGCGTAACCATTTTGCTGCCATTATGGTTATCAAGAACCAGTTTTGTCAGTAGTGAGAATGCGTAACCATTTTGCTGCCATTGTGGTTATCAAGAACCAGTTTTGTCAGTAGTGAGAATGCGTAACCCTGTTTGGTTTGGACATGTAACGAGAGAAGACTCACTTTTTGTTATTATTTTGCAAGGAACAGACATGTGTGGAAGGAGAAGAGGCGGCTATAGAACATCCTGGATTCATAACATCGAGGAATTGCCAGGAAATGATTTTTCTATACTCTTCCGATTGGCTTGGGATAGAGATGTGTAAAGGGTTAATTTTGTGTTAATGGTTTGTGTGGCACCCCTGCGATCCACAAAGTTTATACATCTTATTAGTATTATTATTATTATTATTATTAATGTAGACCTATACATTTGTCTAATAGGCTATATATTACTGTTACTGGATGTTAATTTTAAAGACGGCCGCTGCAGTCAACATCACGATGACGCTATTGTAGCAATATTATTCCTTACGTATCTATGCTCATTGTAAGCATTGTCCTTTACTAGTGGGAAATATAACTACAGTGGGACCCCCCATATAGCGCATCATTTTATAGCAAATATCCCTGTATAAAAACAATACAAAATCCCCAATTATATTTGTTGCGTGTACCGTATATAGCGAATTTATGTTAATACATACATATTTCGTAGTTTCAGACAGTGTTGTTATAATGGGAATTGCCTGTATATAGCGAATTTCTGTTCGGAACAAGTTGTTATAATGGGATGTGAATGTAGGCTACACTGTGTTACATTTACCTGTAAATGTGTGCTTTTACTGAATGAACAAATTTATGATAAATGTAATTATTTACAGTTTAGTTTGTAATTGTAGCGGAACAAGTTTTTAGTATATGATGTTATATTGTAAAATGTTTATCTAGATGTATGCGTATGTATTCACTTTCAACCAATATCAGCAGTTGTATTATGTCTAGATACAGTGGGGCCTAATGTTATGTTTTCAAGTATTCTAATGTTATGTTTTCAAGTATTCATGAAATACTAATGAAGTTCGGACATGTTGTGCACATACTAACAAATACATTTCAAAATCAGCCGATGTATAACAGGTATGGTTAAACTTCTTAATGAAAAACGACATGTCTGAGAACAGTAAATACTTTTTTTAATCACTCGCTCAACGTTTCTATAAACTCCTTAATGAAAAACTACAGTATGAGAACAGTAAATACCTTTTAATCCCTCGCTCAAAGTGTTTTTAAAGAGTGTATCCTCTAATTACCTCTCAATATTACTATCTCATCCATGTCTTCTCGTCATGCTATGTATGTATTTCTCTTTTTTGCTGAACTCTCCAAGCTCGATATTTCTCTTCACTATAACATGTTTCTGACTACTTTAATATCTTCCTTCTATCATCCTCATATGTGCTTTCCTGTACCAGAATATAATGTATTTAGTTTGTTGGATTTTGTCCTGATGAAAGCTTTTAGTCGAAACGTCGACTGTCACTGTGTCTCATTGCTATGTTGTTTTATTGAATAATGTTGGTAACACTTATACCTATTTTTGTTCATTATGATACTCAACATGGACATCATATCCTAGGAGCACGTGGCTCAGAATTGTCTAATGTGGCGCAGCAATACCAACAAATAAGTTCGAATCGCAGAGAAGCGTTACATTTCAGGGAAACATCGACAACGCACTGTCCGAAAGGACAGAACAACAAACACACAGATGTTAAACTATACACATGTCCCAAATGGTGAAGAGGTTATGTTTCAGAATTTCACACACACCAGAGAGAGGCAACAAGTCTGAAACTGTTGTCATCATCGCCTACGATGGACAGCCACACATGCCAGTGACATGCAACACGAGAATCTGAAACTGTTGTCATCATGGCCTACGATGGACAGCCACACATGCCAGTGACATGCAATACGAGTCTAAAACATTTAGCACCATCGCATGCGATAGACTGCTATTTTTATTATGTTTACTTACGTTTATCCACACTTTTTCCAATTCTCTTTACGGTATTTAAATTTTTTTTTACACGTATTGTAATGTCTATCTGTGTTATGCTGTATCAGTTTACGGTTTCCAACTTGGGTACACGTTTTGTGTTATATATATATATATATATATATATATATATATATATATATATATATATATATATATATATATATATATATATATATATATATATATACCCCATATATATATATATTAACCCCATAGCTACGCTGAGTAAAAAGCATAAGTCGTAACTACAATGCGGGGAAATTTCAAGGGCTGTTAAATATTTATCCTCTAACCAATTTGCCCAGTACATTCTCACGTTAGGGAATTGGATTGTAGGCATATTATTATTGTAGGAATATACTATAGGCCTATACTCTAATTTATGAATTTACAAGCGCAATGTTTCTTTTTATTATGGAGGAGACGAGGAGACGTATCATGGAAGAGCACCAAAGCAACAAAAGCTGTCATCTCATCAGCTGTGACTTCCTTCCACATCTTCACACGAGATGCATTGCCGGCGGCCCTCCCTTCGAATCACTAACCTGCTTAGCGTAACGATTAGTTTCAGTTACCAACATGTTCACAATATCATCTGTAATATACAGACGAAACACGTCTACCGTACTAATGTCATCAGCTACGCCTCTAGGTCCAACAACTTCATCGAAGTTGCTATGCCAATCATGGCTATACCCCGAAGGAACACTAGAATTTCCAACAATTTCTTCTTCCAATATGTCGTCATCGGCCACGCTGCGAACTGAATCAGTATCACTGTTATCTCTATCTAACAACACATCATCTATTGGAGCGATATCTGCATCTGTTAGCGGCACACTTTCCTCCTCATCCGAATCGGGATCCATTACGAACGCAAAATAAATTGTATCCATTGTAGGCCTAGGTTGCTGTCGGAAAATGCGATGGAACAATGTCTGGACGCTACAGTAAATTATATCAAATAGACAGGGCGGACGTGAACTTGTACCGGCTTCGATTGCGCATAGCCCTGAACTACATACATGCTGTGATTAGGCTGTCGTAGGCATATTTGGCACAATGTCTCATTGAGCGAGTGCACTTGACAACGGCAAACAGCAGCCATCTTTTTTTTGTCAATCACGCTTAACCACGGCGCGGTGAAGGTTAATATACATTCGTCTCACAAAAGGAAACACTATTTCAAACATATATGCCTAATCATAATACCCAGATTATTCTGGACGCAAATTTTTCCTATCAGTAAAATGCTTGTCAGCATATTTATTTGTCTCATCACAAATATTCTGTATAATATTATCATGTGATACACATTCAAAGATTCTGAAAACGTTTGAATCTTAAACTATTATTGACAGAAAACAAAAATGTTTACTTACCCTGAATCACGAATTTGAAACACGTGGTCTACAGATATGGTCTGAATCTAATTCTATATCCTCCAATTCAATAATATTACCACAGATCAAATGAACACTTTCTAAATCATTTTCTATATCAGATAAACTAATGCTAGAACTATCAGAAAAACTTTCTTCCAAAAGCGCATAAATCTCTGATTCATTGAGTTCTCGCTTCGCCATATTTGTAGGTCTAGATATTGTGGTTAGACACACACACAACTACTGCTCTGTCCACTGACAAAATTTGAAAGGATACTTACAAGCATCTTGAAATGACTGAAAAGTTCTATTACATCTTATGGATATACCAATTGTAACTATACTTGCTCTCTATTACATCTTATGGATATACCAATTGTAAATATACTTGCTCTCTATTACATCTTATGGATATAACCTATTTTAAAAATCAAACAATATTTATATACAAGTTTCAACTAATTATCAATAAAAGATAAAACATATGCGAAATGTGTCAATGGCGTGTATATGGCGCCCGGGATGAACATAACCATTTGGCGTCGTCTGCCACGCAATATTAAGTCTTTCCTAAGAAAGAAAAAGGTATGTACTTCGCATTCAAGACATTTTTGATAACCTTTCAATCTCTTCCTAGTACTAAATAATGTTGCTAGCAACAGTAACGGTACGCAATATGAAGAATACAAGATATTCCATAGAGTACTACTGTTAGTCTTCTTGTTTGTACATATGATGCTTATTTGCTACAACCAATTTATGAAATTCGGTTACATCCGTGTTTCCCAAACCTTTTTTTTTTACCATTCCCCACATAGAAGTCTTTATAAAATTATATGCAATATAGGCCTATACATATATTTTTATATTTAAAAATTCAATTATTCTCTAACTGAAGTCTAATTGCATCTTGTTCGAATTTCCCCCCCCCCTTTGGGGCGTGGGCCCCACATTGGGAAACACTAGGTTAGAGAGTTATGTACTTGTCTATGAGTGTCTATGATGACCCCACAGGTCCTTAGAAAAGCAGGCATTTTATTACCACTTTAGATGGTGTCTGATCTGCTTATCTCGATCTAGCAAGTTTCCGTAGTTTTCTTTCTTCCTTGCCCACAAGTTTATGGAGATCTTTTGATTGCAGAGCACCATGCAGCCTACCTATGTTTCGTGCAATGCCTTACATGGTTACCTGATTCATACCAAAGACTTTAAGTGAAGTCTTCATTGAGTCACTGTAGTATTTCTTTTAATCATCTCGAGAACGTTATTCCTTCTGAATCTCCAGAGAAAGAGATAGAGAGAATTAACTACTGACAAAACTACGAAAAGTGTGTCTGACGTCAACTTGGAGGAGAACTTACGTACTTATCCGATCCCAGGGTAGGGAGCTTTCATTCTTTCTTCCCAGTGCCAGGTGGTGGTAGGTGCATGTCATCTTCAACCCCGTGCCAGGTGGTGATAGGTGCATGTCTTCTACGGCTGCGTTGTGTCTGTATAAAGAGTGCCAGTGATGGATGGGTTTAGTGGTTAATTGTATTCGTAGTCTTGTAATGCTGGGCATTGAATAAGGTGGTGTTTTACTGTTTCCTCCTCTTGTCTGTTGTAGTGGTTGCAGTAAAGAGTATGGTCTTCGGTAAATCATTTGTAGATATTTGTTAAGTTGTACATGTGTTGTTTGCAGCCTAAATATTAGAGTTTGATCTTTGCGGTGTAGTCTATTTATGTTGTCATGTGGATTTGTTTGGGAGATGTCTGCATATATAACTCTTCCTTCTGAGCCAGTGGCTCAGCGGTCAAGCCATTGTTGTTTACAGTTGTTGAAAAATGATGTGTTGAGCTGTTCTAAGGTTGGTGGAAATTCATGATTTTGACATACTTGCTCCATACTTCACTATGACTTGATACAATACTTGCTCCCATACTTGACTATGACTTGATACAATACTTGCTCCCATACTTGACTATGACTTGATACAATACTTGCTCCCATACTTGACTATGACTTGATACAATACTTGCTCCCATACTTGACTATGACTTGATACAATACTTGCTCCCATACTTGACTATGACTTGATACAATACTTGCTCCCATACTTGACTATGACTTGATGCAAATTGTGCATGCTTGCCTGTCTCAGTATTGATTTTTGCCACTATGCTAGTAAACCAAAATAGATAACAACATATTCATTATTTTTATCGTGAAATCATATGGAAGGAATCATTAAATAATATATATATAGATATTTTTGTATTTTCAACCAAAGAATTATGTATGTGAAAGTAATAATGTTACCACCATTATATCTAAATTCAAGTCTAAATGACATATGATTAATACATGTCACGTCAGTCATCTTAATCAAAGTTTTGTTATGTCACGTCTGTGATATTAATTGACGTTTTGCTATGTCATTTCCGCGATTGAATCTCATTTTATGTATGTTATTTCAATGATTAATTCTTGTATCATGTAAGTTACTTCAATGATTGTATCCCATATTTTGTCACGTCACCTCAATCAAAAATATAAAGATTTGTTACTTCACTTCAATGATTGTATTCCATATTTTGTCACGCCACCTCAATCAATAAATACCCAATTTTGTTTTGTCACTTCGATGATTGTAGTACAACCTGCTACTACACCTCAATGAACCAATACCAAATCGTGAAGCGTCAGTTCAGTTAATGAACTTGATGCCTTGTTACGTCACTACACTTATTGAATTTGATGAATTATGTCACTTCTGTGATTGAATACGATGTCTTCTTGTAACTACACCGTTAAAAGTTGAATGACTTGCCTTGTTGAATATAACTTTTAGTTAGTTTTGTTTCTTGTAAGTGAATTAAACATTTATGAAATCTGTTTCTTATTTCTGTCCTTATTTTAAATATATATATATAAATACAGTGCCGGATTTAGACTTGATAGGCTCTAAGCTATTTGAGATATGGGCCCCTAAGCTATTTGAGATATGGGCCCCTAAGCTATTTGAGATATGGGCCCCTAAGCTATTTGAGATATGGGCCCCTAAGCTATTTGAGATATGGGACTCTTTAACAGTTAAGAATATATAAATAGTGAAATTAAAATAAATTTTAGAGTGGGGTTCAAAAAAGTGGGGGCCCCCTAAGCTATAGCGTGTTTAGCGTATAGGTTAATCCTGTACTGTATATATATATATATTTCATATTGGAAGCAAGATCATTATAAATAAATATTGTGAATTGAAATTTTGTATCGTTACATAGTCCTATATATATATATATATATATATATATATATATATATATATATATATATATATATATATATATATATATATATGTATGTGTGCGTGCGTGCGTACGTGCGTGCGTGCGTGCGTGCGTGCGTACGTGTGTGTGTGTGTGTGTTAAATGGGATGCCTTTTGACTCACAATCTGCATGTGCAGAATCTAGAAAAAAAGAATCAAATTGAATCCAGTGAAATCCAATTATTGATGTATACAAGCCACGATATATTGTCATCAAACAATATCCACGTAAAATGTCAATAGATTAAAGGACACATTCAGACCGAGTCCTTTGCTTTTTAGCTATGGAGGCAAGGAGGGTTATAATAAGGAGGAGAGGAGGACAATAGCAGATAGATAATGGAGGAAGCAAAGATGGAGCATCATTACAGGAGAGAAGAAGGTATGAGACCCAATTTACCTTCTTAATCATACTCAGAGTCACTCACGATGCAGACCTGCGTTATCTTCTGTGTGCATAACCACTAAATGCCCTGGTCATCGCCATAGTCTCTATGGTCATACTACTCGTAGTGACCGCAAAGGCACCACACTCCTCCCTGATTGTTTTACCTGCGCACTGAACTGTGAATGCTCAAGAACTGTGAACTGTTTAGTAATATACGAAGTAAGTATTGATGGTTATGGGAGCAAAACTGGACATTTAAGCTCCCCGGGATTGAGGAATGAAAACCAGGATTTATGTAGGTACACTGTGTCATCTGAGACCTCTAGTAGAAACTTGAACATAGATCATGTTTGACATCTGAAGAATATTCATTTGCACAGCGCAACATATTTTGTAGACGATATACACATCACTAGTTGACGCAGCATAGTTTGTAGACACATCACTAGTTGACGCAGCATAGTTTGTAGACACATCACTAGTTGACGCAGCATAGTTTGTAGACACATCACTAGTTGAAATACTAATCTCGGAAGGTAAAGATACACTGAAGTCTACAAAATCTAAGAATATAGGACAGTGAGGACCGAATATAGGACAGTGAGGACCATCTTAATATGAGACATGACTTTCAGCAAGTTAATACCTCTGCACGGAATTAAGTTTGTTTTTTGAGAACCCCATGAATTGCGAGCGATTAGCTCTTACTTCCTATGTGCAGTTTTGTTGTTTTTCTGAGCTGTCTTTTATACCCAGAAGACTTCAGTTTTCATCTTAGTGCAATACCTATTGAAAGAGCCTTCTACTCAGAGGGGGTCTATAATTGTATAGATGGCATGTTGCAAAGCTTCCATAAGGGAGTCTCAATATAACGGCATGTCGTCTACTAAGGTTTTCTGTTGTATGGGTGGTTTGTCTAGTGAACCATTGGTTAGACCCCCCAAACGCAGCCGCATCCGTCTACACGGAATAAATTAGGCCTTTTTATTATTGCTGTCTTTTCCGTTGTTCACTACTTATATTTTTTGCGTCGCATATAAAAAATTGTCAAGACGGCTTCAAGTATATAAAGTGACCAACGGAAACCACGACAATAACCAAACACTTAACGAATAAAGTCCTAATTAATCACATTCAGGGGTCTTCTATACCGCAAATGGTCATGCACGAGGAAGCAGGACACACACGCACACGTACGCACACACACATACACACATGAGACTTAACTGAGTCGGACAAGCACAGTCTTTACAAGGATCAGTCACACATAGAAGAAGATAATGTACCACGTAGACTTGTGTCCACACTGAGTTGACTAGCTATGTAAAAGTCCAACTGTTATCTTGCAAGTCAATAACTCCTGACATTAAATTTAAAAAAAAACCACAAGTTTTATGTGAATATTTGATGTTCGTGTCAAAATGTATTATCGTCTTGAGTTACTCGGCTTGATCTCTTTTATTTCGTACAATCTCGGTAGTTTATCTCCCTTAATCTTCTTTAATTTATCGCCAGTATTGCCCACACACAAGAAATATACAAACTCAACCATTTGCGAGGGATGAAAAAATATCCATTTACTATATAAGACATATCGACTAATGGGAAATCAAAGTATAAAATGACTACTTTGAGCTATCCCGTGATTGTCATTGGTTGTCACACAAAGCATAGGCATAGTGACGAATGAAAATCATGGGAAAGTCAAATGAGTCATTAAAAAGGATTGATTTCCAATTAATAAGTATGTCCTATATTTGTAGACGGTCGTATACGATAGGGAAAGTACAGACAACATTTAGACTTGGAAAATGTGTGCAGAATAGAGTAAGGGACGAAGTGAGGCATGGAGTGAGCGGTATATTTAGGGAATGAGTATGGAACGGAGTGAGGATGGAGTGAAACAATTCAGTGAATGTGTAAGCTATTTGTACGTATAATTAAATCGTGGGAAGTATAAAATCCCCTGAAAGCTTGCACTCTGTGCCCGTTATAGTTAATTAATTGTATTAGAACTGAGGGGCTAGTTAGTACTGTCTTCTCTGCTGACAACCGTACATCTGCAGGAGTTGTTCCCTCCGGTAAGAGACTTATGAATTTAGACAATGGTGTAGACGCGATAACAAATATGGCAGGTAGTTTCACTAGCACCAGGGCTGGATACAGAAATAATAATCATGGACAGAAAGACGGACCAACGCAGATGTCCGTCCGGACGTAGCTATGTCCTCCTTATGCGAGAAAGGGGTAAGGGTTTGCCTTAAAAAAAAAGTCAATCGTACATTTTCGTCCACTCTACGTTTTCACTACCTCCTTGTAAAAAAAGCGCTAAAGGGATGGGGCTCTTGGTCCGTCTTTTGACAAGTTCTTAGTACTAAAAGCCATATTTAATATCCCAAACCCCCTCCCTCATTATCTACGGGTCAGATGTACACACACACACACCGGTACATAGAAGTCTCGCGCCTCAGAATCTGACAAAAATGCTCACTAACATATTTCGGACATAAAAAACACAATGGTTTGGGAAGATTAATCTTGCAAGGAAAAGTTCTGGGAAAAAGAACATGAGACAAAGACTAAGATGGACACAGGAAAAGTTTCGAGAAAGAGAACATGAGGCAGACGTTCTTTGACCGTTGTACTCTTTTCTCTATAATGTTTTTGTTTTCTGAATGCAGGAATAAACTAAAGTGGCACTGAATATTTTATTACAAAAATTAACTGAAGTGAAACTAAATAAGAACAAATATACCTTGTACAAATGTACACAATGTTTTAATTTACAACTTTTTTGGGAAAATATTGATTTTACAATATGAAATTCATGCAGTAAATCATACACATCCTGAATCATTTTGAAAGTTTCAAGGATTTATCGAAACCCTAACCCTAACCCTAACCCTATGGAAAAACTTATCGGAAGCAACTGTTAAAATTGAGTCACCCAAAAAAAACACCATTTATCAACATATAGGCCTAGGAGTCGAATTGGTTTGTTAAAATAAGACAATCTACACTGTGTAATATAGGATTAAGGACATTAACTACTTCCATCAAACTTTTACTTCTTGAATCTCTGATCGTGCATATCGCATGTTCCTCTTAGATATCACGAGGTATACTTCCCTTTCAAGTTGAAGGTTTGCGCGCTGTCCATTTTTTTCTTGATAGACGCTTTTTTCTTGATTCATCTCTCCATTGTAACATATACCATCATCCGCCTCCGCTAACTAGTTCTTAACCTGAACTCTCTCGACATAAATGGTCACTTCTTTCAACAGATCACTGGAGTAGTAATGGGCACAGAAATGGGTCCAAGCTATGCTTTCCTATTCTTGGGCTACCTGGAACAACTTAATATGGAAAAGCTATTAAGGCTCCATTCATTTTTTTATAAGCAAATACATTGATCGGATAAGTTCATATGCATTTTCCCATTTATGTTAGGTTATTGAAGACAACATAATTATATGTTTAACATTCTATATCGGTGCCCTTCTCTTTGTTTGTCCCTATCTTGATAAAGACCTTTTTATCGAAACGTTGATTTGTTCTGTTGTAGACTCGCTCTCTATAAAATCGATTTAACCGATTTTATATGTTTTCTTGATTATCTAATTATACAGAGTGTACCTACTTACCTGCTTGTCTACCTACTACCCATCCATATATCCATCCATCCGAATGTTCGTACATCCATCCATCTATCAATGTTCCTTCCGGGACGAAGAATACAGTGCATAGGACAGAAACCAGAGCTCTCCAGTTCGATGAAATGATGCTACTGCATGCAATTCTTGTATGTTTTGTAAGTCTTCTGTTTCTGTTGTCATCTAGCACCCATTTTAATGCTTGCGTTGGCAGTCTGTGTGCATTCATTCTAAGTACATGTCCGATGCAGTTGCGAATACTCCTGATATAAAAACAAATTTCCATAGCTGTCATAATATTAGGGCCTTAGAACTTGTCACATCAGTTGTTTGGGCGTTACAAATTGTTACATCAGTTGCTTGGGCCTTACAACTTGTCACATCAGTTGCTTAGGCCTTAAAACATGTCATATCAGTATCTTGCGCTTTACAATTTGTCACATCAGCTGCTTGGGCCTTACAACTTGTCACATCAGTTGCGTGACATTTAATTGATTTGTGATTTTCATTAGCGAACAACACAAAGTGCACGCAAGTGACCAATGTAAAAATGGAAATAGTCGGATCAGTCTAGACGAATGACTTCACCTGGTTTTTTTTTGCCAGGTCTGTCTCTACTTTCTTCGTAGATCACGAAACGGAAGTGGTTGTCGTAATACCTGGTAGAACAAAAGATGGGACAAATTTAAACATGTCGAAAGACTGTATCCACATAAATCACGCATGCCTATCAGATACCACAATAGTATACTGATGACAGAAACAAATAGAGAAATGACACGTAGAAAGTAAACAAAATAACATGTTAGTATATTTATGGAACAAATAAGGCAACAATAATTTTATTATAGTCCACTAACTGAGAGTGTTAATTTTAAAATATAGATCGCTTCGCTCTACTCGTTAGCACAAGGAAAGTCGCAATTAGCCGGTTCTGTTTACGGAATCTGATGAGACTTATAAGCGTCTTGTAGGGTGAGTGCAATTATCTGCAAGATTGAGAATATCCGGGACAGAAATGACTTCTTGTTAAAATTGTCAAGACATCTCACATTAACCGCGGAGACAGTAAAATGTGATTAGATGGTGACTCGGTTCGTTTTACACAATCTTGTTACTGAGGATTACATAAACATTTTAACAGTGAAATGGGTGTGTCCACGAACTTGTTACGTAAGTTCTCGTCAGGGCCGTAGATATGAATATGTTTAGGGTTGGGGAGGAAAGGGGTGGGAAGATTTCTAAAAATATTTTCTCTTCCCTGTTTTAATTTTTTAGGGCGAAAAGGGGGGGGGGGTGTGGTAATATAAGGTTCTATCCCAGATCCCGGTCCTACCTTTCACACACACACAAAATCTGCGCCGATCCAAATTTTTTAGTTATTTTGTGACGTCACTTTTCCCGGTTCATTCCTCGTTACAAAATGGATGTCGTCATTATGCTAAACTTGCCTTCGACCGATACAAATTCAATATGAGTGTTACATATGCAGGGAGTGCTGCCGGATGAAAAGATATGCGCAACTCCACATGCTATAGTATTAGCTTACTGCACTGATGAAAATATTCGCTAAAAGTGCTATCGTTACAGCACGACAGTACTTGAAACACTATCAGACTGAGTTATTGCTGCGATCTAGGCTACAGGCTAACGTTAACCGTTCTACGCCATTAACAAAAATTGGTAGCATATCCTATTCAGGATGTAGCCATCAACCCATTTTTTTGCTTTGGTGTATTTCTAGGCAATATAAATATGTTTAGCAATATAATAACGTTTAGTAGTTCGCCAATGCTTTCTGAAAGGTCCGAATGCTCAAATGCCTGTGGCAGGGATTGAACTCGATACCTTGGCCATCACAGGCGCACTCTGTACCACTTCATCCAAGAAATGGACGTCATACTGGAGGAAATTTGCAGATACTGCCTCCTACTTAATCCCAGTTTGTTCCTAAAAATACAATCCTTTTAACCCACTCACCCTTCTAACCATCGCTCTAACCTGGGTATGAAAGAAAACTCTGTGAAACCACCTACTGCATACAGGAAGTATGAGCAAGCAGCTAACAATTTCTGTGGTTATTGACAACAACATTTAAATAAATACCCACCTTCTGATCAATAGAGCCATGGGAAATAATCAAAAAGAAAAGAACATAGGCCTAATTGTGGTGTATCTCTTTTTATGCTATATTTCGTTTCACATTCCAGAAAGAAGGTAGGGTCGGGATATGAAATGGAACCTAATATAATTAGAAATCATTAAGGAACAGGCACAAAGAGGAAAAAAATTGAAAGTAGCAGACAGAATTTGAAACTAATTTTGTTAATTCATTTGGAATCACCTTGAAACAACGATAACTGTCTGCAGTATAGACAACTTCTGTACAAAAATTAGACACACCTTTATTCATTACGTTTTTGATTATTGTCGTGATTTTTTAATTTTCCTTCTCTAAATGGGATTGAACTCCTATGGGATACTCACAGTGTACGGCTTTCAATTCAGAACATTACTAATCAATACACAACAATAAATGTTACCATAACAGTCCTAACATCATCATCATCAAGTGCCGTCTCCGCAACGAAGGTTGGCTGCAACGTATCTCCAACATCTCCTGTCTCTTGTCTTGGTGGTGCACTCTGCTAGACTGTAACCTGTCCATCGTGTAATGTTACTCTCCCACTTGTATCTCTGCCTACCTCTTGCTCGCTTCCCTTTGACTTTACCCTCAAGTAAGGTCTTCAATAGGGTGTCATGTCTTTTAATGTGTCCAAAGTATTTTATTTGCCTGATCTTTATTTCTCTTAGTAGTTCTTTCTTCATATTAAGTGTCTTTAGCACCTCTTTATTTGTTTTCTTCTCTTTCCATGATGTTCTCCCTATTCTTCTATATACCCACATCTTAAAGGCATCAATTTTGTCTTCTAATTGTTTATTTAGTGTCCATGTTTCTGAGCCATACATTAATATGGAATAGATGTAGCATTTTATAATTCTCATTTTTAACTTGTTTGTAATTTGTTTAGATATTAATAATTTCCTCATGTCATTGAAGGTACTTTTAGCCATTCCTATTCTCCTTTTAACTTCTGTTTCACATCTGCCATCATTTGTGACTATGTGTCCAAGATATTGATACTGTTTTACTTGTTGTAGTTTCTCTCCCTGTATGTTTATGTTTACCTCCTGTTCTTCTGTGTCTTTGCTGATTATCATGGTTTTTGTTTTTTGAATGTTTATATCCAGTCCATATTCATTACTTGATTTATTGACTTGATCTATTAGTCTTTGTAGTTCATGTTCACGTTCTGCTAAAAGATCAGTGTCATCTGCATATCTAATGTTGTTTATTATTTTCCCATTGATCTTGAGTCCTGGTATTTCTTCTATATTTTTAAAGATATTCTCTGTGTAGATATTAAATAGGCTTGGTGATAAAATGCATCCTTGTCTTACCCCTCTTCTTATTTCTATGTATGGAGAGTAGCTGTTTTCACACCTTATTGATGCAGTTTGTTCCCAATATATATATAGTCCTAACATAACAAAACAAAAACATTTTAAATAACACAAACTATTACTCAAGAAGGCAGAGAAAACAAAGTTTATTTAACAGAATAAATATATTCATTCATTCATTTTCTTTTGCTTTATGTTAGCGCATAGGGCAGAGCCAGATCTCTCCAATTTTGTCTGTTCAAATCTATTCTGTACAATTCTTGAATAGTATGTCTATTGATTGTTTTACTTTCTCTAAGTATTGTTCTTCTGTTTCTTTTGGTCTACCCCTGGCTCTTTTGCCTGTAGGTATCCATTCAAGAGATTGATGGTGTATTCTGTTGGTGTCTGCACGTAGGACATGCCCGATGTAGGACCAACAGCGTTTTCTGATAACATCTGTGATGAAATTTTGATGTGTCTCTTCTCTGATTTTATCATTCCATTTGAATTCACTCCAATGGGTGTTAGTTATCCTATGAAGACATTTGTTCTCGAAACTCAGTAATTTCTTTTCTGAAGATAAAGAGCTTTTCCAGCTCTCACATCCATACGATAGCACCGGAATAACGCAGGGATTAAATAAGCGCGTTTTCGTGCATGTGCTGATTGACTTTGACTTCCAGATATTAGACAGCCTGTTAAATGCACTTGATGCTAGGGCAATGCGAGTTGTAATTTCTGGCATGACATCACCATCGAGTGTTGATTTGCTTCCTAGATAGGAGAATTTGTGTACTTTTTCAAATTGTTGTCCATTTAAAGTAATTTCGTTAGGTGAATTGGTGAAGTCCATAATTTTTGTTTTTCATGAGTTGATTTGGAGACCTATTTGTCCTGCGATGAGTTTTAATCTATCAGTTTTTGTTTGTGCATCTTGATGGTTTTCACCCAATAGTGTAAGATCATCGACAAAATCCAGGTCTTCTAATGTTGTTTTATTTATCCATTTGATTCCTAAATTTGTGTTGGATGTGCTTTTTCTCATAGCCCAGTCAATTGCGATATTCAATAGTAATAATAAATATATGCATTCATCTAATGTTCCAAGTAATTAAATGTAATTTAAAAAATTGCATTTACATTAAATCAAAATTTGGTACTTAAGCACATATCCTTAAAGTACAAAATGTCACTATTATTTTACATTATGGACTTATGGAGATAAAGAATTTGGGAGTTTCCTTAGATGATATCACTGTGTGTATATGTGTTGTGTGTAAATCATTCAATGAATTTCATTTACCCATGGACAGGAGTACATAGACATACAAAGGGTTAGAGTTAGCATTAGGATTAGCATTGTGGTTAGGGTTAACAGGAGAGTTATCATTGAGTTTAGGATTAGCATTGAGGTTAGCATTATCATTGAGTTTAGGATTATCATTGAGGATGGGGTTATCAATGAGGTTAGGGTTATCATTGAGGTTAGGGTTAATATGAGTTATCATTGAATTTATGATTAGCATTGAGGTTAGGGTTATTATTGAGGCTAGGGTTATCACTGAGGCTAGGGCTAATATTGAGGCTAGGATTATCATTGACATTAGGCTTATCAATGAAGTTAGGGTTATTATTGAGGCTAGGGTTATCACTGAGGGTAGGGTTATTATTGAGGCTAGGGTTAGCATTGAGGTTAGAGTTATCAATATGGTTAGGATTCGCATTGAGGTTAGGGTTATCGTTGAGGTCAGGATAATCATTGAGGTTAGACTAGCAGTATGATTATCTTTGAGGTTAGGGTTAACATGAGAGTTATCATTGTTGTTAGGGTTATCACTGAGGTTAGGGTTATTGTTGAGGTTAGAGTTACACTTAGGGTTATCTTAGAGGTTAGGGTTATCATTGAGGTTAGGGTTATCATTGAGGTTAGGTTTATCATTGAGGTTAGGGTTATCATTGAGGTTAGGGTTATCATAGAGGTTAGGGTTATCATAGAGGTTAGAGTTATCTTAGAGGTTATGGTTATCTTAGAGGTTAGGGTTATCATTGAGGTTAGGGATACAATTAGTATTATGGTTATCATTGAGGTTAGGATTACCACTAAGGTTAGGGTAATAATTAGGGTTATCATTGAGGTTAGGGTTATTGTTGAAGCTAGGGTTACAATTATGGTTATCACTGAGGTTAGATGTATCAATGAGGTTATGGTTAGCATTGAGATTAGGGTTAACATTATGGTTAGCATTGAGGTTAGGGTTATTGTTAGGGTTATCATTGAGATTAGGGTTAACATTAGGGTTAGCATAATAAATATGATTACATTGCACATAATTATCATTGATACTTTTAAAGGACACATGATTATGAATAAACAATCCTTTTTTTAGGGCCAGAACAATACTAGAATTAACGGTAACAATTTGTAACTCGTAACGATAACCCTTAACGATAACCCTAAGGCTAACTCTAATCCTACTAGATTTAGTAGTTATAACTTCACAACCTGGCACAAAACACACACACCAGTAGTGAGAGATCACACTTACAAATCCCTTTTTACTGTTCATCATCAGGTGACATATTCATTCCAGAACGTAGTCTTTCCTATGGAACTCTTGAATCCTCTGGGAGCAAGCTGTCACAACTCCCATTGAAAATTTCTTGTCACAATACTCCTGTAGTTTGCCGTTGCTTTCAGGAGGAACATTCGATTTAAACTAACACAGAGGAAAACATATATATTCTCACTCGCCATTTTGACCGGAAAATTAACATTTGTTTTTCTGTTAATAATCTAAATTATATAACTTACTCAAAGTAAACTCATCTATGGAAACCCAATTCCTAAACGCACAAGAACAATAACATTTGTTTGTTTTGAGGATGTAAATTCTTAAATACCAAAAACGTCTATGCTAAAAAAAGTCCCCACTTCTCTAAATGCTATATGCACACAAGAAACATTATATATTCACTCAGAAAATATTACACACTCACACGAATAAAGTTACAAAAACTCAATTAAAAAAATATAACTTTCACATTAACAATTGTGGTATATTCTTTCCAAAATGTAGTCATCATTATGGATATCTAAGCTTCACATGATTCTGAGTCATATTAACAGTGTGGTATCCAAGGATAAGCTAACACAATGTTGCTAATCTGTTAAAAGAAATAGAGAAAGTGTTTGGTTCATTCGGAAAGAAATCAGAGCTGGCAAAAAGTTCAATGTAAGGCGACTAAATACTCTGAAAAAAAAACCACCAACATAATAATGTGTAAAGACTAAACACTTTCATGAAATTATCAAAATAATACAGTCTGTGTGGAGATTCACTTCTCAAATGCCTTAAGTCAGTGCATGTAAATACACAAAAGAAATTGGTATCACAGATTAACTTGAATTACGTAACAGATAAAAATCATGAAAACAAAGTAACGATTAACACAACGACAATGGTAATAAACAACAATTCTTAAAGCATTCATATTCTTACATTAGAAGCTTATTACCTGTTCACACACACATGAAAATCACTTACACTGAAAACATATCTATTGAAAACATGGGCTCTATAAAACATACCCATTGAAAACATCTATTTCACAAGTGTTTTTCATTACATTAATTTATTATAATGTACAATTAATGACACTTTGCATGTGTCCTGAAGCAATCTTTTTACATTTGTTGAACTGCAGGTTTTTGAACAGAAAAACTGATTTTTTTACTGAAGTTTTTCTTTTATGTAAATTTGTTGGAGAAGAATGATCAGCTATTTGGTGGGCTGGTGATAGTACTTATGGAAGGAAGTTTGCTGGTAAATATGGTAAAAGTAAAGTAACCCATAACATTTATTAATGCCGTAGGGGTGTGAGGTGTTAGCGATCTCACATTGCACAAGCTCTGCAAATGAGGCTGGTAGCCATCTCCTCTCCCTCGCAGTCTTTACTTCCTGGATTAATCCGGTACCCATTTAAGGCTGGGTCGACCTGGTAGCCGTTGCAATCTGAAAAACATTTCCGCCTCAACTGGGGAATGAACCCAGGACCACTCATATGCGAAGCCAGTGCGCTAACCACTGTGCTAACGCGGCTATGGTAGGTAAATATGGTAGGTGCAGATCAAAATAGATTATGGGCACAATATATTAAAGAGAGCATTGTATGGGAACGGAAGAGATAGAATGAATGGCAGGGGTTTAATACTGTGTGGGACAGAATGTAATCTTATTCTCGTTCACATTTTAGTAAGTTCATACAGTAATCTTGTGTGCAGTTTAACATGTCTACACAGTAAGTGTAGTTATCAAGGCAAGCAGACAGAAGAAGCATACTGTATGATCAACACATGTTCTCTATATGTCATCCCGTGTGTTGTGATATCGAGAGATATACTCTATCCCTGACCTTAATGGGTCTCAGAATCTGCTGCAAGTCTAAGAAGACACACAATAGAAAACAATGGCGCAAGTGAATCTGTGAACCTTGTGCATACTGTGGAAGACTATTTGTTGCTCAGATTTATCTTAAGGGTAATAACCATCATCTCCATGGATTATAGATGATTATATTTCTTATAGCACAACAATACTACTATCATCTGGAGAGATGGAAAGCTGCTAGTAATTAATCAAATATGCTAGATATAGATCTACAGAGTTTTAAGGTGGACAAAGTAATAGTCTGTCAATAACTGAACTATCTTCTTTACAATTGTTTTTTTATCTCAGAGAATTGTACGAGGGCCATGGTGAAAATATCAACACAAATTTCTCCATCATCAAGTTATTACAAGCAAATAGAAATGGCAATCCTTTTTTTTGGTAGGTTGCAAGGCCAGATTCAGAATTGTTTTTCAGGAATAAGATCAAGATTTTCAGCTTAAAAATTGGACAAAGATTATTTTATTTCTTGCAAAAGACATTATAAGAATTGGTGCTAACCACTAAAAATGTTTAACATCAGAAGAATTACTGTTTGAAGTCAAAATTTCGGTCACCTTGAATGTCAACCAGATCACAACTTCAATCGAAGTTGACAGTGTGAACTGTCTCTGGAAATATCTTTCATTCTGACAATATTCTCAAATAAAAACATCAAAAGTTTGATGTAGTTGTTCCTGAGATTTTGTTATTTTTTTCTGTTATTTTCTCATTGATCTAAATCCCTGACATTCCCTTTATTAGTTTACAACTTATCACTGTGTAGATATTAAATACGAGGCGTGTTCAAATGAAAACGGGACTTGTTACACCACGCGTGATAGAGCGCACTGATATTGATGACATTTTGCACTAGTAATGAGTATCCAATAATTTACATACGGTCACGTGTTCATCTTCCCAGCATGCATATGTGCTGCAGAAGACTGTTAACAATATGGCGGGTGTGATTCCGAACCCGTCCAAAGTGAATCAGCGTGCTGTGATCCAGTTTCTTTCATTTGAAGGATGTCAAGCAGTAGACATTCATCGGAGAATGAAGGCAGCATATGGTGACAAATGTTTGTCGAGGACCAGAGTGATGGAGTGGGTGCGTATGTTTAAAGACGGACGTGAGTTAACGGCAGATCTTGCACGGCCAGGTCAGGCGCATATTGTTGCAACAGAAGAAGCCATAGCCGTGCTTGATAAAGCAGGAAGGTGTGTTCACAGTGGGTCCCACGGATGTTGACTGACCACCATAAGGAAGAACGGATGGGGTGGAGTTTGAACCACCTGATGCGTTACAGGGCAGAGGGTGATGCATTTCTGTTGAGCATTGTGGCAGGTGATGAATCGTGGTGCCACCACTATGAACCGAGCAGCAGAATTGACAGTATGCAATGGAAACATCCAGGTTCACCAAAACCCAAAAAATTCAAGACACAGGTTTCTGCTGGGAAGGTTATGGTGACTGCATTTTTTGACCATGAAGGGCTTTTGTTGACTGATTTTAAGGAACCTGGTGTCAACATCAATGCCGCCCATTATAAAGACACTTTAGACAAGCTGCATAAGGCCATCAAGGCTAAGCGACCAGACAGACTTTCTCAAGGTGTGATTCTTCTCCACGACAACGCTCGTCCGCACATCGCAAAAATTGTGCAGGAAACATTGGCAAAGAAGAATTGGGAAGTTCTTCATCACCCAGCCTATAGTCCCGATTTATCCCCGTGTGATTTCCATTTGTTCGGACCGTTGAAGAAAGCACTAAAGGGACAGCGATTCAACAGCGACGCAGACGTGAAGACAGCGGTGACAACATGGTTCAGAGAACAGCCACGCAACTTTTTCTCGGACGGCATTCGACGTCTACCTAAACAGTGGGATGCTTGCCTAAATGCATACGGAGATTTTTTCTGATGAACCCAGGTGCATTCTTATTCACAAGTGGTTGCTTTGTTCAATTCCGTTGAAAATATTAAATTGCGTATGATACTTTTTAAATAAATCCACAAGTCCCGTTTTCATTTGAACACGCCTCGTATATAGCTTTATTCAACTTGACAGATGGTCTGAAGTAAGCTTGTATCAGTTGGAGTTAAGGTAGTTCGAGCAGGGCAGGAGTCCTCACAACGATTTGCTCTGCCATAGAAGACACATTGAAATATCACATTCCTGGGTTATTGTTCCATAAGCCTCCATAGTCATTCCTCTGTCTCCTCATTATTGAATTCTCCACAGTTCTAACACCATTATACAGGCTTGTTCTTCATGCCTAGTGATCTTCTGTCAGGTTTTTTTTCCTAGGCATCATGATACAGGCATTCACAGATTAAATGTTATGGGTGATAATATACATCCTTGTCTTCAGGTCCATAGACACGGGAGGGGGGGGGGAAAGGATGAAGAAGGGGATATTGAAATTTTAAACAAACCCCTCTTTATTAAATCAGAACATGACCATTAATATAAGGAAAATGACCAAATAGTGGACCACTAGACAAAAAAACCCACCCTTTGTTATTTTTTTCACTTAAAGGTCATCAAATTTTTCACAAAAAAACAAAAAAACAGCACACAAATTAAATAAATTTTTTTAAGAGGTAAACTCTCCCCCCACCTAAAGAGATTATACCTATGACCCTGGTATAGTCGGCCATTCTCATACAGACAGTGGCACCTACAATGCTCAAAGATTGAAAATTAATAGTTTTATTTTTTAAAAAGGCATGTGCAAATGTGATATCTATGATACAGGCATTGATATGGAATCATGGGAACAGGATGCTAGGAACCATGTTGCATGAAGGGAAAGATCAGGAATGGTATAAAGACAAAAGAGAAAGTGATAGCAGTTAATTAAAGGGCTGCACATCTAATAAAACACACAAAAAAGACATGATGTTACAAGAGGGCCTATGATTCCTTGTACATACTGTGAAAACTTTGTGGCTCAGATTGGTTTTGAGTCAAATTCATCATCGCCATGGATCGTAGATTATATTTCTTATAGCACAACAATAATACTATCATTCGGAAAGACGGAAAGGTGCCTACTAGTATTAGATGACATAGCAGGACTTGCACTGCACAAACTATGATCAAGTTGATAAAAATTCTCTATTTTCTGTGCGCTAGAGTCAAATCACATGAATAAATTGATAAAATATAATGCCCATCCAATTTAAAAAACAGATAAAATTAATGCAATAATTCAATGGAAAAAAATGACAAATTAACATTTACAGATGAAGTTAAGAAACAGATTAAACTCTAATATATTATTCTCTGCATAGGTATTTCCATGACTTGCCACTTTCTTTCAATCTACTTGTACACTTCTTCCTTCACTTCGCAATACATTCTCTTTGCTTCCACTTATTCCATACAGCCAACTTCTAGCAATATATCCATCTTTGCTTCCACTTATTCCATACAGCCAACTTCTAGCAATATATCCATCTTTGCTTACACTTATTCCATGCAGCCAACTTCTAGAAGGGTGATTCTGTATTTCAGCCTAGAATAACTACCATATTTCTGCATTTTTACTAAATAAATGTATGTCCAAGTTCTGTTCGAAGATCAATTGAAAATTTTCAGAAATCATGACATTATAGTTAGCCAGTATTGATGGCTTCTGTGCCTAGTGGTTTAAAAAAAAAATACAATCAAATCTCATTTGGCCTATAATAACTTGGTCTGGAATGATAAAATATGCATGTAATAACAGAAATTCACTTTATACAGTACAAGAAAGAAAAAGTAAATATAATAGGAGATTTCAAAGTGTTGTCAAATAGTAATATTTGTTACAGAAAAAGGAACTATAGGGAGATTCTACTATAGTAGTCTACATCAGTCATGATTGAATATAAAACTGCCTCACAAGGCATAGAGGATTGATTGAATTGTACTCAAGTTTTCCCCACATGTACTACTTGTCTCTTAATAAGGCTGCTTGCCAAGAGTACCATTATAGCTTGTAACTCTATTACTTAAAGAGATAATCATCTGAAATCTTCTGAAAGGAAAATGCACTATGGAACCAGAAATGTCATAATGAGTAATCTAAACAATGGCCTCTTAAGCACAAGGTAAACTGTTTAACCAATGTACACCAGAGAAAACCCATGAATAATAATAATAATAATCATCATAACAATAATAATAATAATAATAATAATAATCATAACAATAATAATAATAATAATCATCATAACAATAATAAGATCCATAACTCGTCAGGGTTGTAGGGGATGCGAAACTGGAGACATAATCACAAAAATCTCTCCAAACATTTCTATCCTGAGCCATTAGAAGGAGTGTAAAAAAATAATGCCCAGACTATTCCTTAATGTTATCAATCCATAATTTTCTGTGTCCGCCTTCCATCCTTGACACTGATCCTTGCAAAATATTTTTAGAAAGTTAGTCATGTCTCCTTAGATGTTCAAACCAAATAAGTTTACAAACACTTGATTAAATATAAATCAATATACACCAGGTAAAATCCCAGGTTAAATACAAATCAATGTACACCAGGTAAAATAAAAATCAATGTACACCAGGTAAAACCAATGATGAAATTGATTAAATAAAAATCAATGTGCATCTCAATTAATTACAAGTGTGAAGCATTCAGTTGTGTGAAGAAAGGAGGTCTTTACAATGTTTTATCTTGTCTTGCGTTGCATGAGTTTTTCTTTCACTCTGCTTTAAGATGCAATTAATGGTTGCCATTGCTAGGTAAGAAACAGAGCTTAACCCCTTAACTGCTGAGGTATCCTTAAGGATATGGTGAGGGGGTTGCTGCCATTTTGATGAGATCTACTACTTCTTAGTTTTTCAGGGAAGCAATTGATCTGATGCTTTATTGTCAGCTTCTGGACAGATTTTTCCCTAGGATGCAAAGATATCCACAAAATGGCAGTAGCTTGTCATCAAATCCTTAAGAATACCTCCGCAGTTAATGGGTTAAAAGTAGAATAAAAATTGGCTAAAAGTACTTTCAATGACATGAGTAAAATATTAATATCAAAAAGAATCTCAAACTAAAAATGAGAATTATAAAATGGTACACCCATTCTAAATTTAATGTATGAATCAGAACATGGATAATGAACAAATAGCTACAAGACAGAATTGATACATTTGAGATGTGGATATATAGAAGAATAATAGGGAGAACTTCATGGAACAAGATGTGGATATATAGAAGAATAATAGGGAGAACTTCATGGAACAAGATGTGGATATATAGAAGAATAATAGGGAGAACTTCATGGAACAAGATGTGGATATATAGAAGAATAATAGGGAGAACTTCATGGAACAAGATGTGGATATATAGAAGAATAATTGGGAGAACTTCATGGAACAAGATGTGGATATATAGAAGAATAATTGGGAGAACTTCATGGAACAAGATGTGGATATATAGAAGAATAATAGGGAGAACTTCATGGAACAAGATGTGGATATATAGAAGAATAATAGGGAGAACTTCATGGAACAAGATGTGGATATATAGAAGAATAATTGGGAGAACTTCATGGAACAAGATGTGGATATATAGAAGAATAATTGGGAGAACTTCATGGAAAGAGAAAAAAACAAAGAGGTTCTGACACCACTAAAAAATTGGTAGCATATCCTTTACAGGGCTTAGCTATCAACTCAGCATTTGTTGGCTGTGGTGATTTTCTAGGCAATATTCTACTTTATATTCAATATATAATATTCAAAATTAACTACGTTCAGTAGTTTTCCATAGCTTTCTGACCGGTCCGGATGCACAATTGTCTGTAGCGGGGATCGAACTCTGTACCTTGGCCATCACAGATGGGCTCTATACCACTTCGCCACTGAGCCTGGAGTGAAGTTTTCACACCACTGCGTGTGAAAAATAACTATTAAAAGGTATAGAAATTAAAAGAAAAAATATGACAAGATAAAGAGACCTCGTTGACGGCGTTACTTGAAGGTAGTGAAGAGGGGCAGCAATCAAGAGGAAGGCAGTGATACAAGTGAGACAGAAACATGAGATGGACAGGTTAGTCAAGCAGAGTGCAGCACCAAAGCAGGAAAAAGATGATGTTAGAGGTCTGCTGCAGCCAACCTTTGATGCTGAGGCGACACATGATGATGAATGGTTGCATCTGCAACATTTTTTACAAACTGTCAATAGCATCCTGTTAGAGTGTTCTAGAAATTAATAAATTCTCATCTGTAACATAATTTAATTTATTTAGGTAAGTGACCTTAATCGTCATACACTTTGGTATAACAAAACAGACTCCCATCATGCAGCTGAATGGGAGTTCCTTATCACAGAATTCGCTGGAGGACACTGTGTGCTGAGGCATCAAATGTGGTACCCCTACGACCCTGAAGGGTTATGGGTTTATTGATTGATCACAATCACGCAGTAATCCCACAATTACTAAGTACATTTTGGTGACAATGGAACACTTGTGTCTATGCAATACAGATTAATTCTGTACAATGGAACACTTGTGTCTATGCAATACAGATACATTCTGTACAATGGAACACTTGTGTCTATGCAATACAGATACATTCTGTACCATTCTCCAAAGTGATCTTTACTATTGAATATGGCTTTACATGTGATTCCTGTCATCAAGTCTAAATGCTGTTCCATAACCTATATACCGGTAGGTGAGACTGATCATTTTTACCAATATCTGCTCACTATTAAATATGGATGCTTGGAATCTGTGGACTACCACACCTCAATGGTATGGGAATCTTTATGCCAATAATGTCCCCCACAATGAAACTTTGTTCTTCTGATGATTGAGAATGGTTCTCCCTTGAGAACCATTATGATTCTCACAGTATTATGACATCTTTAGGGCCTTTCAGACTTAATACCCTTCACTCCTACACATAAATATTGCTTTTGACTCTGTCATATTGTTTTGTTCTATTTTCATGCCGTGACAGGTTTTGAACAACTGTTTAAGTAGTTTAATTTTTCTTGAGATACACTTTCATGTGTGGACTTATAACTGTTCTGCCTTGTATTCTTGGATAATGTTCTCTTCTGCCTCCTATGGTCTTAGGTAAAAGTCTCACTGGTGAAAAAGTCAGTTCAGCATGTTTTTGAGATTTTAATCTTCATTAAGCTTACATTGCATTTTCACTTTTAACCGACTAATACATACAGGCATACTAATACATCCAGGCATACTAATACATACAGGCATACTAATACATACATACAGGCATAGACATCATACATCAAGTATGATGTCTTATAGAATTCAACCCAAAGTGTCATCTACAGAATATTACAAACTGCACAATGTCGGACATGAGCTTGAGGCACAAGGTTGTTGCTGCTTCGTTGTGCTGGCTGAACATTGCTGTTGTTATGATCTGTGTTTTCAGCAGTATTTATAGCAACGTCTTCGTAGCGGGAGAGTACAACATTTAGTGTGGAGTCTTGACGACCTGAATGTCTCTGAAAGTCCAACTCACTAAGAGAACTCACACTTGTTCTGTAGTCTGACATTCTGTCGGTCTGTAGATACAACCTGGAATGCTTTGCATCAACAGTAGTAATTGTGGTTGTGTCCAAGCATGGTGTCAGATCAGGTTTGGCATGCAAACAGACTCGCTGGACTATTTCTATGTATTTATCATTCAAGTCAGCATGAATCCCTGAACCACCATGTCCTCCTACACCTTAAGGAATAAATCCAACAACAAAAATAATAATTAAGATATTAAAGTTTATTCAATGTGTTTAATTAATTAACAGCACAATGGTAAAGTTAAAAAGTGTCAACATAATTGACCTCAATGTCTTCAAAGTTAAATTTGTGTTTTATCAGTTAGGTGTTCATTTAAAGAAGAGTTTCTCAAAGTGGGCAAAAATGCCCCTGTGGGACAGTTAGAGACTTCAGAAGGGCACTGAAAGGGCAAATTGCTTAAACTGCTGCTGGTGTAGTTCTTCATCCCTGTCTTGAAACATCGATACTATATGATCTAATACATCGCAACGAGACCTTATTCATGAAACTGACAGAAGTTTTAGTGGTTTATGTATCCTTCATCAGATATAAAGCCCTGCTGGTTCATCGGCTATCATCCTTCTTGAGTGATATATTTGACCATTTCCGTGAATTTAATTGACCACTTTGTATTGACAGCCAATTAAAATTACGGGGAAAGACAATTGCGTCACAGTAGAAGAATGATTCCCAAGTTAGTCCACACTTCTTATATAGTTGTTATTCACTGTTTACAGTTTACAGTTTACAATTAGTATATGCAACACATGGCATTATCACTATTTCTGCCCAAATGATTCTAATAGGGTAGGTGGGGGGCAAAGATCTGCACTGGGCAAAGATCCTGAGAAGGTTTATTTCTAATTTATGTATTTTCCCAATACCACACATGACTACATCAGATCTTTATTCCAATCTTTGACTGAAACTAGTTTGATAGGTCGAGGACAAGTCAATATTCAACAACAACAAAAAATATTTTTTCACTATGATTTATTCTTTTTCCAACTTTTCACACTCTGTCTGTTGTTATCATTACTATCTGTTTTTTAAAATGTTTAAACTGAAATACATATATTGTGTTGTTAAGATAATATGCATAAAATTATCTTGTCAGGCTACTTTGTTTTTCCATCGATACTTATGATAGTTTCTACAAATGTGATTTGGGGTAAAGATCCGCATTTTTTATTGGGGCAAAGGTACTTTTTCAAAATGTATGAATAACATACTCATGTCATAAGGAAGTCACAGATACCGATAAAATGTTTTCAGAGACCAATATATATATATATATGATTATAACGATCATCGAACCTTATAAAGATATAATCAGCTTTAAAGCTGAACCTACCAAATAGTATATATTTTCTACCGTTTTTTTTTCATATAAATGTTACAAAACTATACATATCTATTCCTAGCACACATTTATACACTGCTGGTTGCAGTGACAAATCTGTGGCAGTATTTTTCTCATCACATGCCCTACAAATCTTGATTGTATGTTTCTAATTTTCATCATAATTTGTCATTTTACATTACGTTTGACCTAGGTATACATACATAAGTGGAGCGTGTGGCCATATGGCTAGAACGCTGGCCTCAGGTTCCTGAGGTCCCGGGTTCAATTCACGGTGGGGACAAGGATTTTTGTCTTTCGGAGGTGCAACAAAAAATTCTTCCTGTACACATTGTGGCAACAGCTTTGGACAAGCGGCCTCTATTTCAACAGCCTTAAAAGCCTCACTGCACTTCTTAACAGGAAAACATACAGTAACGAAAGTTTATTTTTTTTTTAAAGTTATACATACCGTACTTGATAATTCACATTTTTAACATTTTGTCAACAACATACTATCTGATGTTGATTTGTATGGCACAACTATCAAGATCATTAATGGAAACTTTTACTATAAATTCGGTATATTTAAGAGCAGGAACCAACAACTTCTAGGGTCTGACTTTCACCTTAACCTTTAACATCCTTTAACAACCTTTAACATGGCGTATATCTTTCCATAAAACCCTTCCAGGGACTGTTAGCCGAGTGTGTGATGGCCGAGGTACTGAGTTCGATCTCCGTCTCAGGCAATTGTGCATCCAGGAATTTTAAAAAGCAATAGCATACTACTGAACGTATTTATAATTGCCTAGAAAATCATTACAATCAAAAGATGTTGGGTTGATGGTTATGTCCTGAATAGGATATGCAATCTATTGTTTTTTCTATTAGGACCTAAATCAGTTTGTTTTTATTGGCAGTGTGTAACAAAAACATCTACTAAAGGAGTTGGTGTCTATCAAACCCTTTTCGTAAAGGAGATGGATAGGCCAATGTACATTATGGCAAAGTAGTAATAATGCCACCAAAGTAACCCTTTTAAGATCATGTGCTTTCCCAGTGGCAACATATGGATGTGAGACTTGGACTTAATGGACTTGTTTAAAGATAAGATCCAAAGAATAAATTCATTTGAAAGGAAGTGCTATAGAAAGATAATATGAATATCATGGACAGAGAAAATGAAGAACATAATTTGAAATTACTGAAAGTAAATGAAGGGTGGCTTCTAAATACCATCATAAGATTCTTGATTAGAAAATAGCATCACAACACGTGAGGCACTCCCATAAGTATCCTGCTCTCCGTTCCAGCAGTTATCACAGTGCATGTGGACTCAGAGTCCGGGTCAGGTATTGATTGCGTGATCTTTGGGACTTTCCAAAAAATTACTTTTCATTCCCTCCAATCTAGACACTCCCATTTCCGACATTGTATGTGTATCAGCCTCATTAACATCATCTTCATCTTGAAATGCTTTTACTACTGCTTTGATCAAGTCTGCTTTATCTCTTCTCAGCATTGTGCTATCTCACCACATTGCCTGCCAATATGTCGGCTCTTTCATTTCCTCTGGCCCCAGGATGACCAGGGCAGTATATCCATGTAATGCTCTGGACAATTGAGTTATTCAATAAATTCCACCATTCGTTTCTCAGAACTTTTCTTACAAACTATCATAAGAAGGAGGCTACAGTATTTTTGTCACTTAACACAATATGATGGTATTGAAAGGCTGATTCTGGAGGATAGACTGCCAGGAGAGAGAAGAAGAGGAACACCAAGAAGATGATGGACTAGCAATATTGAAGAATGTATACACATGTCAATGGCCAATGCATGCCTGCTTGCCCGGGACAGATACAGGCATTCAGAGTATCCACAATGAAGACAACATTCTGTAAAGAATATGTCACTTGATATGATATATAAATTATTGTAATTTTAGTACTACCTTTAAAAATAAACTTTCTCTAGACTTTTAATGCCAATAGTTTTATGGTGTCCAGATTTTTATTTATATATGGTACACATTTTTGTCTCATCAGGTTTACAAGTATGGTTAGGTGACAATTGTGGCATTTGTTTGATACCAATCTGGAATTATTATTATAAGATTTGCAAATATCCTGGTGCAGAGACACAACAGTGGAAAACAAATTCTACAAACAATATATATATATATATATATATATATATATATATATATATATATATATATATATATATATATATATATATATATATATATATATAAGAAAAATGCAAGTCAAATGATTTGTATTACCATCCATTTCTGAACATTTTGATGTCAGATTTGTTCATGTAGGCAAAATAGTTAGGAAGCAATAATGAAAATACAAATGTCCCCAAAAGTTAGAAGAAATATTCCCACATTCTTCCTATGCAACAAGGAAACCCTTGCAGAGATGTAGAGTTCAGCTAAACACTATCAAATAAAGACTAGTTTTCACACAAACATAGAGGTCTAATTGTGTACATTATCAAACTTTCTATGCATCTCCTATCGAGAGAATAAGACAAATGTGTACGTAAGAAATAAAATAGAGATGTGTATAGGTTCACAAAAACAATTACTTTCAATAGTGAAACAATGAAATTGTGTATATTTTGGAGATGTTTGCCAAGATTACTTCTTGTCAAAAACAATACTGCAGGGAACGGTCACATGTAGAAGAAGCAGAGGACAAAGCATGGACAGACAACATCAAGGACTGGATAAGACAAGATTTTTCCTCACTTGTCCACATCATTGAAGATAGAAATCACTGGAGGACTTAGTTGCTGTGTGTTTATCCAATATGGTACCCCTATGACGTGACAGGTTTATAGATGGATGGATGGATTAGATAGATAGGATAGGATAGGATAGGATAGGATAGGATAGGATAGATAGATAGATAGATAGATAGATAGATAGATAGATAGATAGATAGATAGATAGATAGATAGATAGATAGATAGATAGATAGATAGATAGATAGATAAGGGTGGGTGTAATTGGAATATATCCATAGGTGTCAATTAATATGGATTTTCCGTATTAATGGGGTTTAATTTATGTAACTATTACTAATACGGATGCTTTAATAAGAATACATGTAAATTCTACAAAATATGAATTAATGACAAAAATAAGCTGACACATATGATGTACCTTTCATATTGATAAAGACAAGTTGGGACAAGATAACAGACATCCCTCCTGGTGGTGGCCAGCTCATATTTTCCATGAGAACTGGAATGATTGGTTTCTGTAGTACATCAGCAAGCCACAGCTCTCTGTTGCATAGATGTGAGGCAGTATACTTGGGGGTTATGCAGGCAATCACAACCTGCATTTGGAAGATGAGCATACCTGTCAGACAATTTACAAAACATGACACCTGGGTTTTGTAAGCTCTCACTCTATGTACACCTGGGTTTTGTAAGCTCTCACTCTATGTACACCTGGGTTTTGTAAGCTCTCACTCTATGTACACTATTCAGTCATTCATTTTCCTTTAGCGCTGAAGTTGTTGCATAGGGCAGAGGTCAGATCTCTCCAATTCTGTCTGCTCAAAGCTATTCTGTGCAGTTCTTGAATAGTATGAATATTGGTTGTTTTAATTTCTCTAAGTATTGTTCTTCTGGGTGTTTCCTTTGGTCTACCCCTGGCTCTTCTGCCTGTTGGTATCCATGCAAGAGATTGGTGGTGTATTCTGTTATTGTTTGAGTGTAGGATATGTCCGATGTAGGACCAACAGCATTTCTAATAATATCTGCCATGAAATTTTGATATACCGGTATATTGTTTTCGAATCATACAAGATTGTTTTCAAAATAATAGTGGTTTTTTTGGAGATAAAGAACTTTTCCAGCTCTCATATCCATATGACAGCGCTGGGATAACATAGGAATTAAATAAGTGAATTTTCATGAGTGTGCTGATTGACTTTGTCCTCCAGATATTAGACAGTCTATTAAAGGCACTTGATGCTAATGCAATGCGAGTTATAATTTGTCATGACATCAACATTGAGTGTTAATTTGCTTTTCATGTAAACAATACAACTGTATATTTATTGGTTAGTTGCTGATTGAGCAGTCCATGGACTCATGTATTTTTTTACCTAATGTCATTGTGTGATATATGCATGTGTTTGTGAGCTGTTCTTTTTTACCATATATTTTGTTTCTGTGTATTTGTAAATCAGTGTGTTATCAGTGAAAAGCAGCATGCATCAGTGTTCTCCAGCCGCTAAGCCAGGCACACCATTATCCATAAGTAAGCAGGCTGGCTAGTGGCTGAGACTGCACTTGTTCCTGATTGTACATTCCTCATCAGCAGGTAACAAGTTGATGTTCTTAGAGTTGAGTTCCATAGAGATGTGCATAGCTCTTGGTGCAATTGCAATTACATTTCATTTGGAAATTTCAGACATTACTTTGTTTCAAATATTGGGACAAGTTCCCACCTGTAGAATGTAACAATAGTGTTGACAGAGGGACTGCAGAAACTGTGTACAACACAGTCCCTTAAACAGCTGCCCAGGGCAAGCATTAAGAGATAACATATACTTAAAGATGGTCTGAAAATTTGTCAAGGTATTATACTGTTATTTGCTAAAGCACGCACACACTGACCATGTGATCCAGGATCAAGTGTGTTCATTGTTCACAGTTTGCAAAACAAGCTCAGTCACCAGGAAATAGATTACTTGTGCTCATCTCTGGGTAGGTTGAGAAATTTACAGAGTATTTGTTGAAGGTAAAATAGTTTGGTTGTCCATGCTCCACTACTTGCTGGTTGAGGAATGTACAGATTATTTGTTGTAAGTAAAATAGTTTGGTTGACCTTGCTCCACTACTTGCTAGACAGCTGTGCACTCATGAACATAATTGCACATTATAGTGCAAATTCACAGCTCAACTATTTTTATCTATGAGTTATGAATGCAGGTTATTGTAAGTGCACAGTTGAAATGTTCATAGGAGCTCCAATCCACGTCTCAATAAATCCATCAGAGTTTAGCGTCTGACTGTTTCAGTTTGATGCTGATTAATCAGTCTCTCTGTATATCTGTTATAATTTTTATCTTTAACACTTTACCGATGAACAATTGAACAATCTAGAGCGTACTTATTTCCCATTACCAAGCTTGTTTGCAAATTATGTAGACATTGACAGCCGAGTCTTTTAAAATCTGTATAAAATTGAACTCATTGAGAGAACTTTGAATGTGTCATAATGAATGTTTGCATTTTCTCAATTAATTTTAAAGCCCTAGGGAATGCCTCAGAGTTATTTCAAGAGCAAAATCCTACTTATAATACTAGGCATGGATTTACATAACTTTTTAATAAATAACAGAATCTCACCTTCCAGAAATGTGGTTTCTTCATGATTAATACTCATAAACGACATCAGTAGAATGTATTTAATGGGTGCAACCATTTGGAATAATGTACTATCTCTGTTGAGGTATATTCATTAAGACTATCAAAATAGTCACCATATTTATGAAGTAAATGACAATTGATAAATAGTATTTTTATACCAACCCTGTGTTACCAATGTCAAACATGGCCCTTGACAAAGGCACTAGCGAAAAAATATCACAGTATGTGATGTTTGATGAAAGCTATAAATGTCACCAGAAGATACTGACAGAGAAATTAGGATATCAGAAAGGAAATAAAGACTATCTCAGGTCAAGACTACATCAAAAGATAGCAAGCAAGTGGTTTGGTCACATCATGAGATTTGAACCAACGCAATCAGCACTTCATGCTTACATCAGCAGAAGATCAGGTTATAAGGCATGAGCAAGACCAAGAACTAGATGAATGTAGACAATCAAAGAAACCTTAAAGAGACACAGGCTGATCATTGCCAATGCAACCCAAATGGTCAAAGGCAGACAAATTTAACTTTCTGCCAAGATGCTTAACAGCACAAATGAAAATGAGAATAGATAGATAGATTTATAAAGTATCATAGCGGCTTTTGAGAATTCTTGAAGTTGGTCACCAGGGATATATAATGGAAATTCGACGACCGTAAAATGTAGTAAGTAAAGTGTTAACAACAATATTCTAGACAAATCAATAAGCCCAAATTTCAATAATAGATACAAAAAAAATTCAAAATACTCACCTTACTACCTCTTAAACCTTGGTCAATCTTGCTGGACAGCTGATCTCCTCCCCCCATTTGACCAATATCCATCCAGCAGGAGAAACCTGCCCTCTCTAGATGATCACGTATAGCAGACACCTCATCCTGCACATCCCACTGGTAGCTAATGAAAACACTGGGTTTTTCCAATTCATATTCTGGCAGCAATGAAGAGAAAAATAACATACAAGATGAATCTAGCAATTAAGAGAAAAATAACATACAAGATGAATCTAGCAATTAAGAGAAAAATAACATACAAGATGAATCTAGCAATGAAGAGAAAGATAACATACAAGATGAATCTAACAATGAAGAGAAAGATAACATACAAGATGAATCTAACAATGAAGAGAAAGATAACATACAAGATGAATCTAGCAATGAAGAGAAAGATAACATACAAGATGAATCTTGTCACATCTGCCATTCTTCAGTGTTCATTCTCAAACTCCTGCAGGTTCACTCTTGTAACAGGACATATCATCCTACTAGATTTCCAGCAGGATGTAGCCCAGAGAATTAAAATATGTTGTGTCGCCGCTTTATTTGTGCCAATTGCCCAACACATCCATCTTCAGTGGTGCCATGCTTCTTTCTGCTACTTCTTTTCTTTTTCATCTTTCACATACAGAGAAAATATTTATAGAAAGCAATCTTCTTCTTCTGAGTTTGTTCTCAAACTCCTGCAGTTTAGCAGGATGTAGTTATGGGAATAGAATAATTTGCATCATGGTTTATAGCTGTGCTGTGACATCTGCGCCTTTCATCTTGACATATCTGACTTTAGCATGGCTGTGGATCACATTGACCCTATATGGAAAAGCCAACTCCACCCCATAACCTTCGTAGTCGCCTCTTACGGCATGCATAGAAGGTAAAAAGTAATGCTATTCTTTGCTCCTTTTTCAGGCCCTGGCAAAACAAGGTTAAAGAAAGTAATCAACATAATGTTATTTTTATAAGAGCATGCCCCCCTCCCTCATTTTCCTAGCCCATCATGCCTTTCTACAGCTCCAAAATATTTTAGCTTGTATTTTTTTTGAGTAGTCAATCTTCTTCCATGTGCAAGCAGACACCTTTGTTTGTTTGTCTGTCGGTCAAAGATATTCTGAACACCTTTCAAATGCTATTTTTGGTTCTTTCAACTTAAGTCTCTCAGTAAACATGGGATTGATCAATTTTAGGGGTGATGGGTATCCTATTGACATTTTAATAGGTTAAACTGATTGCATTCTCCCCCCCCCCCTCAACATCCCAACTGTCTAGAATTCAGGACACTCTCCTCCCCCGTCAACAACCAATCTAGACTTTCAAGAACCCCACCTCCCCCTGTCAACAACCCAACTGTCTAGAATTCAAGAACCCCAACTCCCCCTGTCAACAACCCAACTGTCTAGAATTCAGCAACCTCTCCTCCCCCTGTCAACAACCCAACTGTCTAGAATTCAAGAACCCCAACTCCCCCTGTCAACAACCCAACTGTCTAGAATTCAGCAACCTCTCCTCCCCCTGTCAACAACCCAACTGTCTAGAATTCAAGAACCCCAACTCCCCCTGTCAACAACCCAACTGTCTAGAATTCAGCAACCTCTCCTCCCCCTGTCAACAACCCAACTGTCTAGAATTCAAGAACCCCAACTCCCCCTGTCAACAACCCAACTGTCTAGAATTCAGCAACCTCTCCTCCCCCTGTCAACAACCCAACTGTCTAGAATTCAAGAACCCCAACTCCCCCTGTCAACAACCCAACTGTCTAGAATTCAGCAACCTCTCCTCCCACTGTCAACAACCCAACTGTCTAGAATTCAGCAACCTCTCCTCCCCCTGTCAACAACCCAACTGTCTAGAATTCAGCAACCTCTCCTCCCCCTGTCAACAACCCAACTGTCTAGAATTCAGGAACCTCTCCTCCCCCTACTTAAATATGCCCAAGAAAAGATTGAACCTCTCCTCCCTTACCCCCTTAATTGTTGACGTAATTTCTGGACATGCCCCATAAAGAAATAATAAAGTTAAAAAGTTGCTTGTTAAAAAACAGACTCAATCAAGAAAGCACACACCTTTTGCTCTGTTGATCATATCTATGACATCATGACATCCAAGCTGCTGGAGGTAATGTAAAAGAACATCCACAGACATGGTGGTGTTGCCTGAGGATACAATCCAGTCAGTCAGCAATGCCAGAGATGGGTTCAAATCCTCACTCAGCAGATCGATGCGGTTTTGTTTGTAGCCTGGAAAAAAGAAATTCATATAGTTCACAAGCTACCTTTCCCACAATATTATATAACTCTAAGCCTATTGTAATGAGAAAAGCAAAAATTAAACGTAGTAACCACAGGAAAGATCAAGGGGAGAAGAGACAGAGGAAGACAAAGAGAGAAATATTTCTGGATGGGTTGTCACTGTGGCACAGAAAAGATGTCACCAACTGAACTTATTAACTAACACAACAATAGACAGAGAGTTGTGGAGAAACATGAGAGCTGAACATAGAAGAAGACTTGTCTCCTCAAAACTATCAGAAATGCAAGCTAACATATTTTGAATGAAGACATTGGAAGAGCGCTGGGCAGCTTGCACAGAACCATGAGCTTCATGGCTCTGTACAAGCTGCCTGACCCAGAGTGGCAGTGAGGATAAATTCTGTAAAAGAAATGTCACATAGATGCCTAAGTCTATGCTATCATTTACTAGACCAGGTTGTGCCTCCCTTAACATGCTTAAATTACTTAGTTTTGTGTCTATATCTTTGGGGGTCTGCCTCTGCATTTTGTCTCTGAAATGTTGCAGGTTATGTGGTGATAAGTTGTTTTTCTATATATAGTATTTTACTGTAGTATTTACAGTGTGGCAGTTAAGGTACCTTGTACAAATCTCGACACAGGCAATTGTGCATCTGGACTGTTAAAAAAAGTAATGGAATGCTGGGTCAATAACTATGTCCTGAATAGGATATGCTACCAAAACAATTTATAGTGTAATATTTTGACTTGATGAAAGACAATGTTCAATCTTAAACCTACACACAATGATTTTTATATTTATTGATTTTTTTTTGTTTTAAAAAAAACACCACATTTTGCTTATTTCTATACATTTAATTTATATTTTAATTCCAATTTAACAGTTCTGTATCAAGTTACTTTGAGACACTAACAATCCACAGGTTATTATTGATTTCTGGAATTAGTCAAAATCTTGTCTGAGAATTATTCAGAACGAGAATAAAACAGACATTAGCACTCACCCATAGCACGAGCCAGAGTAAGCCAGTCTTGATTATCTGGTGCGCCACTGAGCAGTTTCGCAGCACCCTTTAACCAACCAGGCAGTGTTGGTATATATTGCTCTATATTGCCAATTCCTTGTTCAATATTTGCTGGGGCTATGATTGGTTCCTTGAATTCTGACAATTTAAGACAAAACAAAAGATTGCTAACACAAATAAAAGGACACCTGAATAACAAACAGAATCATATTCTATGTAGGAAGGTAGATGCACCTACAGTTGCTGTCCATTTTAACTGAGACACCTGAAAGTGTCAGCAGCTAGTTGACACTCTGAACAAGGCCATAGGTACTCTGATTCAGCATGTCCTTCAGCATGTAATAACTGACTGTCTCAGATCTGTGTTGGTTGATAACTATTCTTTGCATTCCTACATGCCCTTGATTCTTGCAACACCACACTTCACTACCAGGTCCTGCTATCTAGCTACAGATAGAAAAGAAGAAATAGCAAGCAGCTTCAAGTGATAATCCCCAGGGATCTCTGCACACAAAAATCCACTTTGTAAACAAGATGTTGCGAGTGGGATTCAAACACACTGCCTTCTGAACACAAAGTGAATGGCTTAATTACTATGCAAGTGAGATCTCAGACATCTGTGACAGACAAAATACAAACCTTCTGTTTCTTCTTCAGGTGAAATATTGTACACACATTTTAGCCATTTCCTCATAAACTACATTACATAATTTAGCCCATTCTTCACAAACTACTTTACATAATTTAGTCCTTTCTTCATAAACTACTTTATATAACTTAGCCCTTTCTTCATAAACTACTTTACATAATTAGGCCTTTTCCTCACAAACTACTTTACATAATTTAGCCCTTTCTTCATAAACTACATTACATAATTTAGCCCATTCTTCACAAACTACTTTACATAATTTAGTCCTTTCTTCATAAACTACTTTATATAACTTAGCCCTTTCTTCATAAACTACTTTACATAATTAGGCCTTTTCCTCACAAACTACTTTACATAATTTAGCCCTTTCTTCATAAACTACTTTACATAATTTAGCCCTTTCTTCACAAACTACTTTACATAATTTAGCCCTTTCTTCGTAAACTACTTTACATAATTTAGCCCATTCTTCAATAATTACTTTAAAGAAAATATTTCTTTCTTCATAAACTACTTTACACAATGTAGTACTTCCTTTCTTCTTCTTCTTCCTCTGCATTCGCTCACTGATAACCTACACGAGAGTTTGCGTGATTTCTGCAGACGAGCATGAAGTACATTGTGCTACTGGTTTGACATGCGGACCAGCGTAATTTTTCAACTTCTGGCCAAGAACATCCATTTTCAGCATGCCCTTAAATTGGATGAGTTTCCCTAGCCTGTGACAACCTTCCTATCTGTTGCCAGGCAATGGATGTGTATAGACTCTATGCCATGATGGTTTATAACACACTGTGCCCTTGGGCTTTACAGGCCAAATCATGTCCTTGGATGCATTCTCAGAGGAGGCGGTAATCAGGTATTTAGGCTTGGGTTAACTACACTTATCTCAGATGAAGTGTTCCACTTCCAGTGAACTTCTCTTGTGTAATTAGATACATTGTCTCCAAACCATTTGGTACAGATCATTTTCTCATCTGTGAGCATAGTTCCGATATAGGAAACACTCTACAATAGTTATTCTCCTTCTTAGTCAATATATCATTTACCAAGATCGCAAACAATTCATCCAAGTCTTTACACATTATCTAGGAGTACCGGTAGACTACAAGCTTGTCCTTGAGCTCAACAATACCTTATTTCTAACTTTCCTATTGTGTTTTCTCCATTCTATTTACAGATGATGCTGCTCTCTAATTGTGCTAAACATGTTTGCCTGGGACATGCATATGATTCTTGATGTCCACAACAACCTCTACCCATATCGAGACATCTGCATTTCAGCTGACTGAGTCGGAATGTCTTACATCACTGTTTGTCAACAGTGCCACTGTATGTGTTGGTGGTGAGGTGCCGGAGATATTGAGTGTCTCAATTCTCATTCCATCTGCATCCTTCATGGATATAATCCCTAAAAGTGTTGGCCAGGAACACAGTACGAATCGCTGTATTTCTGTTTTCAGGATGCACAATGGGGAGGTACTTTTTATATCTTAGCCAAATGATAACTTTGGGTTCATACAAGAGCAATGTGGAACTCTTCGCTTTTATCTTCCCTTTATAAATTAATTTACAGAATGTAGATCTTCCTTTCATAAAATACTTTACAGAATGTAGTCCTTCCCCTCATAAAATACTATAGAATGTAATCCTTCCCTCTATAAACTACTTCACAAAATGTAGTCCTTACCTTTATAAACTACTTTCAAGAATTTAGTACTTTCCTTTATAAACTACAGAATGTATTACGTAGATCTATAAACTAATTTGAACTCTTCACGCTCAAACTGACTTGTACTAAGATATGTTCCAACAATAAACATAGATTCCTAGCATAATAGTAACTCTTTAGAGGTTGTGTGTCACTGAATCGAACATCTATTTTTTATGGTCAGAAGGTTCTCATATAACCAATCTGGACTCACGTTTGAGGTTGAAAAAAAGTGTACCTCATCACAAGGGTGCACAATTATGAGTGCACTCAATAAAATTTCAGTATATTCTGTACAAAAAAACACAACATTTGTACAATTTTACAGGTATAGATCTCGGTAGCCAAGTTTATCGTTGAGCTTCTTGATTCTTGATTAGAAACTGGCCTCACAGCATGTGAGACATTCCTATAAGTTCTCTGCCCTCTGTTCCAACAGCCATCCAACTCAATGGTGTTTTGAGTCTAATGCCGCCGAAACAGACATCGACATCAGGGTACAACTCTGGCCCTTGCGACAGGTTTCTTTGTTGTTCCACCCACCCATGCCATGCCTGTAACTAGTTCAAGCACAATGTAGACTTGTTGGAACAACATGGTAACTGTTATCGAAGGTTACGACTACGGGATTGTACAGATGACGTGGCATGAAGCTTCTATAAGAAGATAACCTCAATATAAAGGCATGTCATCTTCTAAGGTTTTCTGCTGCATGGTTGGTTTGTCTAGTGAGCCATTGGTGAGACCCACAGACGTTGATCTTGTTTACTATTACCAGGTAAACAAGTATCGGGATCAAAACAATGTACAGGCAAAAGAATTTGTATTATTTCTCGCATTTCTCCAGTTGACCTAGCTGTAATGGGCACATGATGCATGGATTGGAGAAGTTAAACACAGCAAGAAAGGAACTGACCAACCCACCTAATAGTTGTTGTGGATTAGTACATGAAGAGTTATCATTTTAATTCCGACGGAAGCTTATTGCCATGGGCCTACCTTTTACAGATAAGGGTTCCGGGAAAGAGAAAAAGAGGTTACCCAAAGCATGATAGATGCAGGATATTGAAGACTTTCTAAATACGACACATGATGAAGGACAGTTTACACGAAGTTGAGAATTTAGGTTTAAGTATATTAACTATCATCTTGAGCTACTGGACATACCCACATGTACTCAGATCTCTACTTTTTTCAGAAAATTTAGAGTTGAGAATATTATTATGGAGTGACAGCGAGAATAAAATCATGTGAAAGAATATCAAGATCAAATCATAAAGCTACACTCTACGGTAAATTAAAATCATGCACCAATTTGGAAAAGACTGTTGTCAATTTTTCTAACTTACTTTATTGTGAAACAATATATGATGCTTATAATAATACATTATGACCTGTTAGGGTCATAAGGGTGCTACACTGGAGACATCAGCAAAAAAAATCATTCAAACACCTCTGTACTCAGACATTCGGAGGAGTGTAGAAAAATAATTCCCAGACCATTCCTTGATGTTATAAATCCAGGATTTTCTTTGTCCACCTCTCATCGTTCCATCCTTGACTGTTCCTGGCAAAATAATTTTATAAAGTGAGTCAGGTCTCATTACATGTCCCAATCAAATAAGTTTACACTTTTTCCCCAGTGCCAAAAGTGGTTCTTAATAACCAGATAGTTTGTTTATTTGCTGATAACAGATTGTGACACATTGTGATGATGCTCTGTAAGGCTAATAGTAGTTAGTTAATTTATGATAATACCTTTTGAGTTCAGAGATGGGAACCACTTTTTAAATGTCTCTGTCTTGACTCGTCGATGCTCACAGCAGACAACCTAAAGAGAGAGAAAAAGAATTTAGTTAAATATTGAATAATGTATTAGTCTTCTCATCATACATTTGTCTTGGACAATGTTTTTGCATGAAGCATAGCAGATCTCAACTGTTGGTGAGATTTCAACCCTTAATTTCTTTGTCCCTCACATAGGGCTGCCAGATGGTTGAAACTGTTTATGGCTAAATTTTGCATAAAAACAGTCACAAATGACAAAATGTTCCGAAATCATACTCGATACAAAGGTAATTGATATGTTCATCCCAGCAAAATCAGACCCTTGTTGAGAGATGATGGGAATTAGTTCAGCCAATAGAAGCTGAAACTAAGACTGGCCAGGCATTCCTATAATCAAGCAAGATCACAGTCTGCCCTAGCAAGTACAGGTGCAGAAGATGGAGGCAACCAGCCAAGAAACGCATTACAGAAATCAAGATACAACGCACCAACTCACACAATGGGAATAGGTCTATTTTTATATTTGGATGAATAAATGAAAAAGAAATGTCCATATGAAAAATGTGCATATGTAGATTCATAAACTGGAAAATGTTATTGATGGCAATTTGGTCTCTCATAGTTGTCTAGTTGTCAGAATTCATTAAAAAGTGAAATGTGTTTTTTTTTGCCCCTGCTAACCCTATAGGCCTATTGTTCTACTAAATGAGTCAGATTGGCCACTAGAAATGGCTTAGAAAGTTGGCCAGTAAAAATGTCTTGGCAGGTTGACCAGTAAAAACAGTTTGGTAGGATGGATATTAACAATAGTATGACAGGCTGGCCAGTAAAAATGGTTTGGTAGGCTGGATAGTAACAATAATTTGACAGGCTGGCCAGTAAAAGTAGCATGGCAGGATGACCAGTAAAAATGGCATGGCAGGACCATATTTTTATCCACCCCTACAATAAACTAACAACATAATATACTTCAAATGATTCCAATACTTCAAATGATTCCAATCACAAATAGAAATCCTAAGTAGTTATTCTACAGTGAATGAAGAAGAATTGTTAGGAGGAACACACCTTACCTGGCTTATCAGACACTCATCAAGATCCAAGAAATGCAGACATTCATCTGACGTGCATGCCTCCACTTCATGTAACAAACAAACACGGTTGCAGGGACAAGCAAAACACATCTGGTAGGATAGCCGTTTCATCCACATACTTCTTAAATCTACCAAACAGCTCTCTAGAAAGTGACGCACCTGAGAAGATAACAATAGTTATATGACAAAGAAACAAGGATACACAATTCCATACTAGTCAACCAGTTGGGATGAACACCTGTACAAAAGACCCACAAAGTCATAAAACATGTACATAAGATTCCCAACAACATAAATAAACCTGTACAAAAGAAGCCACTAAGTTATAAAAACATGTACTCTGCCACTCACTATAATCTAATTTAATCTAATCTAATCTAATCTAATTTAATCTAATCTAGTCTAATCTAATTTAATCTAATCTAGTCTAATCTAATCTTATGTTATCTTATCTTATCTTATTTTATCTTATCTTATGTTATCTATCCCATCCCATCCATCCCATCCATCCATCCATCCATCCATCCATCCATCCATCCATCCATCCATCCATCCATCCATCCATCCATCCATCCATCCATCCATCCATCCATCCATCTATCTATGAACAGATTATTGTATTGTTGTTTATGTGATTACCCGTAGTTATTAAATCACATAATCAATTATATTAAGTCACTAAAAATGATGTGATCATTACAAAATTATCTAGGAAGACTGCGTATTATTAGTATTTCCTTTGAATTTTTCAATGTAAACAAAACAGTACCGCCATCTTGAAGGGGATACAACTCAACTCTTTCTCCTTCAATTATTGATTCTTTATTAGAAAACTGGCCTCACAGCATGTGGGGCATTCCCATAAGTGCTCCGCCCTCTGTTCCAGCAGCCATTCGACTCGATGGTGTTTCTAGTCCAATGCAGCCAAAACAGACGTCAACATCAGGGCACAACTCTGGCCCTTGCGACAGGTTTCTTTGTTGTTCCGCCCACCCACGTTTTGCCCGTAACTAGTTCAATCACAACATCAGTCTGTCGGAACAACATGGTAACTGTTATTGAAGGTTACGACTCCTTAAATTATGTCATAAATACCATCAAATATAAACTTACCCTGACTACAATCTCTGGTGATGGACTGGAGTTTCTCCTGCTTGATGTTGCTTCTTTATCTTTGACATGCATAACTAGAACCTTCAAGAACAAAATGAAAACAGTGTCATTACATTTTTTTAAAAACAAGTCAACAATAAAAAATAGTGGGTTTCATTAACAGGAGTTAGACAGGGGTTTGATCTATCACCCTTATTGTTCATTATTGATATAGGTAGTCTTACCAAAACAGTCAAACACCACCAGATATTGACTTTCCATATCAGTCAAACATCTGTGATCAAATATATTGAAAAACAGAGACTGAAATGGTTTGGTCACTTAATGTGAATGTTTGTTTGTTTGTTTTGCGTTCGCTCCATTGTAACCATCACGGGTGTCCGTGCGATTTCCGCCGGGAGCGTGATTACGTTGTTCCACCGTTATGCGCCTTGTAGGCCTAGCACATCCTATTTCGGCATGCCTTGACAATTCGGGTGGGCTACCCTTAGCCTGTGACAGCCTCTATATCTGTCTCCATGCACGCGTAGTGGCGACTCTTCGCCCAGACGATTTTGCTCTCGTCTGACTCGCACGAGGTGTTCCACTGTCTATGAACTTGCCTCGTGTAATTGGACGTGCTGTGCCTGTGCCCATTGGGTACTGAACCGTTTCTCATCCGTGAGCCTGGTTCCTTAAGGGGAAGAACTCAACAGAGGAGTTGGGCCCTGGCTCTTTCGCCCTCTTAGCCGAGGTGTCATTCACCGACATCGTGTACCCCTTGTCCAAGTTAGAGTCTCACACCACGCGTTTGAGAGCAAGGCGTTCTTGAGCTGATCATCCTTGTCCCAATAGCGCCTGAGCCCATCAGGTACTGAACCCTTTCTCTCTTCAAGTGTATTTCCGGTGTAGGAAAACCTGACAGTAGAGTTGGGCCAGGGCTAAATCGTTGTCCCTTTTGTGCCTGAGCCCATCGGGTACGGAACCCTTTCTCTCTGCAAGTGTACTTCCGGTATAGGAAATCTTGACGAGAGTTGGACCAGGACTACCATCGTTGTCCCTTTCTTGCCTAAGCCCATCGTGTACAGAACCCTTTCTCTTCGCGAGCATATTTCCGGTTTAGGAAGGCTCGACATTAGAGTTGGATTATGTCTTCTTGCTTTACCAAATGCCAATGAATGGGTCTGTGTCTCTGCCTGTAAGGAACACAGGTAACTAGATGCTCGTCTCGAGCTGACTGAGCTTGTAGTTCCCCTTTCCTAGAGACTTTTCACTTTCTATTTGCAGTTTCCGCTGCCCACTAGCGCTGTTCTGCCCTTTCATTGTTTCATTGTACTCGGTATGAAATCTATTTGTCTCTCGCCATGCATCTACCTTTACGTGCATTTTACATTGGCCGCCCCTCCAATGTTCGGACTGGACTGACTAGCTTCACTATATGTCGACAGTGTCGCTATATATGGTAATGCTGGTGGTGTCTGAGATATTGTCTGTCTCTTGTGCAGACAAATCTCTTTCCATCTGCTACCTCCACATTCTCGGATACGATCCCCAAATGATTTGGCCAGAATCAGCTCGAGCTGCTGTATTTCTGTTTCCAGGGTGCACCGCGTGGAGGTACATTTGGGATCTTGGTTATCTGCTAACCCTGGGTCCGCCTAGAGCAATGCGTTCCCTTTGCACCCCACTTAATGTGAATGAATCATTATTGGCCAGCTAGAATATGAGGATACAATATAAGAATGGAAACACTGAGAGGAAGACCAAGGCGAAGGTGGATTGGATGAATTGCCATGCTCTGAATGGGGGCAGCATAGTGCAGTGTTTAGTGCACTAGCTTTGCATATGAGTGGTCCTGGGTTTATTCCCCATTGAGTGGAAATGTTTCTCAGACCGCAACAGCTCCTGGGTTGACCCAGCCTCCCAATCTTACTTCGATACTGGATTAATCTGGGAAATAAAGACTGCGAGGGAGAGGAGATGGCTACATCCCTCATATGGCAAAGTCTCCATCGAGACCAGCACCGTGCAGAGGTGATGGGGCTTAGTTCAGCCATCAGGGGCTGGAAACTAAGACTGGTCGGGCAGTCCCACTTGAGCAGGACCATAGTCCTGCCCAAGTAAGCAGAGTGCTGAAGACGGAGGCATCCAGCCAAAAGGCGCACAGATAATCAGGATGCCACACACAAAACACAATGGAAACATGTCTACATCTATAAAAAGTTATGGTGCCTGCCCTGTGGCGGACGTTCAGGCAGGGACGGTGCCGGGCCCTATACCTCGAAAGGGCCCAACCTCAGTTACTGGAAGTCCTTCTCAATTGCCCCGAGGAGCCAGGAGGCAAGGGAATAGAGCTACTGGCCAAACAAACAAACGACCAATAAAAATAATGCACTGGAATGCTGAGGGTGTCAACAGTAAAAGAGATGGATACAGCAAAAAATTGGAACTTGAAAATGTCCTCAGTGAAGAACAAGTTAACATATGCTGTATCCAAGAAACACACCTCAGCAGCGACATAGCCTTCAAAATCAGAGGCTACCAGTGCTACCGATCTGACCGAAAGGACAGGCGAAAGGGTGGAATTCTGACACTTGTTAAAAACAATATCAGCGCATGTCAGCTTGAAGTATATATGGAAGGGGCAGAATACCAGATGCTCCACCTAAAAACAGACAGTGCAGAATTCCATCTCCTGAACTACTACTGCCCAAATGATAAACCATTGGCACTAGATACAATTCCAGACAAAGAGAGACTTATGGTGTGTGGTGACTTCAACAGCCACTCTCAGAGCTGGGGCTACGATCATATTGACAAGAGAGGTGAGGAACTTGAGAGCTGGCAGGATGAAAATAATCTCATCCTTATTAACCAGCCAGCAGACTCGCCAACCTTCTACTCGAGAGCATGGCACACCACCTCTACACCAGACCTAGCATTCCACTCACCAGGCTTGGAATGGAACATCACACGTGTCGTTGGAAAGCAGCTTGGAGGTAGTGACCACAGACCAGTATTTCTGGAAATCCACAATGAATTTACCACGGACAGCAGCACGCTCACTAGGTGGAACTATAAAAGGGCAGACTGGAAAATGTACCAGCATTTAACCAGTGTTCTAGCTAAGGACATGAACTTGGACAAAGACATCAATAGAGCAGTGAGTGAATTTAATAGATGTATACTACATGCTGCTAGTAAAACCATACCCAGGGGGGCACGCAAAAACTACAAACCCTACTGGAATGATGAACTGGAAAAGCTGCAAAATGAGATGGAAACATCTAGACAGCAGGCTGAGAACAGACCTAGCCAAGAACATCACAACAAATATCAGCAAACAAAGGCTAAATTTCAAAGAGCCAAGTTACAAGCCAGACGGAGCAGCTGGAAAGAAAAAACAGAGTCACTGAACCTAGAAAGAGATACTAGGAAATTATGGAAACTTGTAAAACAACTAAATGATGAAGGTACAGGGAGAAATACCAGGATCAACTTTATAAAGATAGAAACATTTTAACAGGTAAACATGCAGCTGATTACTTTGCAGATTCCTTTGCAGAAGACAATAACGTCAAAGTCAGCCCAGACAAACAACAGGAGGTTCGAGAGAACCAGCAAAACATTGGACAAGGTGAACCTATACCTGAAGTCATGGAGGCACCAATCACAATGAGAGAACTGGATCATGCAATATCCAAATTAAAAATGAAAAAGTCCCCTGGAGCTGATGGAGTGTCCAATGAAATGATTAGAAACCTGGGAAGTGCAGCAAGAGCAAAGCTACTGCAGATCTTTAACACAAGCTGGTCCACAGGAAATGTACCACAGGCATGGAGAGAAGCAATAATGATACCACTCCTCAAATCAGGAAAAGATGGCAACACAGTCTCCAACTACAGGCCCATCAGCCTCACAAGCTGTCTATGTAAAACAATGGAACGCATTATCAATCTTAGGATGCAGTGGTACCTTGAAAGTGAAAACCTTCTGGTATCACAGCAAGCAGGTTTCAGACAGTGCTACTCTACTGAAGATCAGGCAACCTACCTCTCCCAAGAGATTGAGGATGCCTTCCAAGAAAAGAAACTGGTACTAGCAACATGGATAGACCTCAGGAAAGCATTTGATACGGTCTGGAAAGAAGGGCTCCTAAAGAAATTGCGAAATTGCAGGGTTAGCTCAAGAATGTACAAATGGGTAAAAGCATACCTGCATAATAGAAGAGCCAGGGTACAATTAGATGGTCGCAAGAGCAAGAAAGTTCTACTGCGTCATGGAGTCCCCCAGGGAGGAGTCCTGTCACCCACACTTTTCTTGGTTTACATCAATGACCTAGTTGCTGAACTACCACACGGGATCAAAGTGGCAATGTATGCTGACGACCTGGTGATCTGGTGCACGGAAGAACATGCAACAGTGGCCACTAAACAAATACAAAGAGCTATCGATGCCCTAACCTTATGGGCTAATAGATGGTGCGTCAGCATTAACACAGATAAGTGCAGCACTACACTCTTTACCCTCTCACCAAAACAAAAAGCTTGTCATATCAAGATAGATGGAGAGCTCTTGAAAGAAGACAAACAACCCACATACCTCGGAGTTACTTTTGATAATAAGCTGACATGGAAGCAGCACATAAACAAAGCAACAACAAAAGCCAGGAGGAAGCTAGCTATCCTGAGAAAACTAAGTGGAACCACATGGGGAGCCAGTGGAAATATACTCAGTGAAGTTTACCAGCAAGGCATAAGACCACACCTGGAATACGGTTCAGCTGCGTGGTGTCCTGCATCAAACACCACATTACAAGATCTAGATAAAGTGCAAAACCAGGCACTTAGAATAATGTTGGGAGCAATGAAATCAACACCCATAGCAGAGATGCAGAAAATGGGAAGAATGCAAACACTTGGCGAACGCAGAGACACAAAAGTACTAATTCAAGCAGAAAAGTTTCAGTGTATGCCAAGTCATCCAATGAAGGAAAGATTCCAAAATCTAGCAATGGGACGACTGAAAAGGAGCAGCTTTATCCATCAAGCTAAACGACTCCGTAGACAACTTACAGACCTACCTGAAGTTGACAGCCCCTTAAGGTCTGTACCAGAGCAAACCCCGTGGAGTGAAAGCCATGGAATGCCAATATACATTCAGACCCATGTGAAAGGAATACTAAGCGAGGACGAACAGAACAGTGTGCAGCGAATGACAGTCACCCTCAGTTTCCTGGATGAGGAATATCCACAAGATATATGGGTCAGAGTATACACAGATGGGTCAGCACAGAATGCTGTGAGGAATGGAGGTGCAGGTGTATATATAGAATATCCACACAAGCCTAGAGATACAATCAGAACACCGACAGGAAAATTCTGCAATAATTATGATGCAGAAATCCAGGCAATTAGTGTGGCAGCTAAAAAACTGCTGAACTCCAACTCTGACCTACAGCCTGTGGTATTCCTGACAGATGCAAGGTCAGTGCTTCAAGCTCTCCAGTCTGGAAAACTAACAGACTTAAAAAAACTACTTAGCGAATTGTCTTACCAGTATAGGGTAACCATGCAGTGGATACCCTCTCACTGTGGAATACCAGGAAATGAAAAAGCAGACCAACTGGCTAAGGAAGGTGCTGCCGAAGACCAACCAGATATACCAATCACCTACCATCAGAAAAAACAGATGATCAAGTCAATAAGAAAGCCACAAACACCAACACAAGATGACTATCATATTATGAACAGACCAGAACAAGTTATAATTCTACGTCTCAGAACAGGACACAACCGACTCCGCAGTCACATGTATACAAAGTTCAAGATTGGCAACACAGCCATGTGTACATGTGGACAGGCAGCACAGAGTGCCAAACATATACTTCAAGAGTGTTCTGAGCATGAAACGCTGAGGCAGACATATTGGCCAGAGGAAACAACACTGGAATCAAAGTTCTATGGGACACTGTATGAACTACAAAAGACAGTGAGTTTTATTAAGGAGACAGAATTACAGATATAGACATGTTTCAAGTGAACGAAAGAAGAAGAAGAAGAAATATGGCAAAGTCAATGAAATGTGCGATCACTAACACCTCACACCCTTACAATAGTTATATGTTATGGGTTAACTTTACTTTAACTTGCCTACTATGCCCTAAGAAGACACAATATTACTGCATATCAAGCAAGCAAACATGCCATAGCCCAATAACCAAACATTACTAAATCTTGTGATGCTTTACAGCAGAGGCAGAGAAAATATAATAGATAGATAGAGACAGATAAAATAATACAAATTGTAAGTATCAATGTTTTACTTTTACAAAAGAACAAAGAAGAACATTGAAAATAAAAACAGTACCAGGATCTTGTATAGATTCACAAACACAAGTCTTCACCTTGATTCTATGACAAATTGTTAGTATCAATGTTTTACTTTTACAAAAGAACAAACAAGAAAATTGAAAATAAAAACAGTACCAGGATCTTGTATAGATTCACAAACACAAGTCTTCACCTTGATTTTATGACAAATTGTAAGTATCAATGTTTTACTTTTACAAAAGAACAAAGAAGAACATTGAAAATAAAAACAGTACCAGGATCTTGTATAGATTCACAAACACAAGTCTTCACCTTGATTCTATGACAAATTGTTAGTATCAATGTTTTACTTTTACAAAAGAACAAAGAAGAACATTGAAAATAAAAACAGTACCAGGATCTTGTATAGATTCACAAACACAAGTCTTCACCTTGATTCTATGACAAATTGTTAGTATCAATGTTTTACTTTTACAAAAGAACAAAGAAGAACATTGAAAATAAAAACAGTACCAGGATCTTGTATAGATTCACAAACACAAGTCTTCACCTTGATTCTATGATGATGAGCTGCACACATCTCTATCAGCAGATCGTGGTCCGGATCCACAAACACCCTAGCAATTCCTTGGGCCAAGAATAGATCACGACCCCCATGCTCCTGAGACCAGGTGATCGTTCTTGCTTGAATACGGTGGAACATTCCTTCTATAATAACCAGACATGGCTAGCATGTAAATACTGCTATAATGCACAGATACACCATGAAGTAACATAGATTAGGCATAAATGAAAGACATAAAGCTGATATAAATTGGATACACCAATACATCAGACAAATAAATCAAAGGCAGATATAAATCAGACATGTAGGGCAGGTGGGGGCAAAACGATGTACTTTTCTCATTTTAGGGTATTCTGACCACTAGATTTAACTATGAGAGACCACACAGGCATCAGTGTGTAGTTTATCCATCCATCTTACATTAGTGAGGGAAAACATACAGATACGTGTATACAGCAGAATGTGAATTTATTAACATATGCAAAATAAGCCACTTTGTCACATTAGAATTCCAGACAACACTGTCCAATTTTACATCTGTTGTAGATTTCAGAGAACAACCGAACGGAAGGGGGCGGGGGAGGGAGAAAGAGAGAGATATAAAGAAAGAGAAAGAAACAGATAGAAAAAAATAAGACAAGAAAAAGAGAGAGAGAGAGAAAAGAAAGAAAGAAATAGGGTAAGAAAGAAAAAAAAAGAGAGGGCTAGAAATATAGAGAAATATCTAGCCAAACTACACAATAATGAGTAAAATAAAATTGTACAATTGTATTTAACAAATAACAGTGTTAATCTGAAAAGTAAAACAACATGTCATAGAACATACCAGGAAGGAACCCATTGAAGTCAATGTAAAACCTTGCGTCATAAACTGTTTGTGCATAGACTTTCCTCTTGTCTTTGAAATGGCCAAACCTCAACGGTACATACCAACTCTTGCTGGCACTTCTTTGAGTCTGTGATAATGACAAATTAAACATGAGAAATAGAGCTACAAATTCTAGAAATAATTACTGGATGATTATCATAATATTAAAATTAGCCATACAAGAAGTAAGCATCCAAAGAAGGATAGTGCTACAGTGGATACCATCCCACTGTGGCATACCAGAACATTACGAGGCAGATATGTTGGCAAAAGATGGAGCAACACAGGAACAAATAGACCAAGAAATCACTAATCAATAAAAGAGGACATATTGATCATCAAAGCTATTAGGAAAGTCAACAACCCAAAAGACAACTAACAATATCTTGACAGAGCTGAGCAGGTTATCATTTTCCATAATAGGACAGGACACAACAGACTAAACAGCCACTTAAAAAGACTAGAACTGGTTCTATGACATCTGTGTCCACATGGGAAGGCAGCACAGACCGCTGAACATATGCTGCATTATGCTAAACCAGTTAAGGAACACTGGCCCACAGAGACAGATATCCACAAAAAGTTGTATAGGAGCACTGAGGATCTTTCAAATACAATCAATCAAGTGCCACGCTGAGTGGGTGTAGGCAATCATGCTTCTCTACAACTCTTTCTCTCTCTCTTGTGTTGTTAATAAGTTCAGTTGATGACTTATTTTTGTGCTACAGTGACAACTCATCCATAAATTTCTCTCTTTGTCTTCCTCTGTCTCTTCTCCCCTTGATCTTTCCAGTGGTTACTAAATGTTCAAGTTTATCTTTTCTCATCACATGCCCTAAAATCTTGATTGTTTGTTTCTAATTCTCACTATAATTTGTCATTTTAGTCCAGCATCTCTGAGAACTTCTACATTAGTTTCCTTGGTTGTCCATGGAATTTTCATCATTCTTCTTATGTTATGTTCCTCCAGAACCATAGGCGGCGCATAGGGCAGAAACCATAGCTTTCCATTTCTGTCTTTGTGTTGCCAGGTTTTTCAATTGTTGCGTGTTGTTTAGGTTCATTGACATGCCTTCTCTATTAATGGTTCTTTGTAGAGTTTCTCTAGGTCTCCCTCTTCTTCTTACTCCAGGTGGCACCCAATATAGTGACTGCTGGGGAATTCTTAGGCTGTTCATTCTGAAAACATGATGTAAGTCCAACGTCTTTGTCTAATGAAGGAAGATAATAGGTTTGTTTGCTTTCCTCTCTTATAGTAGTGTTAGATGGGCAAAAGCTAGTGCTGTATTTGGCAGATTACGCAACAATGTATGGGACATAAGAGGTATAAGAACAACCACCAAACTACAAGTATATCATGCTGCTGTTATACCAACTTTACTATACGCCTGCGAAACGTGGACAGTGTATGCTAGACATGCAAGAAAGTTAAATCACTTCCATCTTACCTGCCTACGTAAATTACTAAACATCCATTGGTGGGACAAAGTACCAGACTACGAGGTCTTCGAAATATTAACCTCAATAAGCATCCACACAATACTTATGAAGGCGCAGGCATGCTGGGCAGGCCATCTTGTGCGTATGGAGAACTCGCGTTTGCCAAAACAAATATATTATGGAGAACTCAAGGCAGGATTTCGAAAAGCTGGTGGACAGAAAAAGCATTTCAAAGACACGCTCAAGTAATCCTTGAAACATCTTAACATTGACGTAGGCGCTTGGGAGAGCCTCGCTCAGGATAGAACAGCATGGCGTTACAGCATTAGAATGGGAGCACTAGCGGCGGAAGAATTCAGACAAGAAACTGCAAGACAGAAGCGGACACGTAGAAAAGAAAAAACATCTCAACCTCACACAGATACCTTCTATTGTTGTCAATTCTGTAAAAGAACATTTTGTGTGCGCATTGGACTTGCTAGACATTTAAAAATGCACTATTAACTTTATTATTTTATTATTTATTGTTTTTATTACTATGGTTGAGTTTTTGGTCATCGTCGATCACGACGAACGAAAATAATGTCCCACATTGAGTTACTAATATTACCAGTAACTGTGGTTCTATGTCCCACATTGAGTTACTAAGATAACCAGTAACTGTGGTTCTATGTCCCACATTGAGTTACTAAGATAACCAGTAACTCTGGTTATATGTCCCACATTGAGTTACTAAGATAACCAGTAACTGTTGTTCTGTGTCCCACATTGAGTTACTAAGATAACCAGTAACTGTGGTTATATGTCCCACATTGAGTTACTAAGATAACCAGTAACTGTTGTTCTGTGTCCCACATTGAGTTACTAAGATAACCAGTAACTGTGGTTATATGTCCCACATTGAGTTACCAAGATAACCAGTAACTGTGGTTCTATGTCCCACATTGAGTTACTAAGATAACCAGTAACTGTTGTTCTGTGTCCCACATTGAGTTACTAAGATAACCAGTAACTGTGGTTATATGTCCCACATTGAGTTACTAAGATAACCAGTAACTGTGGTTATATGTCCCACATTGAGTTACTAAGATAACCAGTAACTGTGGTTCTATGTCCCACATTGAGTTACTAAGATAACCAGTAACTGTGGTTATATGTCCCACATTGAGTTACTAAGATAACCAGTAACTGTTGTTCTGTGTCCCACATTGAGTTACTAAGATAACCAGTAACTGTGGTTCTATGTCCCACATTGAGTTACTAAGATAACCAGTAACTGTTGTTCTGTGTCCCACATTGAGTTACTAAGATAACCAGTAACTGTGGTTATATGTCCCACATTGAGTTACTAAGATAACCAGTAACTGTGGTTATATGTCCCACATTGAGTTACTAAGATAACCAGTAACTGTGGTTATATGTCCCACATTGAGTTACTAAGATAACCAGTAACTGTGGTTATATGTCCCACATTGAGTTACTAAGATAACCAGTAACTGTTGTTCTGTGTCCCACATTGAGTTACTAACCTGACTAGATGGTGGTAGTCTTGGACAAATGAGATCAAACTTAGTCATGAGCTCTAGCAGGAATGTATGCTGCTTGTCCATGTCTGGCCACAAGATGGGCAACAGAGTCTCCTCCAGAATACCTTGATCTATCAGCTGGGTCCACTTGTCTGCTAACAGATTCCACTAGTAAAACATGATATACAATATTTTCAGCAGACCTTTTACAACAGCATGAGAAACACAGTTCAACAGAGAGAGTAAAGTAGAATAGTAATAATAAAGTAAAGACTAAGACCATGTTTCCACCTAATATATCAAGTGACGTATTCTTTCCAGAACATTGTCTTCGTCGTGGATACTCTGAACGCCTCCCTGTTTCGGGCAAGCAGGCCCACATTGGCCAAAGACATGTGCATACATTCTTTGAAGTCGCTGGTCCATCATCTTCTTGGTGTTTCTCTTCTTCTCTTTCCTAGCACTCTGCCCTCTAGAATCAGACTTTTGATACCATTGTTCCACCTAATGGTTTTTATAAAACAAGAAACATAACAAAACTAATAGGTTTAATAAATGTGTGTACTGGCAATATAAAATTTATTAAATCTTGCAAAAGTGTGACTATGTGTTACATAAAACTTCTACCTCTAAATAAAATAACAGAAATAATGATAATGAAAAAGAATAAGGATAAATAAAATCAATTAAAGTTTTGATATCATTTTTTATTTCTAAGATTTTTATTTCTAACATGAGACAAAATCTCTTTAAGTTATCTAGAAAAACTATACTTGTACTACAATTTATATCAGCTGACTGTGGCATCCCAGATAGTGAAAAAGGAGGTGCATTGACAAGAACAGGAGGCAATATTTCTCAAACCTGTGTAACTTAAAGCTCAGAAAAGTAAAATCTCTGCTAAAACAATCTATATAACTTTAGTGATGAAACTATAGCCTCAAGCAAGACAACATTAACAAATTTAACAGAAATGAACAGGTCATGATATTTCTACTGAGAAAAAGACACTGCCATATAAAAGCACACTTACACTGAATTGGTATCAGCGACTCTGCAGCCTGCATCTGTGGAGCAACAACACAGATACCAGAACACATACTACAGAACTGTCCCGGTTTTGACAATCTGACCCATAGGAGCTACCGGTATTCTGCAAAACAAGTTGTGAGAAACACAAGATGACCTAAAACAAACCACTCTATACATGACCAATATTGGGCCATATTTTGAACAATGGTTTTTTCCCAGATCCCAGGTCTATCTTTCAAATATTATAAGAAATTTGTGACAATCCGAAATTTTTAGTTGTTTTGTGACGTCACTCTGCTGGTTCATTTTTAGTTACAAAATGGATACCATAACTATGTTGAACTTGCCTTTGACAGAAAAGGATGCAGTACGCTTGTTACAGTTGTGAGGATTGCTTTCTGATGAAAAGATAGGCGTGCAGGGACATGCTATGACATTAACCTACTACTCTAAGGGAAGGATTCGCTGGAAGTGCAATGTAAAAAAGTTTAATCAACGCTCTATATCTATCTATCAATTTCTCTCCACATTTGCTGTAAGGTGTTGCATAATTGAATGACGAATGGTTTTCAGGTTATGGTATGTTTGGTTGCTTGATACGCAGCAATATTGTGACATCTCAGAATTTTAGTAGCTTCTTTAATCCACATTCTGTATACAATATACAATCTCTATACTACTTGATAGATATGAGTGTTTTCTATTTGTGTTTCCTTCCTAAAATAGTAACATTAGTTGACAGATATGGATGTTTTCTATGTTTGTTTACCTCCTTAAATAGTAACATTAGTTGACAGATATGGATGTTTTCTATGTTTGTTTACCTCCTTAAATAGTAACATTAGTTGACAGATATGGATGTTTTCTATGTTTGTTTACCTTCTTAAATAGTAACATTAGTTGATATATGGATGTTTTCTATGTTTGTTTACCTCCTTAAATAGTAACATTAGTTGACAGATATGGATGTTTTCTATGTTTGTTTACCTCCTTAAATAGTAACATTAGTTGACAGATATGGATGTTTTCTATGTTTGTTTACCTCCTTAAATAGTAACATTAGTTGACAGATATGGATGTTTTCTATGTTTGTTTACCTCCTTAAATAGTAACATTAGTTGACAGATATGGATGTTTTCTATGTTTGTTTACCTCCTTAAATAGTAACATTAGTTGACAGATATGGATGTTTTCTATGTTTGTTTACCTCCTTAAATAGTAACATTAGTTGACAGATATGGATGTTTTCTATGTTTGTTTACCTCCTTAAATAGTAACATTAGTTGACAGATATGGATGTTTTCTATGTTTGTTTACCTCCTTAAATAGTAACATTAGTTGACAGATATGGATGTTTTCTATGTTTGTTTACCTCCTTAAATAGTAACATTAGTTGACAGATATGGATGTTTTCTATGTTTGTTTACCTCCTTAAATAGTAACATTAGTTGACAGATATGGATGTTTTCTATGTTTGTTTACCTCCTTAAATAGTAACATTATGAACACAGTTTGATATTTGCTGGGTGAGACTGAACACTTATGGGTCCGCCTAGAATGCAATGATTTCGACTCATAGCAAATACCATATTCACACAACATGAGAGAATACTGGAAGAAAGAAAACAAGAACCTATTCACACAACATGAGAGAATACTGGAAGAAAACATTACCGAATGATTCTTTAAAAAAGTTGATGGATAATGCAAAATTTATATTTATATCTAATCCAAACTTCCTCGTTTACTACTTTTAGCATTCGTTCTCACACTCCTAGATCTCTCTTGCAACAGGACAATGGTCCTATTAGATTTTCAGTAGGATGTGGTCTAGGGATCAGAGATATGTTGTGTCATCATTGTATTTGTGCAAATGGCCCAACACATCTGACATCCACACTATAATTCCTAACAAAACAGGTAATTGAAATTCAATATGTGCTACAACACACCTTTTCCTTTGGAGGAAATTTCGCGGTGACTTGCTTAAACATGTTGATTAACCACTGGGGGTTGAGTACAACCGTGTTACTGAGCATGTAGTCACTGGTTACATGGTTACCGTAGTAGATGATCATGCCTAAGTCATGGTAGAAGTTCAGCAGTGCCTGGACTTCTTCAGGTGTTGTGATGTTGTGATTGACAGCAATTTCATACACCTGAATAATATAGATGAAAATGACAGAAAAAAATGTTGAGAATCGATTCACTATAAAAACTTTCATTACTGTGTGTTTTCCTGTTAAGAAATACAGGGGGGCTTTTTGGCTGTGGAAATAAAGGCTGCTTTGTGACAGCTGTCGTCGCGACGTGTACAGGAAGAATATTTTATTGCATCTCCGAAAGACAAAAATCCTTGACAACCGTAGATTGAACCCGGAACCTCAGGGTTCTGAGACCGAAATTCTAGCCAATTCTTGACCAGCTGCAAACCAAGGCTAAGGCCCTGGTCTGTCCTGCCACACCATTTAGTTTTAGGTTGCAATTCCTCATCCTAGGATAAGGCTTGTATCCTCCAACATATGCACCTTCACTCAAAGTCATTGGCAAGTGGGCTGCCAGGATAGGTAGACGTCGCCGGACATGCTGCGTTAACAGAAACAGTTTGCGTTGACTACTGTCATACTGTAGCTTAGTCATATCTGATACGACCTGATATACAAACTAGGTCTATATGGAGCATATATATGGAGCTGGTTATATAAGAACACATACAAACAAACAGCAATAGCATCTCATTTTGCATCCAATTTTCCCTCTAATTTTCTTCTCATGTGAGCAAATCTGAAAATGTTTGAGCAGTGAATATTTCCATATGAAAGTTATTAAAGTTATTCATTCATTATTTATGTACAAGGGTGGTACATTTCATGAGTGGTACTCTCTAATTATATGTGCTGCCACTCATCCATGCTCCCACACTCGTTAGAAGGAATGTCATTTTTCAGAAGCATGTGGCAGAAAGCCAAACCATTCCAGTCACAAAATGTATGTAACAACTTCAACAAGATGTTCAAAATGTTTGTTAATGACATCTTGAGGGAAAACTAATCCTACGAAAATTCTAATACTGTTAAGCTTTTCCTATACTGGCACCAGGTTCTCAGATATACAGACTGTATCTATAGGCACAGAGGGGAAAGTATCAACTGATTGTCCTTTAACGTATTCTCTCCAGAACGTTGTATTCCCAATAGACTCCCTGAACCCCTCTTTTTTGGACCATGATTCTTCTTGCATTTTCCAGTGACATATTTATGTTATCTTTAATATTGTTAATCCATCGTCTTCTTGGTCTACCCTTTCTCCTCCACCCAGGTGCTCTGCCCTCCATTATTTGTTTTTCTAAATAGTTGTGTCTCTTTATATGACCAAAATATGTAGCTTTCTATTTGCTATTGTGTTTACTAACCAACACTGACACTCTGGAATACCTCAAGATAAACACTAAATACAAGTAAAACAAAGGATTAAACATTGTCAACCCAACTCTGAGTCCCTGTCTACCGCTTCTAACAGAGAAACTGTCACCACAGAACATATTAGCCTCCTCAAAAGTCCATGTTCCCAGTGGGTGATAAACTGTCACCATAGAACATATTAGCCTCCTCAAAAGACCATGTTCCCAGTGTGTGATAAACTGTCACCACAGAACATATTAGCCTCCTCAAAAGTCCATGTTCCCAGTGTGTGATAAACTGTCACCACAGAACATATTAGCCTCCTCAAAAGTCCATGTTCCCAGTGTGTGATAAACTGTCACCACAGAACATATTAGCCTCCTCAAAAGACCATGTTCCCAGTGTGTGATAAACTGTCACCACAGAACATATTAGCCTCCTCAAAAGTCCATGTTCCCAGTGGGTGATAAACTGTCACCACAGAACATATTAGCCTCCTCAAAAGTCCATGTTCCCAGTGGGTGATAAACTGTCACCACAGAACATATTAGCCTCCTCAAAAGTCCATGTTCCCAGTGGGTGATAAACTGTCACCACAGAACATATTAGCCTCCTCAAAAGTCCATGTTCCCAGTGTGTGATAAACTGTCACCACAGAACATATTAGCCTCCTCAAAAGTCCATGTTCCCAGTGGGTGATAAACTGTCACCACAGAACATATTAGCCTCCTCAAAAGTCCATGTTCCCAGTGGGTGATAAACTGTCACCACAGAACATATTAGCCTCCTCAAAAGTCCATGTTCCCAGTGTGTGATAAACTGTCACCACAGAACATATTAGCCTCCTCAAAAGTCCATGTTCCCAGTGGGTGATAAACTGTCACCACAGAACATATTAGCCTCCTCAAAAGACCATGTTCCCAGTGGGTGATAAACTGTCACCACAGAACATATTAGCCTCCTCAAAAGTCCATGTTCCCAGTGGGTGATAAACTGTCACCACAGAACATATTAGCCTCCTCAAAAGTCCATGTTCCCAGTGGGTGATAAACTGTCACCACAGAACATATTAGCCTCCTCAAAAGTCCATGTTCCCAGTGGGTGATAAACTGTCACCACAGAACATATTAGCCTCCTCAAAAGTCCATGTTCCCAGTGGGTGATAAACTGTCACCACAGAACATATTAGCCTCCTCAAAAGTCCATGTTCCCAGTGGGTGATAAACTGTCACCACAGAACATATTAGCCTCCTCAAAAGTCCATGTTCCCAGTGGGTGATAAACTGTCACCACAGAACATATTAGCCTCCTCAAAAGTCCATGTTCCCAGTGGGTGATAAACTGTCACCACAGAACATATTAGCCTCCTCAAAAGTCCATGTTCCCAGTGGGTGATAAACTGTCACCACAGAACATATTAGCCTCCTCAAAAGTCCATGTTCCCAGTGGGTGATAAACTGTCACCACAGAACATATTAGCCTCTTCAAAAGTCCATGTTCCCAGTGGGTGATAAACTGTCACCACAGAACATATTAGCCTCCTCAAAAGTCCATGTTCCCAGTGTGTGATAAACTGTCACCACAGAACATATTAGCCTCCTCAAAAGTCCATGTTCCCAGTGGGTGATAAACTGTCACCACAGAACATATTAGCCTCCTCAAAAGTCCATGTTCCCAGTGGGTGATAAACTGTCACCACAGAACATATTAGCCTCCTCAAAAGACCATGTTCCCAGTGGGTGATAAACTGTCACCACAGAACATATTAGCCTCCTCAAAAGTCCATGTTCCCAGTGGGTGATAAACTGTCACCACAGAACATATTAGCCTCCTCAAAAGTCCATGTTCCCAGTGGGTGATAAACTGTCACCACAGAACATATTAGCCTCCTCAAAAGACCATGTTCCCAGTGGGTGATAAACTGTCACCACAGAACATATTAGCCTCCTCAAAAGACCATGTTCCCAGTGGGTGATAAACTGTCATGCATAAAGCTGATACACACTCCTCATCACACACTGAAAACTGTCACAGGCTAAAGGTCTCTCTGAATCAAAGTAATGCTAAAGATTGGATGTGCTAGGCATATTTGATGCAACTTAAGCCATAGAGCAATGTATTTACTCTGGCTTAAAATGCATGACAAATCATGCTGCTTAATTGATATTATAACAGAATTAAAAAGAACAAGAAACAAAAAAAAAGAAAGGGGAGAGATAAAGAGAAAGAGGAGATAAAAGATTCTGATGTTACCTGACTATAAGAGGCAAAATGCACACCAGCATCAGCTTGAGCCATGATATCCTGCTCAAACCGTAACCATTTGATAGGCATTTGCTCACCAATGTATGCTTGCTGGCTGGCTACCAATTCTATATAACTTCTCAAAATGCCAATCTGTTGATATAAGATTTTATAAACTACAATCAACTCCAGCAGGTAAGGAACTAGTATGTCAATTCCATAAAATTTCATGTATCTATATATTTTCAGAGTATCCTCAATAAATATTTTCACAGCATCTTTATAAGTAGCACAGAATATTACCTGCACATCCTCCACATCTGCAGTATTATTTTCTACTGCATAAAATGGAAGGACAATATGATGGACATAAGGCCTTCCTACGAGGAACTCTCTGACCACAGCAAACTTCTCTTGGACCTACAGGAAAAAGACAGAACAGGTCATAAGGTTACAGTATTTACCAACTTTGGAAATTGTTGATGAAATTCAACATTGATGAGAATATCTCAAATATTTGTCGTAATTCTCATCATTTTCAATGATGAGGATGAAAAATGATAATCCCTTTCAATCAATCAATAAAACCCATAACCCTTCAGGGTCGTAGGGGTACCACATTGGAAGCTTCAGCACACAGAGTCCTCCAGCGAATTCTATCCTCAGCGATGCGGATGAGTGTGGAAATATCTAGCCCTGTCCATTCCTTGATGTTGTCTGTAATGATGTCTTGATGTGTTGGAGTGAAAATCAAACTGTATAGGTCGCTGGTGCTTTCCGTTGTGTTGTATGGTTGTGAGAGTTGGACACTCACTGCGGACATGGAGAGAAGATTACAGGCTTTCGAGTATAAATGCTACAGAAGAATTCTACGAATTTCCTATAATCCCTTTAGCTGTGAGCAAATAGCTCTTGACATTACATAATCTTTCTCATAAACACACAGGCTTCTTTTCAGATAACTGAAGCGACACCCAGTCTCATTAAAGGTTGTTTCAATGGCTAGGATGTGTAATGGTGGAGTATGGATGCATACTCAAAAGGAAAGAACAACAAACACACAGATGCCCAAATCTATATGTGTCCCAAATGTGGCAAAGGATTCTATTCCAGAATTTTACACTTCATTCATTTCTTCAAACATTAGAGAGATGCAACAAATTAGAGTCTGAAACTGGTGTCATTATCACCTGTGATGGACAATTATTATTATAAATATGAAAAAAAAATATGAATGAAAAGAGATTAGTATCACGAGATTAGAAATTGAAACAGAAAATAGATGAAATAATAGCAAAACTGTTTACCATTTGTGACCTAACTGATGGATCTGCATGAAGGCTGTCTCGGTGTGTGCCGACTATAAATATTGGAGGTGAGAGAGCAGTGTTTTCAATATGGTTAGTTGTATTCTCCGCAGCATGGGCATGGATAGATCTCATCCAATAATCCATGTGCTGTAGAGTGGTCATTCTGCTTGCTTTGCCAGGATTCTGTACATGGAGCAAAATAAAAGATTAAGGTGGATAGTTTGTAATGAAATGCTTGAGAGGGGAGCAAAGAATAGCAACACTGTTCCTGTCCAAATTGTGGTAAGAGGAAATTGAGCAGGTTTTGGGGTGGAAATGGATGTCCCATCTCATATAGGGTCAAGCATGTTGAAGCTGGATATGTCAGGCCAAAAGACATACATATTGCAGCTAAGTGTAAACTATGGCACAAAGCATTCTGTTCTCCGGACTCCTTCCTGCTGAGATGCAGAATTTTTAGAACAAACGAAGAAGAAGTTTATAATGAACTAGGGGAATGAGATATGTTCTACATCGCAGTACTTAGACACAGCTTCAATCTATCTATTGTCTTTTCTCTGCTTTCTCTGTAAGGTGTAGCATTGGGTGACGACCGGTCTTCAGCCTATGACACATTTGGTCGCTTGATATGCAGTAATATTGTGACATCTCAGAATGTTGGTAACTCCTTCAATCCATATTCTTCCTCTGTACTAGCTGTTTCCATTTTCATGGTTGTATGCTCTTGGCCAATAAGGTTTCATTCTCATTAAGTAGCCAAACCATTTCAGTCTCTATTTTGAATACATTCGACCACCGACGTTGTTCCAACAGTTCTTGTAATCTCTTCACTTCTCACATAATCTCTTCTTGATCTGTTTGCTGCTTTTCTTAGACATCTCGTAGTAAGCTTTCTCTCTTGTTCTTTAATTAGTGTCCATGTCTGACATTCATAACACAATGTTGGCATGAAGATTGAATTTATGATTTGCACCTCAACTTGGTTATTGTTAATAAATGGTCACTAGTATGTGATTCCACTCCGTGCATACCCATATGTAGGTATTCAGTCTTCATTAGCAGATGTCAAAGGGTATACATGCTGATAGTTTTCATGGCTTTTGTTATCAACATCATATACTATCTTTACATCAAACTTTGGGTGCAATGAACCGTCAACATCTTCTCTCTTGCTTGGGGGGGGGGAGGGGAGAGAGTTAAATTCTGTTTTTCTGTTTCCTGTCCATCTCGTGGTCTTTCACTCACTATTGTATCTCCACTCAATATCTATCCTCAAGAGAAGGTCTTCAAAAAAGTGTCATGTCTTTTAATATGTCCATATTACTGTATTTGTTTGATGTGTATTTACTTAAATAGTTAAATTCTCATACAAAGTGTTGCTAGAACCTCCTCTTTGTTTGTTTTCTTCTCTTATCATGATGTTCTCCCTATTCTTCTATATATCTACATCTCAAAGGCATCAATTCTGTCTTCTAATTGTTCATTGTCAATGTTTCTGAATCATACATTAATATAGAATAGATTTAGCCTTTTATAATTTTCAAATTTAGTGTGTTTGTAATTTGTATAGATCTTAATATTCTCCTCATGTCATTGAAGCTACTTTTAGCCATACCTATTCTCCTCATGTCATTGAAGCTACTTTTAGCCATACCTATTCTCCTCATGTCATTGAAGCTACTTTTAGCCATACCTATTCTCCTCATGTCATTGAAGCTACTTTTAGCCATACCTATTCTCCTCATGTCATTGAAGCTACTTTTAGCCATACCTATTCTCCTCATGTCATTGAAGGTAGTTTTAGCCATACCTATTCTCCTCATGTCATTGAAGCTACTTTTAGCCATACCTATTCTCCTCATGTCATTGAAGCTACTTTTAGCCATACCTATTCTCCTCATGTCATTGAAGCTACTTTTAGCCATACCTATTTTCCTCATGTCATTGAAGCTACTTTTAGCCATACCTATTCTCCTCATGTCATTGAAGCTACTTTTAGCCATACCTATTCTCCTCATGTCATTGAAGCTACTTTTAGCCATACCTATTCTCCTCATGTCATTGAAGGTAGTTTTAGCCATACCTATTCTCCTCATGTCATTGAAGGTAGTTTTAGCCATACTTATTCTCCTCATGTCATTGAAGCTACTTTTAGCCGTACCTATTCTCCTCATGTCATTGAAGCTACTTTTAGCCATACCTATTCTCCTTTTAACTTCTCTTTCACGTCTGCTAACATTTATCATTATGTGTCGGAGATATTGTTATGATCTACTTGTAGTATCTCTCCATTTACAGTGCTTGTTCCTCTGCAATATTGCTGATTATAATGGTTTTTGTTTTCTTGTGTGTTTATATTGCGTTCATAATCTCAGCTTGATTATGAATAATATATTTATTATAATTGCTCCTATTCACTTTCTGCTAAGATAACTGTGTCATTTGCATACTGCAGATTGTTTATTATTTTCCCAATAATTTTGAGTCAGACATTCTTTATATAAGTTTAAAAATATCTTCTGTGTAAATTTTAAATAGGCTGGGTGATAAAATAGATCCCTGCCATACCTGTCTCAGTCAGTATAATGTTCGGGAGATGTTATTGTTAAGAGTTAAGTAAGTTCTGGAGAAACGTACACCCCCTCCTACAATTACACATAGGGAACTGGAGCTTGATTGTTCATAATTTCTGGGGATCACAACAAACAAATGCATATTTGATCTATAAAATGTATACAGATATAAACATTATACTGCAGTAGACTGAACAGTATAGTTATAGATCGGAACAAAATATGCATCAAATCTAAACAGAATTTATGTGTCTATAAATCTGTAATCCGTCAGGGTTGAAGGGGTGCCAGGGTTGAAGGGGTGTCAGGGTTGAAGGGGTGACAGGGTTGAATGGGTGCCAGGGTTGAAGGGGTGCCAGGGTTGAAGGGGTGCCACATTTAATGCATCAACACACAGAGTCCTCAAGCGATTTCTATCTTCACAGATGTGGATAAATGATGGAAGATATTGATTCTTGATTAGGAACAAGCGTTACAGCACTGGGGGCAAGATCTATCTTCACAGATGTGGATGAGTGATGGAAGATATTGATTCTTGATTAGGAACAAGCGTTACAGCACTGGGGGCAAGATCTATCTTCACAGATGTGGATGAGTGATGGAAGATATTGATTCTTGATTAGGAACAAGCGTTACAGCACTGGGGGCAAGATCTATCTTCACAGATGTGGATGAGTGATGGAAGATATTGATTCTTGATTAGGAACAAGCGTTACAGCACTGGGGGCAAGATCTATCTTCACAGATGTGGATGAGTAATGGAAGATATTGATTCTTGATTAGGAACAAGCGTTACAGCACTGGGGGCAAGATCTATCTTCACAGATGTGGATGAGTGATGGAAGATATTGATTCTTGATTAGGAACAAGTGTTACAGCACTGGGGGCAAGATCTATCTTCACAGATGCACAGCACTGATGCAAGATCTTGTCCTGTCCATTCCTTGTTAGTGTTGATGTTGTCTGTCCATGCTTTATTTGTCCTCTGCTTCATCCTCCTTCAGGCGTTCCCTGCAGTATTTTTTTTGACAATGAATGAAGTTGGCATACAAGTCCAAAACATGCAAGTTTTCATCATTTCACTACTGAAAGCAATGGTTCTAAATAGAATACTTACCTTTGTATCATTTTCCTGGAATTTGGGTGTCAAATCATCACAAAGGTTGAACACAATACAATAGATAGCTCTGCTGGAGAGAAATACCTGTTTAAGGAAATAAGAGAGTAGCTTGATACATGACACATACATCAACTAGTACAGATTTATCACATTTTGTACAGAAAAGAAGAGAGTAGCTTGATGCATGACTTGATTCTTGATTAGAAACTGGCTTCACAGCACGTGAGACATTCCCATAAGTGCTCCTCCCTCCGCTCCAGCAGCCATCCCAGTGTATGTAGACTCCGAGTCCCAGTCAGGTGTTGATTGCATGATCTTCAAGACTTTCCAAAAAATGTAATTTTCCTTCCCTCACCTTTAGATACTGACATACATGTCAACGTGTACAGATTTACCACATTTTGTACAGAAGAGTTTAAGAGAGGAGTTTGATTCATGACACACATGTCAACTGATGATTATGATGATAATGATGATTATAATGACAATGACAATGATTATGATTACAATTTTGTTAATGATGATGATTATGACAATGACAATGATGATTATGACAATAACAATGATGATTATGACAATGATGATAGTAACAATGATGATTATGATAATAACAATAATTATGATGACAATGATAATAATGATGATAATAATACATAGTAAGAAATGTGTAGTTTAAAAAAATGTAAAGAAAACATAAAAATCTTTATTATATTTCAAGTGCAATAAAACTGTCATAGGCCTAAACAAAAAAAACACAAGAAAACTGTATGAGAAAAAATCTAAAAAAATCTACCAGAAAACTGTAGGAGAAAAAATCTTTAAAAGAACCCAGAAAACTGTAGGAGAAAAAAATCTATAAAAAACCCCCAAAAAACTGTCAAATACTGTGTGTTTCCTGTTAAGGAGTTGAGTATTTATAGCTGTACAACAGATGAAAATTTAAAATAGGGTAATAAAGTTATCAAAATCACTGGAAACACACACAAATGGACATATCAACCAAATGGTCTTTATCAAGAGCGGAACTGTGCTGTCCTGTACTCGTGTGTTCTTGACAATGGTTATTTGGTCAACATGTCCATTAATGTGTTTTTTCATGTGTGTTTCTAGTGATTAACAAAACTTCATTACCCCGTGTCCATTTTCACCTAGAAAACAAAACCGGCAATAAACAAAATATATTTACCTGATGTGTGGTGTAATAAACTGCTTGTCCAGCAAAGTCCCAGATGTTTAATACAACTTTTTCACTCTGGGAACTTTTTAGAGGTGCAGACATTACTGTCTGGCCTTTCTCCTTGTCGTCCAGGATTTCCTGCACAAGGTCAACAATTCTTTCTGGAATATTTGTATGAATATATGGCTTCTGAGAAGTGTCAGATATAACCAGAATATCTTTATTAGTAGATTTTCTTCCAGAATTTGGTGAGACATCGCTGGTTTCACTGCCCTGCAAATTATAATATTAGTTTACAATAATATCTCAAACAAAATAATTTCTGGTTACAGAGAAAAACAAGAGGTAGATGGATTGATAATATCAGAGACATACTACAACAATGTGGCATCATAACAACAAACGCAACACAATTGGTTAAAGATAGAAGACTTAGGCTCACCACGACACTTCACGGCACTAGTGGCCAGGACAAGACAAGACAATATAATTTGCTACACATAAAAGAATACTTAGATACTTAGATAATAGATACTTAGAATATCATGGAAGGATAAAATCAGAAACTCAGATATTATAAACACATTGAATATTCCAGAGTGTTGGTTACTAAACACAATAACAAAAAGAAAACTACGCCTGTTTGGTCATATAAAGAGACACAACTGTTTAGAAAGACAAATAATGGAGGGAAGAGTACCTGGGATGAGGAGAAAGGGCAGACCAAGAAGACGATGGACTGACGACATTAAAGATAACATGAATACATCGCTAGAAAATGCAAGCCACATCGCCCAAGACAGAGAGAGGTTCAGAGAGTTCATTGGGAAGACAACGTTCTGAAAGGAAATACGTCACATGACACAAACATAAAAATCTGACATGGTAAAAATAAAAAATGAACAGTCATATGACCAATGACATAGATGGTGACAAGGAATGACATTGTCATAAAAAATTATTAATACTTTTTCACTATCTTAAACATTCTAAACAGTTGCATATATTTAAAGAAAAATGGTTAAAGAACATAACAAATCTTGAAATATTCAAGAATAAACTAAATTTAAAATAATTCTAGAGGGGAATAATGAATTTAACTTACAGAGAAGTACAAAATTCTGTATTATCTCAATATGAAATAATATTTCCGCCAAAATCGATGATGACATTGTGCACAAAACTTATCTGAGCCCAAATAAAACAAACTTGGACAGACATCAACTTATAGGGCCTATTTATTCTCTAAATTTATTTAAAAAATTAAACATGGTCTATAGTGTTTCCCAAAACATCAGGTCACAAGTTATTTATATCCTAAGAAATATTTTTAGAACTTCTAGAAATTAGATGTCCAAGTACTTACGTTTTTCTAATAACACCCACACTGTTTCAGTGTGTGTTCACAATAAATACCAGACCTGAGAGAGCAGTGTTTTCAACATTACATAACTGGACTCTCAAAGCTGAGCAAAATAAAATACAATGAATAATGATACAATGATGAATGTAATAATAAGAATTACAAACATTGCTATCTACTTATCTATTGCCTTTTCTCTGCTTTTGCTGGAGGTGTCACAGGGTTGAATGACAATCAGTTTTTGGGATATCGCTCGTTTGGTCATTAGATATACAGGAATATTGTAATGTCTCAGAACATTGGTAACTCCTTCAATCCATCTTCTTCTTGGTCTTCCTCTGTCCCTTGCTGTTTCAATTCTCATGTTTAATCCTCCTGCTGCTCCACATGATGGGTTCATTTTTATGAAGTGGCTGAACCAATTTAGTCTCTGTTTTTCAATATATTTGAGACCACAGACATTGTTCCAACAGTTCTTGTAATCTCCTCATTTCTCACACAATCTCTTCTTGTTCTGTTTGTTGCCTTTCTTAGACATCTCATTTCACACGTAGTAAGCTTTCTCTCTTGTTCTTTAGTTAATGTCCATGTCTGACATTGATAACACAATGTTGGAATGAAGATTTAATTTCTTATTTGTCTTATGTTTCCATCGGGATAGATTTGTGTTTCAAGAATGATGTAAGTTCATAATTTGCATAGTTGGATTTTTGAAACAAACATACCTCAACATATTCACAGAAAACTGTGTCTCTGATAATGGTACTAGCATTTATATCTGTCCTTTTGATGGTCAGCAGTTCAAGAGCAATGTTGGCAGCCACTGCCCTATTGTATTCATCTTCAACAGTAGCACCAGTTGCTTCACCTGTATATACATGTATTTTATTATAAATACTTCAGATTGTTATGTTAAAGCAATGAAAATTATAATGAATGCAAACAATGAATGGAACAAGTATGTGAGAGACAGAAAGAACTGTTTAGGGTCAAATTTTATGTAACATATTGTTAAAATGACCAAATGCCGTAATTGTTTACAAAAACTACTGACGACAATAAAACAAACATGAATTTAGTGTAGTGTAATTAAAAGCTCTAATTTTCTAACTGCATCTAGGAGATTAAGTTATGTCTAGGAGATTAAGTTATGTCTAGGATATTAAGTTATGTCTAGGAGATTAAGTTACGTCTAGGAGATTAACTCTTAGTGGACCAGGAACACAACCAGCCAGTAAATAGGGCAAAACAACAAATAGGTTGTCATTTGATCCCCTATAAGTTCAGCTGCATTCTATTTTTTGTTATGTATTGATTCTAGTTACGAGAAACAATTCTATCAATAAAGACATTAGGGCCTATTTGCTAGCGTGATCATTTCTTTTCATCAACTTAAACACAAGGAAGTGTGTACAAATTGATATTTTCTAATTAGTCCAAACATAATTTTAATAGCCATAACATAAATTTCATGGTAATTTTAAAATGACATTTCAAAATGGCAAATTTGTTTTATTTGAAATGATCAATATGGCAACCTTGGAATGTAAATATCAAAACAGAGCAGTAATATCAACAATCACAGTAAGCTAGAAATGGTAAAATGTATAAACTTAATGGAATATCATACATGACTAATGGAAATTGCTTCATGATATAAAATGGCATATGTATTTCATTCAAATATGCCTGCCAGTTAGCAGGATGTAATTCAGAGAATGGAATGTGTAATATCATAGTTTACAGATTGGATGCAATTAAGTTCTTCTCAGCCCGAGTCCTCCAACTTCATCATGCATTATTGGATCACTGACCAAAGTAAAAGGTAGTAGTCAACTTCAAGGCTGATGTTCCTCAGTCACCTATTATTACATGCATGACAGATTACAGTATTACTCTGCTATCGTTTCCATAACCAACAACACACAGGCATATCCATTCAGATGATGATGATAAATAATCCCTTTAACTGAGAGCAGGAAGCTAGCTCTTCACAGCATATATACTTTCTGAGAAAAGGATAGGTTCTATTCAGTATTGCAACACTCATACGCTGTGCCAAAGGCATGGTCGTGTCAGGAGGTTTATGGATGCATGTTTAGTCCCCGAATGGAAACCTTCCAGTGTGGCAATATCCCAGGATCCTAACACCCTGCCTGAGGTGTAGCAGATACGTTTGGGCCAACTAGGTCATCATTCTTCCAATCAGATCTCTTGACGCATCTGCAATGATGGCACACTTAGCATCCCCCACAACTTAGGAGTCTGCCACAAAAGGAATAAGGTGTAATGTTCACTGGCATGCATCTCTCCGTCATCCACAGAGATAATTTGACAGCAGACAAAAGTAAGACATTGACGCAAGACATACATTGACATTTTCACAGCTGACAGGTTGTCAGTCCATCTTCCAACTTTCCTTAATCCTCTCCAATGATGTCTGAAAAAAATACAGTGACCATATTCTTTGCACCCTGAACTAGACCTCCAGGCCGCAGCTGTCTGCTGGATAAAGTCATAAATAAAAAGTGACACATCGCAGTAACCAAAGACCACATGTAACATGACACAGTACACAATGAAACAGCAATCATGAGACTAAATCCAGTTTAAATCACAAATAAGTATATATTGAGACAAACATGTGATGGACATGTAACTAACTAACTAACGAACTAACAAACATGTGATGGACATGTAACTAACTAACTAACGAACTAACAAACATGTGATGGACATGTAACTAACTAGCTAGCTAGCTAACTAGCTAACTAACTAACTAACTAACTAACTAACTAACTAACTAACTAACTAACTAACTAACTAACATGTGATGGTATGTGATGAAATCCTGCTAGTATAGAAGAACAATGTGTGTGGAACCAATCAGAAGATTTTTGTATGAACTGCTATCTCTTGGCACTGTTCAACTGTTTGGCTTCCCTAGTTCTCAGAATCAGTGTTCCATTCTCACTTACAGCAATATCCTACATGTCATTGTCATCCAATTCTTCTGTTAAGTGTATTCTTCATGTCTCCCATCTTATTTTTTCTCCATTCTCACACTCACTCTGTAACTCTTTTGTAGCAGAACAATGATTCCACTAGATTTCTAACACGGTGTAGCCCATAGAATGGATATGTGTTGTGTCATGTATTTATTTGTGTCACTGGCCCAACACATCCAACTTCATCAGTGGTCACTAAAACATTCTACATTTTTACCAACACCCACTGAGTGGTGGACATCTGTAGCCATATAGCTAGTATTGGTCAAAATGGCACATGTATTTTTCCAAATGTGCTCAGCTGCCTAGCAAGTGATTGAACAGAAACAACCAGACTAACAACGTCTTCAGCACTAACTCCATAGTAATGACAAAATTCCATGGCATTCCCAGTTCTGGTACCCATTTACTGATGGCTCAGTGGACCATTTTCAGAAACCAAGAGTGACGAGTGAATTCACAACAAGAGCCATCTGGTCAGCAGGCAAATGACTTAGACAATAAGGCCTACACTAATGTGGTTCCCATATATGGTATTTATTGTTATAATAAATAGAATATACATCCATCCATACACTCATAACCATCAGTGTCGTATGGGTACTACATTGGATGCATCCAATACCAGCACCCTTCTTTGATTTATATCTTCAACAACATGGAATAAGGAACAATCCCAGCCTGTCCAGTCCTTGATGTTGTCTGTCCATGATTTTCTTTGTCCTACCTCACTTCTATCATGCAGAGTTTTTAAAAGTTTTTCCATTTCACTATTGAAAGTAATAGTACTTCTGGACATGTATATATGTATATATATAAATTTTATTTCTCACGTACATACATGTATTTTTGTTATGTTTTCTATATATATGAGAGCACAGAATTAATCTGTAACATTTGTATTGGAAGGCTTGTAACAGTCTCTAATCTTGCAGGTTATCAAGAACCACATTTGACAGTGATATAAAACGGTGTAAACTTTTTTGATTTAGACATGTAACGAGACATGACTCTCTAAAAATAATTTTGCAAGGGACAGTAGAGAGTGGAAGGAGTAGAGGAAGACAGGGCGTTGCTTTTTTACATTTCTCTGAATGACTGAGGAAAGAGCTGTTTGGACGGCATATGCTGACGTATGAAGTATAGCACCTCTTCGGCCCTGACGGGTTATGGATTATTATAACCGTCTCTCCTTGTCTGCAGTGACCATTGAGTGTCCAGCTTTCACAACAATACAACACAATAGAAATCACTAGTGAGTTGTAAAATATGATATTCACTGATGTTGCTTTTCCAAATTACGTTTGGCCTTAATTTAGCAGTTAAAGCCATCTCCGGGCGTATCTGTAATTCTGAATATACATTATACTGAGATCTAGAAGCTACACTACACATTTGTTTAATTTTCAGTCAGAGAAGATTTTCACAATCTACTCACATAATACTTCAAGATCATCCAGGCTATGCTGTCTTTCTCTTCTAACAGTTTCATCTCCTTTGATTGCCAGCTTCCATGAAGATCTGTGACTAAGATTGAATGAGCAGGATGCTGATAGATCAATTCCATCTGTGCTCTCTTCACTCGTGTTGTGGCTAAAATATTCAACTGCATTTATTAGACAACAATTTTACTGCACACTTATTCTTATTGTTTAATATATATATTTATTTATAAAAACAAAGTTTCATTCTTTGTGTTTGTTTGTTTCGATCACCATGAATTACGAGCGATGAAACTCTTATATCCTATGTGCTATCACAAGTCTGTATTCTTTCATTACTGAAAGTATTCCTGTGAAGGAGTGCAGGGAGCTTTCTATGGGCTGTGGAAATAAAGGTCGCTTTGCCATAGCAGACACTGTGACATGTGCAAGAAGGATTTTGATTGTAACTCTGAAAGAACCTCAATCAGATAATTTCAGACCCTACTTGGTTTCAAATATTGGGACCAGTCCCCACCATTGGAATATAACAGTAAGGTTGACAGAGGATATGTAGTAACTATAGATTCTTCAATAATTGCTCAGGCAAATAAAAATGTCATCTATAGGGCCTATGCTTAAAGATCCTATGCAAATACAATAAACATCATAAATAAGGTGAATTCAAGGGCAGTTCACTAAGTTCCTAGGCAGATATAAATATATTTTGTGCAGGTCAAAAAGTAGACTTACAGACTAATTTGTTATAGTAATCTCCTCCGCAGTTATTGTGATTGCGCACACTTTTTTTCCCAGCACCACTGCCACTGAAGAAAGCTCCCCCAGGTTGACATGTTTTAAAATATATCTCATATGTGTCATCCTTTTGTCTTAAATGTCTTCCAATTTATCATGAGGGGATGGTGGTGGGGGGAGCTAACTACACTGTTTTTCCTATGACTAAGGCCCATTATACAGGCAAAGTAGCTCTGGATGGGACAAGCTTTTACCATGAATACCGGGTATTTCTTGCATGTTCAACATAACCAGTAGGCAATTGGTGGCAGGGAATGAGCACAGTGAACACAATCTTGGCTGCAGTGGCTCGAAGCAGTGCATAGTTAGAAATCTGCCTTCCTGGTGTGTGACAGTTGTTTTCTGAGTCTGGCCCAGGTTGGGTAGAAAATCCATAAATTTCCCAGCACTATAATGGGTCAAAAGGCATGAGCTCATGGACCGCTTGATCGGCAACCAAACAATTATATCAAATAGGTGACCTTTCATTGTTCTTGTTGTGGGGAGAGAGAAGTCACACAAAGCAAGATTGGGTATGAAGGTTGAAGGAACAATAGAATACTGTGTATCATCAAAAATATGTTCATGGTGACAGACCTGTGTGCATGAATATTACCATGGTGTACACTCCAATTGTCTGTGCGCCACAAACATTCAGTCATGATTTTATGGAACGTACAGACTGATATTCCAATATCTTCAGCAGCCTCTTATAGACTTTCATACACAAATGCCATTATCTCGTATGTGTAGAAGATCTATAATCTGTCTTAACAACGGTCATCTTCATAGGTTCTGCGCCCACTTTTGAAATGGGAATATCACTCACATGTCTTAAATCAACCTAGACATAATCTCCAAAAGCTGATTGCATCATTTCAAAAGTTTCAGAACCAGTGTTTGCAAGATGAAAGTTGAAATCAATGCACACACTTTGTTGAATACATTGGAATCTCTCTATAGTGCCTCCTATTATAACTCATTTTTATAGTTCACAACACTTTTCATAATCCCTTATTTATTCTTTATTGTTTGTACTGTATATAGTGAATCTGTCATTACATGCATATTTATTCGGTCCAGATTATGTTGTTATAATGGGATCTGATTGTTTAATAATATATGTATTTAAGTGTGACAAACACTAATAGTCACCTTCACTTACAAGATTCCACACGCATGTGGTTGCGTCTGTGGGTCTCACCAATGGCCCACAAGACAAACCACCCATGCACCCAGAAAACCTTAGTAGATGACATGCCGTTATATTGAGGTTATCTTCTTATAGAAGCTTCATGAAATATCATCTATACAATTATGCTTTTATTTGTTGTTGAAAAGTGTTTCATGTTTGTTTGAATATATGTATGCACTGTCTGTGGTTGGGAGGGAGCCAGAGATGTACTGTGCAGCACTGGGGAGGAGGAAACTGACAGCACTGTTTTTTCCTATGGCTGAGACACATCATAGAGGCACAGTGACTCAGGACGTGACAATCTTTTTGACTTGAACATTTGGTTGCATGCCTGGAGCAATAGAGAAGTTCGGCATAACCAGTAGTCAATTGGTGACGGGGAATGAGTACAGTGAACTCTATCTTGGCTACAGTGGCTCGAGGCAGTGTATAGGTTGAAACCTACCTTCCTGGAGGTGTGATAGTTATTCTCTGGCTCTGGCATGGGGTGGGCCGAAAATCTAGTTCTAGTTCTAGTAGATACATTGAGGTGTGGTTATGAAGTGCAACAGGTTAATACCACAATGCAAACCCATGTATAGGGGGGGGGGGGTTCTCGAATGGGATCCTAAATGTCTCTCTCCCCCCTTCCCAAAAATTAAATGTAAATTGCATGATAAGAGCTTGTGACACATATTAAACAACATTCTTACAGCTGTCCTGTCAGAGCTCTCTTTAGACTTGTCTTGCCTACTTGCTCCTGTCCTACTAACATAAGACGCGTGCGAAAGACAGGCTGTGTGCCAGAAAGGCATGTCTGTTCATACACTTCCACAGCTTCAGGGCCCCTTGCCAAGATCTCTCTAGGCACATCATCTACAGAAATATAACATAGCATCCTGATTATTATTGAATGATTCTTCCTTTTCTTCACTTGCTGTCTAATAACAAATACGAATTTCATGTGATGTCCACCGGGGAGTGTGACGTATGTTGTGCTACCATTTGTGCCATGTAGATCTAGCACATCCGATTTCAGCATACTTTTAATTCAAGTGATCTTCCCTAGCCTGTGACAGCCTTTCTATCTGTCACCAAACTGCGAGCGTATATCATATATATGCAATGACATTACCTAGTGTCTTTAGACTTTCCAAGCTAAAACAAATCCCTGGTTGGCAGTCTCCATAGACAGGAGTTTTCTATGTAGTGGGGAGGATAAGGAGATTGATGGATGACCATTGGACAGCCTAACTCCACCACAAAATCTCCTTAGTCGCCTTTTACAACATGCATGAAATGTAAACAGTGTTGCTATTCTTCACTTCCATCTTCGGCATGGCAGAACACTGGTGATAGTGTATTGCATTATCATGAAAAACTATACAAATGAGGATTGAGATAACAAGAAGACACCAGGCCCTACTCAAACTAAAATCATGCTAAAAATCAATCAAATCAATGCAAATCAATGTGCACACACATATGAAACAAAGGGATTGATCGCTATTGAAATACAGATTGATATAAACACACAATTGGCACAGGACTTTGACAAATAGCTCACTTCAACACTGATACAACAACCAGTTTCTAGTCTATGACAAGAACTAATGCTGGTTTACGATTGTGCAGTTGTGACCAATATTGTAGAATAAACGAGAAACAATTAATATTTATGGGACACCGTTTCACATTATTTCTGTACTAACGCTTCTAGCGTCTGCTTTTATTGTTCTGTGTTCAATCTAACTAAGGGTACACAATACAGAAACATTAATACTAGAAGATGAGATAGTCACAAATCTACATTATGAAATAGTAGATTTTAATACTAGGAGATGGAATAGTCATGAATCTACATTATGAAATAGTAGATTTTAATACTAGGAGATGGAATAGTCACGAATCTACATTATGAAATAGTAGATTAATATTAGGAGATGGAATAGACACGAATCTACATTATGAAATAGTAGATTAATACTAGGAGATGGAATAGACACGAATCTACATTATGAAATAGTAGATTAATACTAGGAGATGGAAGTCATGAATCTACATTTTGAAGTAGTAGACAAAACAATAGATGCTAGATCAGATATATGGTTCAGGTGGTTCTATGGCTCTGATGGTCATTTGATCCAGATGGTCCTATATATCAGCTGATCCTATACGTCAGCCGTTCCTATATGTCAGCTGGTCCTATACGTCAGCCGGTCCTATATGTCAGCTGGTCCTATACATCAGCCGGTCCTATATGTCAGCTGGTCCTAAGATGACCACAGAGATAGACCCAAGTCTAAATCCCTGAATACAGCCTGATCAGAGACTGCCACCCAGGGACATGGTTTGGCCTGCCCAATGGGTGATAAAACTGTCATGGCGTAGAGTCTATACACATCTGTCACCTGTCGATAGATAGGAAGGTTGTCACAGGCCAGGGAAGCCCACCCAAACTGAAGGCATGCCGAAATCGGATGTGCTGGACCTCTGAAATGCAAATAAACGTAGCTATATGGCTACTGTAAACTGGCAGCACAACGTACTTCACGCTCTCCAATAGAAACAACACAAATGATAGAATGACCGACTTAGGTTATTCCGTGTTGGTTATCTGAAAGCGAACGCAGAAGATGATGTAGAAGACCATGACTGCCGTTGTGTCAACAAATCTGACAGAAGAATTATGAGATTATAGTTGACCCAGAAGAATGTGATGTGCTCTTGGCAGGACGTGGTCATCCTGGAATATTCGCACACTAGAATGTCTCCCTTCATGGACTAAACATGCATTCATAACCCCCTCCCTCTTCCCTTACATATCCATGCCACTGATACCTTATATATTGATATCATATAGATGCCGGTGTTCGCCTCAGTTACACAACTGAGAAGAATCTGTACTTATGTCTGAAAGACTATGGGCTGTCAAGAGCTACCTGCTCACAGTTAAATATATTATTTCATTATCATCCTTTTCTTAGTTATTGAGCCATGTAGAGGAAAATGTTGGGCTAGTATTTTTCATTGACCAATGTACATTTGGAGATTTAAAAAACTTAGCATTAATACAAAGCTACGGCTGTTCAAAAATGTGTTATTTCGGTTTTAACATATGGATGTGAATGCTGGAAATCAACAATATCTTTAGAAAACAAATGTCTCAGGAAAATCACAAACACAAGCTGGAAAGAATTTAAGTCAAACGAGACACTAAGAGAAGAGATAAAACAAGAATACATCTCAGATGTTATTAGAAAAAGGCATTGGGCATACATTGGTCACGCACTCATAATGAATGAAGACAGAATTCCACGCCAAGTCTTTACATGGTCACCGAGCGGAAAGAGAAAAAGACCAAAAGCAACACTGAAAAGAACTATCGAAAAAGAAATCACAACAGCTGGTATTAAAATGAATGATCTGGACAACTGGCTGTTGATCGACAACATGGAGAGCTATGACATCTACCCTATGTGCCAAGCTTGGCACAAGAGAAAAATGATGATGATGAATGGCATACGTATCGATGAAATTATGAACATCACAATGACCACCTCTACTTTCTCAGAAGATATGATACTCATTTCTTTAGGTTGTGTTATCCTAGGGATCTTAGCAGATCTTAAATTATCTCACGTTGAACTGAAAAAAAAGCTAAAATAAAAACGATAAATATGGACCAGTCAATCAACACTGAAACAATACACACTTCACATTCAGGACATCCGCAAACATTTATGATTAGTGCATGTCAGCAGCCATCAGCCCTACAAGGGCCAATTATATCTACCTTTGTTAACAAAATTTTACCAATTTAATTGTATTGCTTAGTTTGTTACTTTGAATGAAGATGACAATAGTTGATGCATTTCGACTGTTTTTTTACGCACTAATGGTGAGACCGAAATCATTTCATGTGAAAGCGTAGAGCTCAATGCTTTCCTGCATACTGGTAGTGTTGAGTGCACAGTTGTCCACAAACATGAGGTCATGAACAATATCAGCCAGGATTTGTATCTTTAACTTCAGTCTGTGAAGATTGAACAGTCCACCATCAATACAGAAGTCTTCATGCACTTTCCTCCGGAGAAAGAAATCTATAGGACGAAGATCCTCTACTCATACTGGTTTTTTTATAGTAATTCTGGGAATGCATTGATGACAGAGTTTGTACTAATGAAGGTGGATATTATGTACGAAATATATTGATGACAGAGTTTGTACTAATGAAGGTGGATATTATGTACAAAATGTATTGATGACAGAGTTTGTGTCAATGAAGGTGGATACTATCTACGAAATGCACAATCTTGGCTAAGTGAACACTATTTGCAGAACATTTTAATGGATTCTTCTTCTTCTTCTGTGTTCATTCTCAAACTCCTGCAGATCAGCAGGATGTAGTCCGGATAACGGAATGCGTTGTGTCATGGTTTCCAGCATTGCTGCGATATCTGCGCCTTTTGGCCTGACACATCCGACTTCAGCATGGCTTTGGGTCACTGGCCCTATATAGGATGGGACAGCCAACTCCATCCCATAACCTCCTAAGTCGCCTTGTACGACATGCATGGAAGGTAAATAGTGTTGCTATTCTTTGCTCCCCTTTCAAGCCCCGACAACACACGGGCGTAATGGCTTCTGATTCTCTGCTACATTCTCTATAGCGGTGTCACCTCATATGCTCCAGTGCTTTTTCAAGTTTCCACAATTCAACCTTTTCCCCCCATCACACTGTAACGTTGCGCCATGTTGAGCGGTGTGAAATTTCTTGTTCAGTGCAATATCAGCTGTCCTACAATTTATTGTCACAACTGGGGACACTTCAGTTCCTTTTGGACGAAATACTATGATAGGAAGACTGATCTTGTTTAGATATGCTTGGGCTTGGCCAGTCATATTTTTTTCCAAAACTGGTCATTTAATCACCATATCTATGACAAGGCCATTATGTGGATAGATACAACATATAATGAATATATAAAAAATATGTGCCTACAATATATATATTGTGTTACAAACTGCTATTTTCCTGCTAATTATGTAGACAATGGTCACACTAACATTTGCTTCTTTATTCAGCTGTATTATGGGGGGTGTGACAGATGCTATCTATTCATAACACAATGGTCAAAGTAATGTTTATAAATTCAGTGATTGACTGCCATCTTATGAATTCAACATCGGGCAACGACATCTTGTTTACAAGTGTTTGTTTGGAGGTTCCTTGGTGATTATCACTTGAGTAATGGCGCTACGTGTTGTGAATTGTACTCTAAGCTGGCAAGTATGTTGAGAGAGATGGAGTACATATATCAAAACTCAAGTACTATTAAGTCTATAGGCGTACACATTTTGTGCTCTTTAACATGATCGTTGAGTATAACACAATGTAAGATTAGGAATGTAGACATATACCAACACAGACATGTAGACATATACAACACAGACATATAGACATATACCAACACAGACAGACAAGTAGACATATACCAACACAGACAGACAAGTAGACATATACCAACACAGACAGACAAGTAGACATATACCAACACAGACAGACAAGTAGACATATACCAACACAGACAAGTAGACATATACCAACACAGACAGACAAGTAGACATATACCAACACAGACAGACAAGTAGACATATACCAACACAGACATGTAGACATATACCAACACAGACAAGTAGACATATACCAACACAGACAAGTAGACATATACCAACACAGACAAGTAGACATATACCAACACAGACAAGTAGACATATACCAACACAGACAAGTAGACATATACCAACACAGACAAGTAGACATATACCAACACAGACAAGTAGACATATACCAACACAGACAGACAAGTAGACATATACCAACACAGACAAGTAGACATATACCAACACAGACAAGTAGACATATACCAACACAGACAGACAAGTAGACATATACCAACACAGACAGACAAGTAGACATATACCAACACAGACAGACAAGTAGACATATACCAACACAGACAAGTAGACATATACCAACACACACAGACAAGTAGACATATACCAACACAGACAAGTAGACATATACCAACACAGACAGACAAGTAGACATATACCAACACAGACATGTAGACATATACCAACACAGACAAGTAGACATATAACAACACAGACAGACAAGTAGACATATACCAACACAGACAAGTAGACATATACCAACACAGACAGACAAGTAGACATATACCAACACAGACATGTAGACATATACCAACACAGACAAGTAGACATATACGAACACAGACAAGTAGACATATACCAACACAGACAGACAAGTAGACATATACCAACACAGACAGACAAGTAGACATATACCAACACAGACAATTAGACATATACCAACACAGACAAGTAGACATATACCATCACAGACAGACAAGTAGACATATACCAACACAGACAGACAAGTAGACATATACCAACACAGACAGACAAGTAGACATATACCAACACACACAGACAAGTAGACATATACCAACACAGAAAAGTAGACATATACCAACACAGACAAGTAGACATATACCAACACAGACAAGTAGACATATACCAACACAGACAAGTAGACATATACCAACACAGACAAGTAGACATATACCAACACAGACAAGTAGACATATACCAACACAGACAAGTAGACATATACCAACACAGACAGACAAGTAGACATATACCAACACAGACAGACAAGTATACATATACCAACACAGACAAGTAGACATATACCAACACAGACAAGTAGACATATACCAACACAGACAGACAAGTAGACATATACCAACACAGACAGACAAGTAGACATATACCAACACAGACAAGTAGACATATACCAACACAGACAAGTAGACATATACCAACACAGACAAGTAGACATATACCAACACAGACAAGTAGACATATACCAACACAGACAAGTAGACATATACCAACACAGACATGTAGACATATACCAACACAGACAAGTAGACATATACCAACACAGACAAGTAGACATATACCAACACAGACAAGTAGACATATACCAACACAGACAAGTAGACATATACCAACACAGACAAGTAGACATATACCAACACAGACAAGTAGACATATACCAACACAGACAAGTAGACATATACCAACACAGACAAGTAGACATATACCAACACAGACAAGTAGACATATACCAACACAGACAGACAAGTAGACATATACCAACACAGACAAGTAGACATATACCAACACAGACAGACAAGTAGACATATACCAACACAGACAAGTAGACATATACCAACACAGACAAGTAGACATATACCAACACAGACAAGTAGAAATATACCAACACAGACAAGTAGACATATACCAACACAGACATGTAGACATATACCAACACAGACAGACAAGTAGACATATACCAACACAGACAAGTAGACATATACCAACACAGACAGACAAGTAGAAATATACCAACACAGACAGACAAGTAGACATATACCAACACAGACAAGTAGACATATACCAACACAGACAAGTAGACATATACCAACACAGACAAGTAGACATATACCAACACAGACAGACAATTAGACATATACCAACACAGACAAGTAGACATATACCAACACAGACAAGTAGACATATACCAACACAGACAGACAAGTAGACATATACCAACACAGACAGACAAGTAGACATATACCAACACAGACAAGTAGACATACCAACACAGACATGTAGACATATACCAACACAGACAAGTAGACATATACCAACACAGACATGTAGACATATACCAACACAGACAAGTAGACATATACTAACACAGACAAGTAGACATATACCAACACAGACAGACAAGTAGACATATACCAACACAGACAAGTAGACATATACCAACACAGACAGACAAGTAGACATATACCAACACAGACAGACAAGTAGACATATACCAACACAGACAGACAAGTAGACATATACCAACACAGACAGACAAGTAGACATATACCAACACAGACAAGTAGACATATACCAACACAGACAAGTAGACATATACCAACACAGACAAGTAGACATATACCAACACAGACAAGTAGACATATACCAACACAGACAGACAAGTAGACATATACCAACACAGACAAGTAGACATATACCAACACAGACAAGTAGACATATACCAACACAGACAAGTAGACATATACCAACACAGACAAGTAGACATATACCAACACAGACAGACAAGTAGACATATACCAACACAGACAGACAAGTAGACATATACCAACACAGACAAGTAGACATATACCAACCCTTACAGACAAGTAGACATATACCAACACAGACATGTAGACATATACCAACACAGCCAGACAAGTAGACATATACCAACACAGACATGTAGACATATACCAACACAGACAGACATGTAGACATATACCAACACAGACAGACAAGTAGACATATACCAACACAGACAAGTAGACATATACCAACACAGACAGACAAGTAGACATATACCAACACAGACAAGTAGACATATACCAACACAGACAGACAAGTAGACATATACCAACACAGACAAGTAGAGATATACCAACACAGACAATTAGACATATACCAACACAGACAAGTAGACATATACCAACACAGACAAGTAGACATATACCAGCCTTAGAGACAAGTAGACATATACCAACACAGACATGTAGACATATACCAACACAGACAGACAAGTAGACATATACCAACACAGACGTGTAGACATATACCAACACAGACAGACATGTAGACATATACCAACACAGACAGACAAGTAGACATATACCAACACAGACAAGTAGACATATAGCACCACAGACAAGTAGACATATACCAACACAGACAGACAAGTAGACATATACCAACACAGACAGACAAGTAGACATATACCAACACAGACAGACAAGTAGACATATACCAACCCTTACAGACAAGTAGACATATACCAACACAGACATGTAGACATATACCAACACAGACAGACAAGTAGCCATATACCAACACAGACATGTAGACATATACCAACACAGACAGACAAGTAGACATATACCAACACAGACAGACAAGTAGACATATACCAACACAGACAAGTAGACATATACCAACACAGACAAGTAGACATATACCAACACAGACAGACAAGTAGACATATACCAACACAGACAGACAAGTAGACATATACCAACACAGACAAGTAGACATATACCAACACAGACAAGTAGACATATACCAACACAGACAAGTAGACATATACCAACACAGACAGACAAGTAGACATATACCAACACAGACAGACAAGTAGACATATACCAACACAGACAAGTAGACATATCAACACAGACATGTAGACATATACCAACACAGACAAGTAGACATATACCAACACAGACATGTAGACATATACCAACACAGACAAGTAGACATATACTAACACAGACAAGTAGACATATACCAACACAGACAGACAAGTAGACATATACCAACACAGACAAGTAGACATATCAACACAGACATGTAGACATATACCAACACAGACAAGTAGACATATACCAACACAGACATGTAGACATATACCAACACAGACAAGTAGACATATACTAACACAGACAAGTAGACATATACCAACACAGACAGACAAGTAGACATATACCAACACAGACAAGTAGACATATACCAACACAGACAGACAAGTAGACATATACCAACACAGACAGACAAGTAGACATATACCAACACAGACAGACAAGTAGACATATACCAACACAGACAGACAAGTAGACATATACCAACACAGACAAGTAGACATATACCAACACAGACAAGTAGACATATACCAACACAGACAAGTAGACATATACCAACACAGACAGACAAGTAGACATATACCAACACAGACAAGTAGACATATACCAACACAGACAAGTAGACATATACCAACACAGACATGTAGACATATACCAACACAGACAAGTAGACATATACCAACACAGACAAGTAGACATATACCAACACAGACAGACAAGTAGACATATACCAACACAGACAGACAAGTAGACATATACCAACACAGACAAGTAGACATATACCAACACAGACAATTAGACATATACCAACACAGACAAGTAGACATATATCAACACAGACAAGTAGACATATACCAACACAGACAAGTAGACATATACCAACACAGACAACAAGTAGACATATACCAACACAGACAGACAAGTAGACATATACCAACACAGACAAGTAGACATATACCAACCCTTACAGACAAGTAGACATATACCAACACAGACATGTAGACATATACCAACACAGACAGACAAGTAGACATATACCAACACAGACATGTAGACATATACCAACACAGACAGACATGTAGACATATACCAACACAGACAGACAAGTAGACATATACCAACACAGACAAGTAGACATATACCAACACAGACAGACAAGTAGACATATACCAACACAGACAGACAAGTAGACATATACCAACACAGACAAGTAGACATATACCAACACAGACAGACAAGTAGACATATACCAACACAGACAAGTAGACATATACCAACACAGACAATTAGACATATACCAACACAGACATGTAGACATATACCAACACAGACATGTAGACATATACCAACACAGACATGTAGACATATACCAACACAGACAAGTAGACATATACCAACACAGACAGACAAGTAGACATATACCAACACAGACAAGTAGACATATACCAACACAGACAAGTAGACATATACCAACACAGACAAGTAGACATATACCAACACAGACAGACAAGTAGACATATACCAACACAGACAGACAAGTAGACATATACCAACACAGACAAGTAGACATATACCAACACAGAAAGACAAGTAGACATATACCAACACAGACAAGTAGACATATACCAACACAGACAAGTAGACATATACCAACACAGACAGACAAGTAGACATATACCAACACAGACAGACAAGTAGACATATACCAACACAGACAAGTAGACATATACCAACACAGACAGACAAGTAGACATATACCAACACAGACAGACAAGTAGACATATACCAACACAGACAAGTAGACATATACCAACACAGACAGACAAGTAGACATATACCAACACAGACAAGTAGACATATACCAACACAGACAAGTAGACATATACCAACACAGACATGTAGACATATACCAACACAGACAAGTAGACATATACCAACACAGACAAGTAGACATATACCAACACAGACAAGTAGACATATACCAACACAGACAGACAAGTAGACATATACCAACACAGACAAGTAGACATATACCAACACAGACAATTAGACATATACCAACACAGACAAGTAGACATATATCAACACAGACAAGTAGACATATACCAACACAGACAAGTAGACATATACCAACACAGACAACAAGTAGACATATACCAACACAGACAGACAAGTAGACATATACCAACACAGACAAGTAGACATATACCAACCCTTACAGACAAGTAGACATATACCAACACAGACATGTAGAGATATACCAACACAGACAGACAAGTAGACATATACCAACACAGACATGTAGACATATACCAACACAGACAAGTAGACATATACCAACACAGACAGACAAGTAGACATATACCAACACAGACAAGTAGACATATACCAACACAGACAGACAAGTAGACATATACCAACACAGACAGACAAGTAGACATATACCAACACAGACAAGTAGACATATACCAACACAGACAGACAAGTAGACATATACCAACACAGACAAGTAGACATATACCAACACAGACAATTAGACATATACCAACCCTTACAGACAAGTAGAAATATACCAACACAGACATGTAGACATATACCAACACAGACATGTAGACATATACCAACACAGACAGACAAGTAGACATATACCAACACAGACAAGTAGACATATACCAACACAGACAGACAAGTAGACATATACCAACACAGACAAGTAGACATATACCAACACAGACAAGTAGACATATACCAACACAGACAGACAAGTAGACATATACCAACACAGACAGACAAGTAGACATATACCAACACAGACAAGTAGACATATACCAACACAGAAAGACAAGTAGACATATACCAACACAGACAGACAAGTAGACATATACCAACACAGACAAGTAGACATATACCAACACAGACAAGTAGACATATACCAACACAGACAGACAAGTAGACATATACCAACACAGACAGACAAGTAGACATATACCAACACAGACAAGTAGACATATACCAACACAGACAGACAAGTAGACATATACCAACACAGACAGACAAGTAGACATATACCAACACAGACAAGTAGACATATACCAACACAGACAAGTAGACATATACCAACACAGACAAGTAGACATATACCAACACAGACAGACAAGTAGACATATACCAACACAGACAAGTAGATATATACCAACACAGACAAGTAGACATATACCAACACAGACAAGTAGACATATACCAACACTGACAAATAGACATATACCAACACAGACAAGTAGACATATACCAACACAGACAGACAAGTAGACATATACCAACACAGACAAGTAGACATATACCAACCCTTACAGACAAGTAGACATATACCAACACAGACATGTAGACATATACCAACACAGACATGTAGACATATACCAACACAGACAGACACGTAGACATATACCAACACAGACATGTAGACATATACCAACACAGACAGACAAGTAGACATATACCAACACAGACAGACAAGTAGACATATACCAACACAGACAAGTAGACATATACCAACACAGACAGACAAGTAGACATATACCAACACAGACAAGTAGACATATACCAACACAGACAAGTAGACATATACCAACACAGACAAGTAGACATATACCAACACAGACAGACAAGTAGACATATACCAACACAGACAGACAAGTAGACATATACCAACACAGACAGACAAGTAGACATATACCAACACAGACAGACAAGTAGACATATACCAACACAGACAAGTAGACATATACCAACACAGACAAGTAGACATATACCAACACAGACAGACAAGTAGACATATACCAACACAGACAGACAAGTAGACATATACCAACACAGACAAGTAGACATATACCAACCCTTACAGACAAGTAGACATATACCAACACAGACATGTAGACATATACCAACACAGACAGACAAGTAGCCATATACCAACACAGACATGTAGACATATACCAACACAGACAGACAAGTAGACATATACCAACACAGACAGACAAGTAGACATATACCAACACAGACAAGTAGACATATACCAACACAGACAAGTAGACATATACCAACACAGACAGACAAGTAGACATATACCAACACAGACAAGTAGACATATACCAACACAGACAGACAAGTAGACATATACCAAAACAGACAAGTAGACATATACCAACACAGACAAGTAGACATATACCAACACAGACAAGTAGACATATACCAACACAGACAAGTAGACATATACCAACACAGACAAGTAGACATATACCAACACAGACAAGTAGACATATACCAACACAGACAAGTAGACATATACCAACACAGACAGACAAGTAGACATATACCAACACAGACAAGTAGACATATACCAACACAGACAAGTAGACATATACCAACACAGACAGACAAGTAGACATATACCAACACAGACAAGTAGACATATTATATGTTAGATGTAAAACCTATCCAATATAAAAAAGTTTTTTTTAATACTTATCAAATAAAAAGGTGTGGCAAACGGGAGATGAATATAGACGTGTTCCTGTACAAACTTCCACAGTTCGAACACTAGTATAACTATAAGTGGGAGAAACAGGACTTATCATCTAATCGCAGCCTTGTTTTATATAATACATCGTAGATGTGCATTCAACGACCAACAATTACTCGTGTTGCATATGAGAGACTAGCATTGGGTTCCATTCTATCCACATACGTTATTCAAGCTGTCATTCTTGTTCTAAAACAAACGGTTGGCTGTCTTCCAGTCCCAGGCATTTGTTATGGTTGAGAGGCTGTAAATAGATATTCCTGACCTGACTCGCAATCTGCATGTTGACTATAGCCAATTGTGGATTATAAACAACGGTCTCTGGGCAAATTAATCGAATTCCATATGCATAAAGATGGTCAAATTACTTGTCGGTTATTGAACTTGTCTCTTGATAGCTGTTTCAATCATCGCTAGGTCGGTCATCGAGGCATTGTTAGGTCGGTCATCCAGTCATTGCTAGGTCGGTCATTCAATCATTGCTAGGTCGGTCATTCAATCATTGCTAGGTCGGTCATTCAATCATTGCTAGGTCGGTCATTCAATCATTGCTAGGTCGGTCATCCAGTCATTGTTAGGTCGGTCATTCAATCATTGCTAGGTCGGTCATTCAATCAATCAAGTGCCGTGCCAAGTGGCGTAGGCGATCATTTCTCTCCACAACTATGTCTCTCCTCTCTCTTTATCTCTCTCTTTTTTCTTCCTTTGATTTTTCCCAAAGTTACTAAATGTTCCAGTGTTATTATTCTCAAAACATGCACTAAAAATCTTGACTGTCTTCTTATCATTTTTGCTTAATTTGTGTTTTTACTCCAGCATCTCTGAGAACTTCTATATTAGTTTTCTTGGCTGCCCATGGAATGTTCATCATTCTTCCCACAAACCACATCTCAGTTGCATCCAGCTTAACTTGAGCTCTTTTATTTACCGTCATTGCTTCATACCCAAAAAGAAGGATTGACTGTTTGTAAAGAGTCTCCTTGGGTCTTCCTCGTTTTCTTTTGTCATCTGGTACCCATTTTCATGCTTTTAGTGGCAGTCTAATTTTATTCATTCTAAGTACAAGCCCGATATAAGTCATCGTTTTCTTGTCATCATTGCTGTTTGGTGTTTTCTCTTGAACGTTCGAATTAAATTTTTCCCAAGCAATATTTAAGATTTTTCTAAGATATGTATTTGTACGTGCTCATGCAAAATAATAAATCACAAAATATGAACTTATAACAGCCTAGCACTCGAATTCGCGTATGCATTGATATTACTTCATTGAATATAATGTTTCCCATTTATTTAAATGTTGGTTTTGATTGTGTTACCCTGTTCTTTATCTCATTGGAGCACCCGCAATCTAATGCCAAAATGGTGCCAACATACTTCATTTTATCCAAGCGATTTAATTGTGCATTATTGATATTACTATTGAGTCTTCACGGCGTGTATTTCCTTGAAATAACCATTACTTATGTTTTCTTCTTGTTATGACTGAGGCCTTTATTTTCACTTTCTTTAACTACCATGTCTAACAGAGCTTCAAGTTCTTGTTCACTCCCTTCAATCAGAACTGTATCGTCAGCATATTTCAGGTTATTCATATTGTAACCCCCAACTGTTATTCATGGCATGTTTTCTATATTTATAATATCTTCTGAATACAGAGATAAAAGATCTGATGACATTACACATCCTTGTCTAACGCCTATTTCTATCTTTTGGAGTTCTACATTACTGTCAACCCTCATCGCAGCTGTTTGTTTCCAATACATATTTCCGACTATACTTATATCTTTCTCATCAACAGTCAGTTTATCTAACGTTTTTATTATTTCAGAATTCTTCACCTTGTCATGTGCTTTACTATAATCTATGATGCACTAGAACAGATCATTTTATACTTCTGTTACTCTCTCCATCAATGTTCATATTATATATAGATCACTTCTTGTGCCGTTTGCTAGGTCATTACATGCTACTTTACTCAGTGCTAACTCATTACATGCTACTTCTCTCGGTGCTAACTCATTACATGCTACTTCAATCAATGCTAATTTATTACATGTTAATTCAATGATTACTAACTCATTACATGCTACTTCTCTCAGTACTAACTCATTACATGCTACTTTACTCAGTGCTAACTCATTACATGCTAATTCAATGATTACTAACTCATTACATGCTACTTTACTCAGTACTAACTCATTACATGCTACTTTACTCAGTACTAACTCATTACATGCTACTTCTCTCAGTACTAACTCATTACATGCTACTTTACTCAGTACTAACTCATTACATGCTACTTTACTCAGTACTAACTCATTACATGCTACTTCTCTCAGTACTAACTCATTACATATTACTTCAATCACTGCTAAGTCAATGATCTCGTGATAGCTACTTCACTGATTGATAAGCCACTAGTTTTATCATCACTTTCAAGTTATTCCTCGAACATTTCTATAGAGCGAATATTGATATCTTTAAAGATGTAGAAGATTGACTTTTTGTAATAGGGTTTCCCATGTAGACATACGCCTATATCAACGGAACGGCACACCTCCTGCCGAGAGTACCACTCACAACACGTAAATCCGTAGCTTTAAGCTATCATCCACAGGGATCTCAGTTAACATTACATAGCAAACAAAACACCGGGAACTGAATGCTAACCCAGCCGAAGACGGATTTGTCAGACCATTGGCGCAGATAAAACGGCAACACTAAGCATTTCCATTCTCTGGACTATATCCTGCTGGAAATCTAGTAGAGCCATTGTCTTGCTACAAGAGAGATCCAGTGGGAGTTTGAGAATGAACGCCGAAGAAGAAGAATGATAACCCGCAACTTCTTGAACGCAAAGACGAATGACATAATCACTTACTAGGTTAATACATTAACCTTAGGAGGTCGTGGTGACTGGATTACCTGATCAGCGACCTCCACAATGTTTTGATATGATTGAAGCTCTGATATAACTAAATTGGACAAAAATCCGTGGTTGAAAGTAGTTTACCTCACAATAAGTGGTAGACCGATGTTTTACTTAATCAAATAACTTAACTTAATCACTATGTTACGGAGCAGTAGGCATACGTGTAGGCTACTTAATTTCCTTGCGAAGAGAATAAGTGCCAGCTGAACGGACTTTTTCAAATATTTTTTTCAACGTATCGTTATTTTTATTGTTATGTAGTCTTGATTATGGCTATTTCGTCGAAACGACGATTTTGTGTGTTTGTATTCCTGTGATTATCAACAATTCATTACCCTGTTCTAAGGATAGCCTGTTTGATTACACTACACTAAGATTAGTTGTACTGAGCAAAATGTAAGACTACTTGGCTACATGCTATAAGAGAGAATGGTTTGAGGGATCAATACCCCCGTCACCCCCAAAAAACACAAATATTATGGTATGCCATTTATACTATCATGCTTAAACAACACTTCGCTCATACCTGTTTCCCAAAATAAGGTCATCAAAATTCCCACAAAATACAAGTTGATTAGCTTTTTCTCTAGGTAAACCTCAACCACTGTCATATCTGCGGCCCTGCTATACAGGGTACTCGTGTACTTTTCTCAGCTACAGTAGGCCTACTTCATAACCATCTGCTACATAGACCTCTGTACATAATTTATTAGAACTTCATTCGTTAGGTATTTCATTATTGTTTGGTATCCGTTGGTCACTATTTTATTACTATGAGTCGCTTTGGCTATTTCTGGCATGTGACTAAAAGTATATAAATAGTGAGCAACGGAACGCACGACAGTAATTTAAAAAGTAATGAATAAAGTGCAGAGGTCTTCAATTGCAAACGTTCATTATTACTCGATATTTCTCGCTTTGACCTTTTAATTTTTTGTTTAAACAGTATGCCTACTATTCCGACAATACAGACATGTAGGCAGGCATAGGCCTACACAAGCCCCGATGACGTAAATGATTAACTGAATTTCAATAGTGACGTGGGAAGCAATTAAAGGTCTTGTGCATAGTTCTATCTGAGAGTTAAATTGTCTCTGTTGACTCGTGTGTATGTGTCTGTGTGTGTATACGGCAGTGTACATAACGTTGTCATGGACATGCCAAGCGACAGAGTGTATGGAGAACAAAACCAACATGTTTGTAGCTTCCACATAGTGATATATGGCAAGGCATAAACTGGGAATATTTCCATGCAGGTCAAACTTGTGAAAGCGTAATGAAGCCATGCTGATCACTTGTAACAAACATGACAGAATACAAAAATCGATGTTTCACTACAAGACCTTTATCGGGATCATAAATAACACACGACAAGTAAGAAACAGCACTATACAGGTACACCACGTTCACATCATAAAGGCTAGATGGAATTTGTCCATTTATATTTTGTGACTTTTGCATGAGCACGTACAAAGAAATGTCTTAGAAAAATCTTAAATATTGGTTGGGAAGAATTTAAGTCGAACATGCAAGAGAAGACACCAAACAGCGATATGTTTCTACAACAATAAGAAGAAAACAATTGACTTATATCGGGCATGTACTTAGAATGAATAAAAACAGACTGCCACTAAAAGCATGAAAATGGGTACCAGATGACAAAAGAAAACGAGGAAGACCCAAGGAGACTCTTCACAGAACTAACATCAAATCGGGTATGACTATGGGTCTCAACAACATACAAGAATTATACACAGTAGCATCACATCGCTGGAACTGGAGAACTCTGGTTTCTGCCCTATGCACACTGTTATGTGCTGAAAGAAAACAGATGATTCTGTTCTGTGGTTTTTGGATAAAGGCCTTTTGGTACAGGCATACATATATGAATATATCAATGCGTCTACAGGCTTCATCAGACGATAAAACTGGTACAGTAGGCACTACATACAAGGCAACAAGAAATATAAACAACACCGAACCTACACAGAGGTATCTTGGATATAGCAATGAACCTTTCAATGGAAGGATGTGTTGCCAGGATCTGAAAGAAGATTAAAGATTAACAGCACGAGAAGACTATGGGGGTTTCTTGGGGGGAGGGAGGGGGGTAGAATTAGCTGTCCAATCCCATAGAGGTTGAAAGTGATCCCCAGCCACGCTGGTCGGATGTGTCAAGCCGAAAGGCGCAGATATAGCAGCCAAGCTGTAAACGATTATACAATGTATTAGTTCTTTAAAATACATCTTGCCAATCTGCAGGAGATGGAGAAATGAACGCATACGGATATGCTAAGGGATTTTTTACGTCACGGCAAGGGTAGGTTGGAAAATATATTTTTGAGACTTTCCTATTTACCTGTTCTATCGATACTGGTAAGAATTGTCTCCATCATTTTATAACAGGTTTTACCGACGAACTCAGATGTATACATTCATACTTCCACGGCCCAGACAACAAGTTGTTATAATGGGATTTAACTGGACCAACACTACGCTACCAATGTCATACATGGACAGTGATTAATGAAAATAAAAGGAAGCTTGTCCACGTGTGAAATGAGCTAATCTAAGACAAGCAGTAAATAATACAAGATGAGATAACATAACTCACGAATGTATCAGAAATTCCGAATAAAAAGCCTGCTCCTGAACATATAAGAAAGATGGGTAATGAAATATTGTGGACATTAAATGAGGATTTAACCAACCAGGGCCGTAGATATGATATATGAGGGAGGCTTAAAGGAAGCTTATTCTTGCGTGCTCGTGTGTCAGATCATCTTTTTTTGGTGAAAAATTGTTATGACCTTTCTGTGAAAACTCGCAAGGAAAGGGGTGGGTGGGGGAGGAATTGGTTTCTTGTCTGCAATTTTACCAAGTTTCTAGCTATGAAAATCAGGTTCTGATTTGCTAGGGAGATGGTTACACACCTCAATCCCCCTCCCCTGGGGGGGGGGGGGGTTTACACACCTCAAACCTCCCTCCCCTCCGTATCTACAGGCCTGGATCCAACACTATCTATTTATATATCTTACAACATGAAAATTGCAAGTAGCAGAGAGAGAAAGATCACGGAAAAGGTGGATTGAGAAAACTCCACAATGTCCCTGACTATTAAGCAACTATCTTGAAATACGCAAGCATAGGGCATCTCCCTAGCCTAGTGGTTAAGCTGTTGGTCTTCTGTTCAAGAGGTCATGGGTTCGAAACCAACTCGTGTCGTCTTGTGTACAATGTGGATTTTTTCGGAGATCCCTGTGGATTATCACTTGAAGCTACGGAGCTACGTGCTATGAGTGGTACTCTCGGCAGGCAGAGTGCTGCTTCGTTGAGAGTGACCGAGTACATATGAGAAACCGAGTACAGTGAAGTCAATCCTCTACTTCTTTTGAACCCTTTTTCAAATCAAATTTTCCCTTTTGCAAGCATATTTCAAATGAGCTGGTCATCAGCTCAGGCTGGGTTACTCCAACTATCGTACCAGACACGAATAAGTCTCCGATTGTTACCCGACAGTGGAGCTCTCATCAGTTTAGACTTTAGGTTATGACGGAAGCAACAACGGTGACGTGGCTATCTATCTATATGTTCCTTCAGCGCTGAATTCTGTACACAGGGCAGAAACAAGTGCTCTCTAGATCCAACGATGTGGTGCTACTGCGTGTAATTCTTACATGTTGTTGAGACCAATAATCACACCCTCTTTGATAGCTGTTGTGCGAAGCGTCTCTCTTGGCCTTCCTCTCTCATTCTTTCAATCTGGTATCTATTGTGTGTAGTAGCAGTTTATGTTCATTCATTTTAAATAAGGCCTAGATGTCCGACACAGGTCCACCATTTTCTTTATTTTGTTGTAGGCACACATTGCTGTTTGTTTTTTTTCTTCTTTTATTTGCTTTTTTTCCCTCTAACTCTTTTCAGCTAATATTTAAGAGTTTTCTAAGACATTTATTTTCAAATGAATTAAATTTAGTTTTAAGTAGTTTAAAAAAAAAAGTGTGTGTGTATTGATTACTTTCTAGTTATGTACCAATTGACAAACGCAAGCATATTTCAACAAAATTCTATTTTACGTTTGGTGAAGCACATTGTACCTCTAATAAAATGTACGCTCATTTCAACCGCAGACGCTAATACAATTTGGTTGTATCAGAGGTTTTCAACCATAAAAAACAGTTCTGGTAATCCAGTCACCACGTCCCAGTTTTTTAATTTCTTTTTTTTTAAAAATCATTTACCTTTTTGCACTTTGACAAAAGGTATATTTTAATGTATTATTATACTCAAATATTGTATTAAAAGTATATGTTTAAATATATAACAATTATGCATATATCAAGTGACGTATTCTTTCCAGATCGTTGTCCTCATCGTATAGACTGAATGCCTCTCTGTCACGGGCCAGCAGGCCTGCATTGGCCACAGACATGTTCATACATTCTTCGATACCGTTAGTCCATCGTCTTCATGGTTGGTTGGTTGGTTGGTTGGTTGGTTGGTTGGTTGGTTGATTGGTTGGTTGGTTGGTTGGTTGATTGCTGATCCAACGGTCCATGGGCTCATGCCCTTTGACCCAATGCCATTAAATGGCATTATATTGCTGGGAAGTCTGTGGATTTTCGGCCCACCCCGGGACAGAGCCAGAGGATAACTATCACACCTCCAGGAAGGTAGGTTTCAACCTATGCACTGCTCCAAGCCACTGCAACCAAGATAGGGTTCACAGTGCTCATTCCCCGCCACCAATTGACTACTGGTTATACCGAACTTCTCTATTGCTCTAGGCATGCAACCAAATGTTCAAGTCAAAAGGATTGTCATGTCTTGAGTCACTGTGCCTCTATGATGGACCTCAGCCATAGGAAAAAACAGTGTTGTCAGTTTCCTCCTCCACAGTGCTGCACAGTACATCTCTGGCTCCCTCCCAACCACAGAGGGTGCATACATATATTCAAGTAATCATGAAACACATTTCAACAACAAAATAAAAGCATAATAAGCATAATTGTATAGATGACGTGCCATGAAGCTTCTACAAGAAGATAACCTCAATATAATGGCATGTCATCCACTAAGGTTTTCTGTTGCATGGGTGGTTTGTCTAGAGGGCCATTGCTGAGACACACAGATGCAACCACATGTCTACCTCTTCTTCTCTTTCCCGGTGCTCTGTTTTCAAGAATCAGAAATGAACCATTACCATCTCGTGCGCTGCCGTAGATAGAACTTTGCCAAGATTTTGAAGGAGAACTGCAGATTCTAAACAATTCTTCTTTTTTTATTTTGGAAAACCTTCTGGACAATTATTATATTTATTATTTCCTTGTTGCACTGTAAAGAAAAGGTGGGTACAGGTGATGTCTTGTGTTTTAGTTGTTTTTTGTGTTCAGTGCAGGATTTACGTATAACCTACACCAGCTATAGCTTGAATCAATCAAGAAATTATAGCTTAGGGCCCTCATTTTCCTGAGCAATTGTCATATATACTTAAATATATTGCAGCATTATTTGTCCCAATGCAGTGTGTCCAGAACGCTTAGGGCCTTATCAAGTCTACATGTCCGGAGAGCTTAGGGCCTTATCAAGTCTACGTGCCCGGAGAGCTTAGGGCCTTATCAAGTCTATGTGTCCGGAAAGCTTAGAGCCTTATCAAGTCTACGTGTCCGGAAAGCTTAGGGCCTTATCAAGTCTACGTGCCCGGAAATCTTAGGGCCTTATCAAGTCTACGTGTCCGGAAAGCTTGGGGCCTTATCAAGTCTATGTGTCCGGAAAGCTTAGGGCCTTATCAAGTCTAAATCCGGCCCTGTTTGTGTTCCTCATAATGTTAAAATCTTATACAGTATTTTCTAGATTCACAAACTCAGCCTCATAATACACAAGATAAAAACACACAGAAGAGATAAAACATGGAGGAGCTATCTTACAATTCCATCTCTGTGATGTCGTGAACATTAATGGAAAAAATAAAATAGCAGAACAAGAATTTTAAAGCCTGTGGTTATTTCCGTTTATTAAAAAAAATATTTTTTGGTGGGTTGAGAATCAACAAAGCAAAGAAAACAACAAATAGATAGATAGAAATCTGCTTTTAAAATGTTGTTTTTCATTACATGAAAGATAATCAACAATTTGATCTGAGTTACTCAGCTGTGATCAAATCATCAAATCTATCCGTGTGGTGCCGGAGACCAAAAGGAGAACATAGAATCTATCCGTGTGTTGCCGGAGACCAAAAGGAGAGCATAGAATATTTACACTATTACCTACTATGCATATCACAAGAGGCAATTAAGGAGGTTGGGGGTGAAATTGGCTGTCCTATCTCAAAGATAGTCAAAGTGATCCAAAACCCATGCTGAAGCCAGACGCATCACACTGAAAGATACAGACATCGCATCGAAGTTGCAAACTATGACACATGGCATTCTTTTCTTTGAGCTACATTCGGATAATCTGCAGGAGTTTAAGAAGAAATGCAGAAGAGGGTGAGAAAGAGAATCAATAAATCTATACAGAACCAGGGACATAGACTGGTAAACAAGAAAGCATAAGAAACAAAACATTACTTGCAATTGCTAAGGATAAAAAGAGTCACTGAAACTATAACACTAGTTTAAACGTTCTAACATTGCAAGCGGTTGATTAGTTCATTGGTAGATGTTTATTCTCCTATTTTGGTGATGCACACATTTCAAAATTTAAAAAGAGACACTAAGTCACATTGCAGCGTGTCCTTCTATAGCATAATGCTGATCCCAAAGTGTTACTTATTTTGTTTGATCTTACTTTTCCCTGGCTAGCATCATGAAGTATACACAAACAACGAATGATCAGTGGCATTAGACAAGATAAGTGACACTGTTTTGGATCTGCACGCAGGACTATATTATTCTTTTATGTTCATTCTTAAACTCTTGCGGTATTAGCAGGATGTAGTCCAGAGACACACTTTGACTCATCAAACAACATCTCAGCAAACAACTAATACTGGAGAAAGTATCCATCTTGACTTATTTGGGTAGCAGAATGTCTGCAGAAAGTGACTCAATGAGAGAAATAAATACACGCATATCAGTCGCAGCAAGCATATTCACTAAACTAATGATCATCTGGAAATCCAAAGACATAGGAAGAAACACCAAGTTAAAACTATTCAACTCCTGCATTATTCCATCACTGACTTATGGTAGTGAAAGCTGGAAATCAACGCAGGCCATGGACCAAAGTTAAACAGCTTTGAAAACAAATATTTCTGAACATTGTGGAACATAAAATGAAGCGATTTTGTCACAAATAGCAACCTAAGAAATAAAAAACACCAAGAATATGTTTCAATGTTATAAGAAAACACAGATGGAAATACTTGGGGACATTTTCTTAGACTAGATAAAAACAGACTGAACCAGCAAGCCCTTATGTGGATACCTGAGGGGAAAAGAAAAAGAGGAAGACCAAAAATTACCCTAAAGCTCACCATATTTAAAGAAGGAGAAATAATAGGTTGCAAGACCATACAAGAACTGAATGTACAAGCAGGCAGCGGACCACAACTCATGGAGAATCAAAACCTCTGTCCTATGTGTTGCCTGTGGCATGAAAGGAACTAACTAACTAATAATGTGTTGTGTCATCGTTTACAGCTTTCCTGTCAGATATGCACATTTGGGCCTGACACATCTGATGTCAGCATGGCTTCTGAATCACTTTGGCCCTAAATGGGCTGGGACAGTCAACTCCACCTCAAAACCTCCTAAGCCACCTCTTATGACAAGAATGGAAAGTAAAACATGTTGCTAACCTTTTCTCCCCTTTCAGGCAATGCAGGATTATTCAGGAGAAGCACTTGGTTAGAGTCACAGTCACCTAAGATGTGCAGTCAGAAGGATGTTGCTGGAGTCACAGTCACCTAAGAAGTGCAGTCAGAAGGACTTTCCTGAAGTCACAGTCACCTAAGATGTGCAGTCAGAAGGACTTTGCTGAAGTCACAGTCACCTAAGATGTGCAGTCAGAAGGACTTTGCTGAAGTCACAGTCACCTAAGATGTGCAGTCAGAAGGACTTTGCTGAAGTCACAGTCACCTAAGATGTGCAGTCAGGAGGACTTTGCTGAAGTCACAGTCACCTAAGATGTGCAGTCAGAAGGACTTTGCTGAAGTCACAGTCACCTAAGATTTAGTGCAGCTATATTCAAAGACCATCACATCCTGTTTAGATCGTCACATTTTAAGTGCAGCAGCATCCAAAAATCATGACATCCTGCCAGATCATCATGTTTTTCATAATTCTTCTGTCAGATTTGTTAACCCATCTGCAGTTAATAGCACATCAGGCAATCCCTGCCACCCAGTAGTCCACCACAAAAAGACAACATTAAATGTTTCACATCTCTTTCTCAACCATGAGGATTATTTGATAGAAGACAAAAGTAAAAAATGAGATAAGACATTTAACACGTGAGTGAGGGACCCGTGAGTGAGGGACCCGTGAGTGAGGGACAGCAAGACATTCAACTTGAAACATATAACTACTTCATAAAGAAAAATGTTGGCAAGATTTTCACTAGAAATAATCCTGGCTACATAATCATATGATCTACTAGAAATATATTGCAGCATAATGTTTTATACGGTATGCCATTGGAAAAACCTGCAGATCTTCTGCATGTGGATTCAGATATGGTGAAAACATAGATGAAGTGTTGTGGGTCATCCAAATAGTAATGTCTCACTATATGGTCATCTACTACACCACTATGGCTCTACATACAAGTCATCTACCTGGGGTTTACTGCTGCATGGTGGTTAGTGTTTAAAGCATAGCTGTCAACTTATTTTTTTATAAATCCATATTTTTAACAATTTATTTACGTATTTTTAAACGACCTCCATATTTAGCATCAACAAAAAAAATAAAAAATTCCACAATACTTTACTTTTTTTGTGCTCCTGAGATTAAAACATCTGCATTATTAATAATTACTAGAAAATTGAACACCAAATGACCCTTTTTAAAAAAAAAATTTTTAACAAACAACATTAAAAAAAAAATTGGATTGGGGGGGGGGGGGGCCCAAAAATCTGTATCAATACGAAAAATACATACTATTTGACGCCTGTGTCAAACTATCATAGATCTTATGTCCAAATCATAAAGGAGTCACTGGCAATGATAGTGCTGATGCATTGATGGGCAGCTCCAAACATTTTTAATGACATAAAATACAAGTGTTTCGACTTACCTGGCTTGATAAACTTAGCACTTGATGTATTTCCATAAATGTCCAGCATCAACCACAAACTCTGGTTGGTAGGAAGGTCATACAGTAGGACTCCTTTATGATGCCCATTGATAAAAAGCTGCAATTGTCCATATGTTGACAGATAAACGGCGACATGACATCCGTGACTGATAAGGCTTTCATTGATGACCCTCACCCAAAAACCTTCTTTGTTACTGAGGTCAGGGTATGCAAACTTTGGAAGATGACTATGATCAAGTTTGGATGGGTTGATAGAAGTAATGCCAACTCTGATAACATCACTCCATGAGGTAATGCACCCTAGCTCCACACATATTTTTTGACCAAGTTTGATTGGCTGGTCTGAGAACACGATGCCATTGCAGAAAGTGTCTTTATCTCTGATTGCTAATGTTTGACCTTCAGTCAGCTGAATGGCTGACCCATGGGTAAGATGAAACTGCATCGCAGTTGAAGAAAACACTGAGTTTGGACCTTCATTTCACATGATCAATGTACAAGTTTCCCTGTAGTATACCACCAAACTCTGAAAATAACAACAGAATACTAACTCATACAGTTGACTAAAATCAAAATAATACATAGTGACAAGTAATTAGTCAGCAAACTGTTGTAATAATATGATACACACAGAAAAGACAAAATGTAATATCTGGCAATGATGATGATGAAATAATCCCTTTAGTTGTGAGCAGGTAGCTCTTGACACATGATGATGATGAAATAATCCCTTTAGCTGTGAGCAGGTAGCTCTTGACACATGATGATGATGAAATAATCCCTTTAGTTGTGAGCAGGTATCTCTTGACACATGATGATGATGAAATAATCCCTTTAGTTGTGAGCAGGTATCTCTTGACACATGATGATGATGAAATAATCCCTTTAGTTGTGAGCAGGTATCTCTTGACACATGATGATGATGAAATAATCCCTTTAGTTGTGAGCAGGTAGCTCTTGACACATGATGATGATGATGAAATAATCCCTTTAGCTGTGAGCAGGTAGCTCTTGACACATGATGATGATGAAATAATCCCTTTAGTTGTGAGCAGGTATCTCTTGACACATGATGATGATGAAATAATCCCTTTAGTTGTGAGCAGGTATCTCTTGACACATGATGATGATGAAATAATCCCTTTAGTTGTGAGCAAGTATCTCTTGACACATGATGATGATGAAATAATCCCTTTAGTTGTGAGCAGGTAGCTCTTGACAGCAAATAACCTATTTGAGAAAAGCACAGGTTCTTCTCAGTTGTGTAACTGAGGTGACACCCAGACTCGTAAAGTTGTCCCAGAGGATTGCTGTGTAATGAGAGGCTTACTAATGCATGTTTAGTCGTCAAAGGGAGGCATTTCAGTATCCCAGAATTACCACATCCTGCCAGGGGTACAACACACACCTCTGAGTCAACTATCTTATCATTTTTCTGTCAAATTTGTCAACCCATCGGAAGTTATGGCATGTCACCAAGGAGTCTGCCACAAAAAAACAAAGGTGTATACAAACGCCGGCCTGAATCTCTTTGTCTTCCAGGGGGATGATTTAATAGAAAATAAAAGTAAGAAATTGACACAAGATATGGCAATGAATTTTTCACAAGTGACAGGTTGTAACCTATCCCCCAACTTTCCTTTAGTGCCTATTTCCACATGTCTGGAAAGAAGAGAGAGGCCCTATTCTTTACACCTAAATTAGAATTTATTTACAATACTGTTTACCTTCCATGCATGTCATAAGAGGCGACTAAGGATATTATGGAATCGGCTATCCCATCCCAAAAGGGTCTAAGTGACACAGAAGCCATGCTGAGGTCGAATGTATCAGGTCAAGAGGAACGGATATAACAGCTAAGCTATATACAATGACAACGCATTCCTTGTTCTGGACTGCATCCTGCTAATCTGCAGGCATTTGAGAACGAAAGCAGATGAATTAGAATCATCACAGCTTTTTGGTTCATAACTAATAAGATCATTACTTTCCTTCATAATGCTTCCTAAATCACCAAACTGAAAAATGTTTACATCTCTCCCTAAGCACATTGAAGTGAAATGTTAGTAGCCTTCAACTCTTAGTTCTAGTAAAATTGTATTTAGTAATGCGGATACAACTCATCCATGGCGGTAAGATAGAGGAACGGGTAAATTTGTGTGTAGCAGCTAAAGTGCTATTACATCCAACTGCATCATTTGTAGAATGTTGACAATTCGTTTTTTAGATCCACAAGATTGATGAAGATGAATGTGTCAGGACACTGGCATAAATAAAATGGTGACACAATGCATTTCCATTCCCTGGACTACATCCTGCTGGAAATCTAGTATGTTCATTTTCCTGCTACAAGAAAGATTCAGCGGGAGTTTGAGAATGAATACTGGAAAGAAGAAGAAGAATCACAAGCAAGTTGTGTTTTTAAGACCAGCCACAAACACTCTACAATTCTACAGACAAGAAGTATTTTTTTTAATGTATATATTCACAAAATGTTTAAAAGTTGGCAAAAAAAATCATGAACTCAAAAGCTTTCTAACTTCACAGAAGCTGACACAATTTCAAATCATTCTTAATTTTGATTACTTGGGTGTTGTTAATTGCCTAGCCCCATTGGATAGTGGTTAAAAATTAGATGGTTCTATATGCAACAGGGTGGAACAGGAGAGGCCAGATATCAGTAATAAAATAAAAATGCTTTGATAACAATTGGAAATCAGCACAGCATAGCAAAAATAAGAATAATTACTATATGAGACTTCTATACTTCCATACGTGTGTGCAGAGATGAATGTTTAGGAGAAAGAAGAAAAGTAATGTATAGGCTATCCATTTTCAATACTATTTGTCTTAGATACACAGAGTAACCTGGTCAGACAAATAACTAACCATGTGCTGCTATCTAGGATTAACTCAAATGAATTGCAGACCATTGTCCTACAACAACAAGATTATGGAGTTGACTTAGCTTAGCCCTGATTTTTCTATGAAGTCAACTGTAGGTACTTGGAAAAAAATTTCAAAAATAGTGCTACATCATTATAATATGATTAAAACAAATGTTGATGTTTTTAAAAATTAACTGCAGATTCTGTTATGTCCAGCACTCTTAAAAGTTACACATATAAAAAGAAAAATTGTTAAAGAAATTAATAAATCTAGTGGCAATCAGGTGTAATGAAGATGACTAAATGTAAACCCTGGTCACATGATATTTATAACCTAAGCAAAATTTTCCTTACATGCAATCCCAGATGTCCAAATACCTATGAACTTCATAATGAAAACAGCATGAAGCCTATTAAACGTTTGATATTAACCACTTTTAACAGAAATAAGAGTGTGACTATGGATTATGTGGCAAAGTAGGGGCCTACAGCAGAAACAAAGATGAAGCAGACTGCTATCCAGAGCTGCTTGATGAGGGATGACAGTGGACATAGCAAAGTGGAGAACTTTTACTAAAAGCTTTAGGCAGGTAAAAGTTTTAGGTAAAACTCCCTCCTTATTAAATTACTTAGCTATCTAGTTTTTTTTTCCTTTGTGACACTGGCGGAACATAGGGCAGATGTTTTGATTTCCCATGTGTTGATTCTCCATTAGCTTTCCACTAAAAAAAACGTACCTATGTTCCTGCTGAAAGACCGTCCAATCACAATGTCATATTAAATGGCAGCAGCATTATTTAATATATTGGCATACACAATTCAAGCAATAATGAAAGTATTAGATTATATTTATGTGTTGAGTTGTTTGACTAATATTTAAAATGAGTAAATGAGATCCAGAATGGACAAGAAATAAACTTATTTATATTACAGTTACAGACACTACAACTACAGTACAGTTACAGTAACTAAGCAGGTTTTAATTAACTTGAGTGCAGTAGTTAGGCGTATCGAATCGTATGGCCTACAAATAATCAAAGGAAATTGAAACATGCAAAATATTTAAAATTACTCTGTATACCACACCTTTAGTTATTGGTATCAATAAACTTGTAATATTTGATATATTAAAGAAATGTTACTTCCACTCGATCACTCTAACATTGATTACTGAATACACCTGTAAACCATGGACGCCATGACAGTTTCCAAGGAGCCGCCGTCTGCAAATGCACAATGCCGCTTATGCAGCAGACGACAAATTCCATTGTTCAGGAAAAAAAATTTTCCTGAAAAGTTGAGGAAATTGTGAGACGGGCACCACCAAGCAAACCTCTTTCACCATAGAAGTGACATAATGATAATATTAAAGCTTCGACATGATTATATTATCTACATTTAAACTATGGACTGTCAGAAAAATTAACGTGGAGGTGTTGAAAGAGTCAAATGCCAAACGGACCTTAATCAATATTATAAAAAAGGACAATCTTTATTTTTTATCCACTTCATGAGACAGGGCGGTTTGGAGACCACAGTCACAATAGGAAATATTGAAGGCAACAGAGACAGACGGCGACAACGTGAGAAAATATTAGACAATTTGACAACCTGGTACAACAGGGAAACAACAACGATCGTGATACGTAATACTGGAGACAGAGCTGTAGAGAGCCATGATCGCCTATGCCAGCCGAATGGCACCTGATGATGATGATGATAATGACTGAGCCATCAGTGTAAAACAATTGTTTAAAAAAAGAGGCAAAACATGTACACTATTTTATTCATGCCCCCCCCCTCCCAAATATTTATTCACGCTGACATGAACCACCTCCAAGTCGGAATCGGCCACTGGGAATCCATATATGGGAACTATGGATTAGAAAGACAACAGAGGCTGCAAACTAAGACTGGTCTGACTATCCCTTACAACAAGCAGGACTACAGACCCAAGCAATCACAATTGCTGGAGTCGGTGATACTTGAAAAAAAAAACACATGCTCACATAATCGCAATATAGCGCAATACGGTAACTACAGTCACATAAATAAATGGAAACACATAATAGTATACAAATCGACATTTTGACCAAAAGGCCTTTATCAAGAATACATTCACAGCATAATACGACGATTAAGAACGGCACTATTGACGTTCAAGTTCACATTGCAGCACTATTTGTTCAAATATCAGCTATGTCATGTGAACGGCAATAGTATTGTCCTTACTGTTGTATTATGTTGTCAATGTGTTCTTGATAAGGCCTTTTAGTCGAAACGTGGATTTGTGTATGATATAATGTGTTTCTAGTGATGGCATTACTTAATTACTCTGTTAAAAGTATTGCCGGTTGCAGTTCAGTTTTGCTGCAATGAATACATATTTTAAAAACGTGTCAATGTGGTGTCATGTGGAGCTTCACAAGACAGGTACAATGCGGGCTCTTACCTCGACAGAGTCCACTCTGTTACTGGAGGACCCGTTCGACTATTAAAGTCAAGAGACCGCGAAGACAACACACTATAGCACGCACTGAACATTCGAGAAAGACATACAGAAAGACAACAGTTCAATCTTACAATAAAATATTTATAGAACCAAATAATAACTCCAGATAACCGTTGAATTATCTGACGGTATAGACGTATAGCAACCAAACGAAAGAAAATATTGATGACAGTTTTACCTGAGAAGCCGGTACCGTTACTGGCATTATTTGTTATATCTATTTATCTATGTGGCGTGTCCTTCACAGAAAGTAGTCCTCACTGCACTCTGTGAAGGACTCAGTTCTGTGCAAGCTGCGCAGCCTCCTTCAGTGTCATGTTCAAAATTCCTTCCATATCCTATGTCCATATTAGGCTTGGTCTATCTCTTGTTCTCTCCCCTGACAATTTTCCATCTTCTTCTTCTGCGTTCATTCTCAAACTCCCACTGGATCTAGCAGGATCATGGTCCTGCTAGATTTCCAGCAGGATGTAGTCCAGAAAATTGAAATGCGTTGTGTCGCCGTTTTATTTGCGCCAATGGCCCGACACATCCGTCTTGGGCGGGATTTTTCCATCTAATATTAATCATTCTAAATACTTGTGTCTCTTTATATGTCCTAAATATGTTAGCTTGTTCACTTCAACACAAACACAAATTCATGGGAGAGTCTTGCACAAGACATATCTTACTGGCATCGCAGAATCAAGAGTGATGCAGCAGGTACAAAGAACCTCAGACATGATGCTGCGTAATACAAACAGGCTGGAAGAAATCTGCGTAATGTCTCACAGACTCATCCCACACATAATTAGTGTGCGTTAGACAATTTTAGGCACGCATAGGTTTCAGTAATAACAGTTGGGCACACCGAAAACATCGTCATCATCTCAGTTGAGCTGAATGGATATTGTCGACTACGATGGACATATAATAAATTAAAAGTACCTCTAATTGTGACTTACACTGCTTTCAGACGCAAACTTTATCCCAATTTGACCATATAAGAGCTTTTAACTATAAAAAAAATAGTTTAGGTCGCAGTTGTGGTAATCCAGTCACAACGCCCTCCAAAGATGGTCACGTGAACATGTACCCGCCTGATGAGCAATCTGCAATAATCATAATTTCACCGTTTCCATAAGGTAGACAACTCCTCTATAAAAATGTAAGTATGTAAATGACATTTAATTCCCTTTAAAACCAACAGTTTACCAACAAGGGGATGTCACTAAATTAAGTCAACTATTAGGGTTAGGATGGGGTGGGAACTTTTGATATATATTATGCAGGTTACCTCTAATATTTTGTGGAAGTGTGTCCTGATATAACCTAATTGAACTTTGTTACTCGCTGGTTGAAAGGGCACACCACTCCAAAAGAAAGGTAAGCCAACTCATTAACTACCTACCACCTCTGAATTCTTGACAATTGATAAATGGGGATATGGGGGAGAAAAAAAGATGGCTAAAAATTGTTAATGTAATGTATGGACAGCCCGAAGTGAAGGTGGGTGAATGTTCTGAAGTGGGGTAACAAATTTAAATTATGGGCTGTGGTGTTAGAAAGAAATTTTGAAACATGTATAGGACAGTACTACGTGAAACGCAGCCTCCCTTACTTTTTTGTGGCACGGTAAAACGAAAATTGCCTTCGTGAGTTGTTGATTTTCGGACTAATAAGAGACATCTGTGGTGTATTTTAGTTATGATTTGTTGGTGTGTTATTACTAATGATTTATAGGTGTATCTTTATTTATGATTTATTGGTGTTTTATGCCGCGATTTACTGATGTTTTTAGTTACGATTTATTGTTATGTTTTTAGTTATGATTTATTTGTGTGTTGTTAGCTATGATTTATTTGTGTGTTGTTAGTTATGATTTATTTGTGTGTTGTTAGTTATGATTTACTTGTGTGTTTTAGTTGTGATTTATTTGTGTGTTTTTAATTTTGATTTATTGGTGTGTTTTTAGTGTGATTTATTTGTGTGTTGTTAGTTATGATTTACTTTTGTGTTTTAGTTATGATTTATTTGTGTGTTTTTACTTGTGTGTTTTAGTTATGATTTATTTGTGTGTTTTAGTTATGATTTATTGGTGTGTTTTTTAGTTGTGATTTATTGGTGTGTTTCATTCGTTACGATTTTGATTAATTCCGTTATTTTCATTCGTCACTAATTATTTAGTTGGAGTCGCATGCAAAAAATAATCAAGACTGACGAACAACATCATCATTAACGCCGTCTCCGCAACGAAGGTTGGCTGCAACGTATCTCCAACATCTCCTGTCTCTTGTCTTGGTGGTGCACTCTGCTAGAATGTAACCTGTCCATCGTGTGATGTTACTCTCCCACTTGTATCTCTTCCCACCTCTTGCTCGCTTCACTTTGACTTTACCATCAAGTAACGTCTTCAATAAGGTCTTTTAATGTGTCCAAAGTATTTTATTTGCCTGATCTTTATTTCTCTTAGTAGTTCTTTCTTCATACTAAGTGTCTTTAGCACCTCTTTATTTGTTTTCTTCTCTTTCCCTATTCTTCTATACAGCCACATCTCAAAGGCATCAATTTTGTCTTCTAATTGTTTATTTAGTGTCCATGTTTCTGAGCCATACATTAATATGGAATAGATGTAGCATTTTATAATTCTCATTTTTAACTTGTTTGTAATTTGTTTAGATATTAATAATTTCCTCATGTCATTGAAGGTACTTTTAGCCATTCCTATTCTCCTTTTAACTTCTGTTTCACATCTGCCATCATTTGTGACTTTGTGTCCAAGATATTGATGCTGTTTTACTTGTTGCAGTGTACGAACATAATGCATGATAATAATCTAAATTGGCTTTTCAGGGTATGTTTACATTTTCTGTACACAGGTCTAAGACACCGGAGACCAGTCATGGTACTAACAAATTTAGTAGGCTTTCATTTGTTCCTTTTCTTGATTATTCTTGTGTTTTCCGCTGGTCACATTTTTATAATTGGAATTGCATGCCAAAATAGCCAAGGCAACGTTAAGTATATAAATAGTGATCAACCGAAATGACAACAATAATTAAAAATGATACGTGTGATGGCCTAATTAATTCTGTTGAAATGTGTTTATCGGAGAAGGTGTAGGTACTAGGAAAGCTTGTCAAAATTTAGTAACTCCTCCTCCGTGACTAGATTTATCCCGAAACGAAATAATAAAATACTTTACCAAAAAGCGAGGAAATTAGCTTTTATGTTTTTCCTTAAGTACTCTATTCTCCCCCCCCCCCTTTTTTTAAACCGAAGATGTATCTACATCCATGTTCAGGGTCATTGTCATCATCAAATGCTGTCTCCGCAACGAAGTTTGACTGCAACTGACCTCCAACATCCCGTCCCTTTTTTTGGTGGTGCACTCTGCTAGACTGTAACCTATCCATCTTGTGATGTTAATCTCCCATTTGTATCTCTGCCTACCTCTTGCTCGCTTTCCGTCCACTTTACCCTCAAGTAAGGTCTTCAAAACTTCTCGTGTCTTTTAATGTCCAACATATTTTATTTGCCTGATCTGTATTTTCTGTAATAATTCTTTCTTCATATTAAATATTGTTAGAACCTGTGTTTGTTTCCTTCCCGTTACGTGATGTACCATGGTGTTAAGGTTCTTCTTCTTCTTCATCGTTCATTCTCAAACTCCTGCTGGCTCTCCCTTGTAGCAAGACCATTGTCCTACTAGATTTCTAGCAGGATGTAGTCCAGACAATGGAAATGCGTTGTGTCGCCGTTTTATTTGCGCCAATGGCCCGACACATCCGTCTTCGGCGGGATGTTAAGGTTCAATTACCATATAATATAATATGTATGGTTGAAATTCTTGCTATAATGCTAGCATTTTATTTCTATCTTTGCTATTTTAGTATCTAATAGTGCCATGCTTGTGTCATACTAAACGTGTCCTCTTGTTTTTCCCAGCACGCAAATCGTCTCTCTAAATTTGCCACACGCGATAGTTTTGAGTCTGGAGATAATTTGGTCTGACCCGACCTGGGAGTCGTTACAGGAAGTGAAAGTCATACCCTTCTACCTCGCTACTGGTTCCAGCACACATTGCGAGTTACAGTACCCATATTTTGTTTCTCACGTCCACAGCTCCGGCTCGACTGCACTCACACTCCCTCGCTGCACGTCTCGGTATTTCACGTTAAGATTTCTACTCACTGTCATTCGTGCAGACCGTAGGCAGGCTTGTCTGTGTTTTAAAAAAAAAATGGAATTTCTCACTGACAGATCTGTGATTTTTAAATTGAGTAGGAACGTCTGTTAAATGTGCTACCACCATTCAAAAGGAACATACCCATTACTTGATACAAGGTAAGTTTTTCAACACTTATCTTATACTCTCAATATTACAGCATCGCTATGGTACATGAATTGAAGGTTAAATCCGAATGATGAAGAGAATACCCCCCATAAACAATAGACTCATCCATTTGGGCTGTGTTACAGTGTGTGAACTTTACAGAATTTGGAAGGCCTGTGCCTCATCTTTATATTCATGAAGTCACATTATCAGTTCCTTGAACTAGGCATATTTATGTCACTTCTTGTGCCTATCCTTCCTTATTATCGATATTTTTCAGTTTGTATTTAGGTGTTAGGGATATTAATTGCCTTCTTGATAAATTTAAATCAATTGTGATTGCGCTTATCAAATCTGTGTAATCATCGATCTTGTTTGCTGTTTCTAGAGAAATATTGGTTAATAAAATTTGTGCATTTGGTGTGATCAATAATATGCACTCACTGCAGCAAAACTGAAATCCAACAAGCGAAACATGTAACAGGGTAATGCAATTTTGCTAATTACAGAAAATACACATAAATAACACACACAAATCGACGCTTCGATCAAGAGACCTCTATCTTCTTCTTCAGCGTTCATTCTCAAACTCCCACTGGATATCTCTTGTATCAGGACCATGGTCCTATTAGATTTCCAGAAGGATGTAGTCCAGAGAATGGAAATGCGTTGTGTCGCCGTTTTATTTGCGCCAATGGCTCGACACATCCGTCTTCGGCGGGATACCTCTATCAAGAACATAGACACTCAAAAATGACGAGTAAGAACGGCACTATTGAGTCGGCGTTGTTTTATGGTAGTGACCAACAGAGAATGGTCAATTGCAATATGTTTGGGTCTCCTGTCACCGTTGAAGAAATCAGACTTTCTGGGGTTGAGAGAAATATATAAACAATTACCCGAATTACCAAAAAAAAATGATGTGAAGCTTGGACTATTCCGTAGATGAAAATGTGTGAATGTCAGTTGTTAAACTAACTGTGTATATTTTTTTCGTTCGTTCTCAAACTCCTACAGATGTCAGGATGTAGCCCATAGTACGAAATGCGCCATATCTTAGTTACAATCTGGCTGATTTATCTATGTGGTGTTTTTTTTTGGTATGGCATATCGGATTTCTGGATCACATCGACACGGGAAAGGCCAGGTACTTCGTTAGGTTTCGGATCATCATCATCACTGCAAACTGGACACGTCCATAGTTGCTCCGATCTCTCATTGAGTGTATCCGCCATTACACTTCTGCTGACAGTACCGGTCCTTTGCTGGTTGACCATCATTATTCTGCGCCCTCCAAAATGTTCACTTTTAGCAACACCGCATTTCAAACCCTGATCTTTAATCCTGACATTGAAAAGGAATCATCATCCACGCTAATCTCACTCTCGCGTGCTATATCTATTTTGGAGTTCAAAACGTCAGTTTGATCTTTGCCAAATCGCATTGTGCCACAATCGCGCATGACGCCAGTTGATCTTCTCTTTCATTGTCTCGAACACCTACATGTCCTGAAACGGAAATATATGTAGCTACTTTCAAATTAGCCTTTCTCAACGCCTCGATCCAATGATCGCTAACAAGGCCCACTAATGCCTTCCTAATCATACTCATTGAGTCACTCAAGATGTAGACTTTTGTCAAGCAACACCCAGGTATCTCATTGTGCTGGTTCTTTCTAACCTGTTCCCGGACAAAGAAACATGTGGCATGTGTGCCTTTACCATGTGATTGTTCAAGGAAAACAAAGTCACCAATGCCTTAGAAGGATTTACCACTGCTCCCGTATCTCTACACCAATTCGTCAGTCTGTCCAACTCCCCGCTGTAGTTACACGACGCACTCTTCTCAATTTCTGCCCTGCCTTTACACCAGGATGTCATCAGCGTACGACATTGTCCTTCCAGCCTCTGTGATTTGATTGCTAGTGATGTGTATTGTGTATACATTGAAAAGAACAGGAAATAGAAACGATCCCTGTGGCAGACCCGGACTAATAACATTAGAAAAGTGTTAGCCACCTCCAAGTTTACAACCTACCTAATCACCTCTTGCGACATACATGACAGTTCAAAGCATCATTATTCTATGTTCCTGTTTAACAAGCCAGGCAGTGAAGTGACGTAATTTTCATTGATTGTTCTTCAATTCGCAAGTTTAAAATTGCGCACCAGTGTTGCCATATCTTTAAATAAATTGGCTACATTCTAAATTTTTCTAATATCAGTACAACCACTAAATATGGACTATACGATCCCTGCAGAATTAGAGTGGAACCATTGTAGATTATATTAATACAGAGCAGTGCAGAATTATATTGAAAGTATTATAGACTTACACATTACAATCATTACAGATGCACATTGTTTTATCGTTCTTGTGATATCAATAACGATTCATTTAGTCCTATATTGATCAAGTTTCGTTGTAGATTGCTGCGGGTTCTCTTCAGTTTGGTTTTCAGAGACGCTCTTGTGTGCCAAACTGTCGCTTCCAATTTCTCCCATTGTTACCACACAACCAATACTAGGGAGGTCAATTCCGACTTCCTCGACTGAAATATTTACGTTATAGGTTATATGAGTATAAACTAAAGCGTTTCTGGAGCAGACGGCACGCCTTAGGGGGGCAACATTATATATAGTGCACGCGGAAGATAGCTACAATTTGCCAAATGTCTAGAACGATTGACCTGGTAAGGCATGTTCATGGCCTTAAAACATAACTATGTTTAACTAGCGAAAACTGCTCACTGCAATGTCTTCAGCTCAAAGTAGAAGCTCTGTTTCCGGTATTGCACAGCAGCAGGGAGGGGGATGCTCCTTAGTATTGTAGAAAACTTCGAATAGAAGCTTCAAATTGCTCAGGGGAAATCGTACATCAAATGTGTTTCCATCTGAACAGGGACAAGCCAAGAACAAATCTGTTTCCCATTGAGCTGGGACAAGCCGAGAACAAATCTGTTTCCCATTGAACAGGGACAAGCCGAGAACAAATCTGTTTCCCATTGAACAGACACAAGTCTAGAACAAATCTGTTTCCCATTGAACAGACACAAGTCTAGAACAGAGAACAAATATGTTTCCCATTGAACAGACACAAGTCTAGAACAAATCTGTTTCCCATTGAACAGGGACAAGTCTAGAAAAAATCTAAAGAAGAGATACGATACAATTTTCTGACCGACCCAGTGACTCAGACTTCGGGACATGTTTGCAGTGTTACCAGGTAGCAAATCCTTATCTAAAATGGTGAATTAACCCAATTTCAATTCGACCGTTGTCCAAGACGGCCTTAGAGAGATATTTGAGTTTGGTTTTCCCAAGGCCACAGCGGATGATAAGCTGTCCTGACAAAGGGCCTACCCAAGAAAATTACCAAACTTGTTTCGTATTAACATAGTCTGACTACTACGTTGCTTATAAAAACATTGAGCGTCAGTCTAAAGATGCAGTCCTATGGATAAGAAGTAAAGCTCAGAATAAACCATACAAAATCACATATAAAGCAATAAATCACACAAAATCACATATAAAGCAATAAATCACACAAAATCACATATAAAGCAATAAATCACACAAAATCACATATAAAGCAATAAATCACACAAAATCACATATAAAGCAATAAATCACACAAAATCACATATAAAGCAATAAATCACACAAAATCACATATAAAGCAATAAATCACACAAAATCACATATAAAGCAATAAATCACACAAAATCACATATAAAGCAATAAATCACACAAAATCACATATAAAGCAATAAATCACACAAAATCACATATAAAGCAATAAATCACACAAAATCACATAGAGAGCAAGAGATAATAGTTAGAAATTCCTGGGAAGCATAACAAATAAAGAACATCACCCCAGTTAATGCAAAATTCATTCGTGGCCGACTTTGCTATATGAGATACTATGACATTTCCTCTCACACAGTTTTATTTCCTGATATAATATTACATTTCCTCACACACACAGTTCTATTTCCTGATATAATATTACATTTCCTCACACACACAATTCTATTTCCTGATATAATATTACATTTCCTCACACACACAATTCTATTTCCTGATATAATATTACATTTCCTCACACACACAATTCTATTTCCTGGTATAATATTACATTTCCTCACACACACAATTCTATTTCCTGATATAATATTACATCTCCTCACACACACAATTCTATTTCCTGATATAATATTACATTTCCTCACACACACACAATTCGATTTCCTGATATAATATTACATTTCCTCACACACACACAATTCTATTTCCTGATATAATATTACATTTCCTCACACACACAATTCTATTTCCTGGTATAATATTACATTTCCTCACACACACAATTCTATTTCCTGATATATTACATTTCCTCATACACACAATTCTATTTCCTGATATAATATTACATCTCCTCACACACACAATTCTATTTCCCAGGGCAGTACTACCTCTGCCAGTGAGTCAATAACTGTAATGATTTGTGTGTCACATTTTCGTGGCTATAAAAAGTCATTGGTACCTCTTCACATGTTTATTATGTCATGTTGCATCACTGCTAAACGATTCTCCTGCCAGTGGCTTCACTGATAAACGATTCTCCTGCCAGTGGCTACACTGATAAACGATTCTCCTGCCAGTGGCTACACTGATAAACGATTCTCCTGCCAGTGGCTACACTGATAAACGATTCTCCTGTCCTGATTGTGTGCACGCACAAAGTTTAACACTAACAACGCAATCGTCAGTTTACTGTACTGTCTAATTCATTGGGGGGGGGGGGGGGGCAGTCATAAAGCCGGTCGCTCTGTTGGGGTCTTAGGGCGCCATGTGAGGAAATAGGATTGCAATTAAATCATCTCTATGCATCGTTAGAGTGCTTTGAAATTGTTAATGAGAAAATGTATCAGCTGTATCATCGATCGATCGATTCCTTACTCCCCTGTCAACTGTTCTAGTCAGGTATAGCTATATATCTGTCTGTCTGTCTGTCTGTCTGTCTGTCTAGCTGTCTGTCTGCCTGCCGCCTGCCTGCCTGTCTGTCGGTCTGTCAGTCTACATGTCTGTCTATCTATCTATTTGTTAAACCCTTTATTGCCTTTCAGCGTCCGGGGTAGAAGAGCTCTCTGGAGATGGCCCCCGTGTGTGTTGAGTATATTGTGGATTTGTCGCCTATTCTATTTCGGTGGTCCATCGGTCGGGCTCTAGGTCTGGTTTCACTGTATCTGCGAACATAGATTGATGTGGTATGCTGCCTGGTGATATTCTGTTGAAGTGTGCAAACCATTTTATCTGTTGTCTCTTAATATACTCCAAGATTTACATATTCTTATATAGATAGATTATAAATCTAGTCAAGTAAGCAAGTTTATAAGTCGTAGAGCATTCACCTTGTTGTACTTCAGTTTCCATATATGAGCTCCGTCACTCTCAATGAAGTAGCACTCAGCACTCAGAATGTGTAGAGTATCACTCCGAGCACGTAAATCAGTAGCTCTGTCATAATTCCTAGGGAGTTCATTCCTTGTAAACAAGATGTCACGAGTCGGTATCGAAACCGTAATCTCTTGAGTACAAGGCAAACGGCTTCACCACAACGACAAAGAGATACACACACACACGCACGAACGCACACAGCTATATATGTACTAGAACACAATGCGAGGGGGATTTAAATGAAATTATGCATTAGAAGATAATGCCAGGGAGATTGCAGTGAAAGTATCTACCAGACGACAATGCCAGAGACATTGATGTGAAATTTTCTACTAGAAGACAATGTTAGAGAGATTACAGTGAGATTATGTACTAGAAGACAATGTCAGGATTATTTCAGTGAAATTATGTACTAGAAGACTATGTTAGAGAGATTGTTGTACTATTTTTACTAGAAAACAATTTCATAAAGATTGCAGTGAGATTATTTACTAGAAGAAAATGCCAGGGAGATTGTAGTGATAGTCCGTATCCAAATCTCATTAAACATGTAGCGTAAGTAAAGACGTGTACAAGCTTCATTACCCTTATTTTCACAGATAAACAGAGTTGATGTTTCGACCAAAATGCCTGTATTATGTTACGGACCACATAATTCTAGACTGAATCTGCTTCTTCTTTAGCTCATGATTATTCATATAATTGCATACGTTTGTTGTATGGCTACTAAGGCTGAGAGCGCTTTGATTCTCGATTTCTTATGGAATATATTAAATAAGTATTTCAGCGGCAATTTCGATATGTTGTCATGGATGCCATTTCTAAGTTAATTTTTCGTACTTTCAAAATATTCAAGTATTTCGCAGCCTTCTACGGATATAGGGGCCATGCACCTTCCCTTTCTTCCTGTAATTAATCGCATCATTGTGCTCATTTACATATAAAGATTATTCCCAATATGTCGTATGCACTTTTGATGTTGATCGATTACATGTATGTAGTTCATCGATATATTGCATCAATATCCCAAACACAGCCGGCATCTTTCCCTATTAGCATCAACACATTTTTATTTCAGACAAATGGTTTCCTGTTTTTCTGCATATTTCCTTTTTCTGCCCATGCAAAATTTATATCCTTTTTATTAAAACCGATTTTTCAGTTCAGTACAAGACAGATTGAACCAATTTGCTGTGTACTTTTCTGTGCTAAATTACCTTTTTCTCTTTATTTAGTCTGTCATATTTTTTTATGTCACTTCATTCTTGTTTTTCATTTTCAAGTCAATTAACTCTTTATCTTCACTAAGCCGCTGTAGCCACAAAGGAAACCCACCCACATGATCGGTAAGCACATACATGCTCTACACACACATATATATTTATTGTATAAATGGTTAATAGAAAACATTAAGATAACCATGAACAATAATGGACTCAGAATAACAAAGACTATACCTCTGGCATTTGAACGACAACGAAAACTCTCACTCTACGCTTACCGGCAAGTGTGAATACGACTAACCATCATTCATCTGGGGAAAAACAATAGACACATATATTGAAATAGCTATGCAAGTTATACCATTGTATTGTGTAATACCGGAAACGAGAATAAGCAGAACGTCTGGCTAAGGGGGGTGTTGCTTCTGATCAACCAGATGTGTCAATAACGGATCATCAAAAGAAACATGATCTAAGAAATTAGAAAGCAAACACCAACACAAGATGACTACTAAATTATGAACAGACCAGACCAAGTTGTTATTCTGCACCTCAGAACAGGACAATCACCGAAGACGGATGTATCGGGCCATATGCGCAAATAAAACGGCGACACAGCGCATTTCCATTCTCTGGACTATATCCTGCTGGAAATCTAATAGGTCCATTGTTTGTCCTATTGCAATAAAGATCCAGCAGGAGTTTGAGAATGAACACTGAAGAAGAAGAAGAACAGGACACAACCGATTCCGCATCCACGTGAATACAAAGTTCAAGAATGGCAACACGATATTATCTACACGTGAACAGGCACACCAGAAAGAAGATCATATTCTTCAAGAGTGCCCAGAATATGAAATGTTGCTGCAAATACACTGGCCCAGAGAAACAACAGTAGAACAAAAACTACGAACCTCTGAACGAGTTGCAAAACACAGTCAAGTTTATATGAGTCTCCGTAATCACGCTCCCGGCGGAAACCGCACGGATATCCGTGATGGTTACAATGGAGCGAACTCAAAACAAACAAACAAACATATGAGACTCAAAACTTCAAATAGCACATTCCAGGCGAACGAAAACCACACAAAAATATACCAGTCTTGTCTTGTCTTGTCCTGTCTTGTCTTGTCTTGTCCTGTCCATCATATGTTTCGCTATCATAGCACAGCCTTGGTGTTCTAGTATTTCTCTGATGTCATCTATCCATCTTCGTCTGGGTCTTCCCCTGTTTCTCTTCTCAGATGATCTTCTATTGCAGGATATCGATGGAATGCGATCTAATACCATTCTGATTAGGTGACCGAACCATTTGATATTCTGTGTGTTTGTTTATTCTTTTCATGATATTGTTTTCGTCATATTTCTTATAGTCTCATTGTTTATTCTATCACTGTTTGATACCTCCATGCTGTTCTGATGCACTTCATTTCGAATACGGTGAGGGTTTTTTTTCTAGAATATACAAGTGCATATTTATAAAATAAATATATACATGTGTAATCCCACCACAGACAATTGTACATCCGGACCGTTCAGAAAGCAATGACAAACTACTAAACGTATTTACATTTTCTCGAAATTCACTACAGTCACAAAATTCTAGGTTGGTAGCTATGTCCTGTAATATGAAACGGTAACAATATACATGAATTGTTTCATTTGTATTTCATTGAATATCATTTTTCAAACGTCTTGTTGCCAGAACCTGTTTTCTTCTTTTTTTTCGATGTTCTCCTTATTTTTCTATACATGTATACTTCATATCATAAATATATACGTTGCTTGCAGTGAATTTTAACTTAAGAATGGCTACGGTTGAACACTTAATAACCAATGGAAAGCTCAAGGGGAGAAGAGACAGAAGACGACAAAGAGAGAAGTTGCTATTTATAGATGGACTAATATTATGGCACGATGGAAGTTCACAAACAAAGCTTATTGACAACATAAGAGACAGAGTCGAGCAGAAACATGATTGCTTACCCCATTCGGCATGGCACTTGATTGATTAATTGATGGCTACGGAATTTTTTTTTAAAAGGACATTTCAAGTTTCTGGTTAGGTTTCTGTAAAATTGAGCATTCATTTTCTGAAACGTGCACAATTGGAAAATATTTGGCAGGGTACTAGCAGCACAGCCAAACTATGTATGATCAGATCATGCGTATTTCCAGTGACAATATTCGGCTGTGAGACATGGACATTAAATAAAACAATAGCAAAGAGAATCGCTGCTTTCGAAATGAGATGCTACAGAAGAATTTTGTTTATACTATGGGCAGCTAAAAAGACAAATCAAGAAGTGTTAATTAATATCAATAAACGTCGAACGCCCGTGTGTTGCCGGGGCCCGAAAGGGGAGCAAAGAATAGCAACACTATTTACCTTCCATGCATGTCGTAAAAGGCGACAAAGGAGGTTGTGGGATGGAGTTGGCTGTCCAATCCCATATAGGGTCAGTGACCCAAGGACATGCCGAAGTCGGATGTGTCAGGCCAAAAGGCGAAGATATCGCAGCAATGCCGTAAACCATGACACGACGCATTCCGTTCTCCGGACTACATCCTGCTAATCTGCAGGAGTTTGAGAACGAACGCAAAGAAGAAGAAGAATAAACGTCGAAGAGGGCTAACTTTTTATCAACATCCTAAGAAAGCAGTTTTTTTTGGTCATATGAAGAGAAATAACAGCATGGAAAGATTAATATCGTAAGGCAGAGTAAACGGCTATTGGGGAAGAAGGCGCTCTAGACGACGATGGTGCAGGCATATATCAGATTGCTTAAACATGTCTGCAGCTGTGAAAGGTCAATTTGCCTAGAATCGCAGAGTTTTCTGAGAATCCATGAGGAAGACCACGTTCTTGGAAGAATATGTCACATGATGATGTTATATCCAAAATGGACTTAGTATGCAGTTGAAAGAAAATATGTTCCCAATTAAATGACATCCGTTTTGTTTAAGAAAATTTTAAAGAATTAAGGTGGGAATTGAACACACAACATTGCTTCTTGTGTTAAAACCCGAGGCTCCAAATAAAAATTAACATTTGGTTTAGAGCGCAATTCGAAAGGCGGCATTAATTCAGAATGTATCACTACATCCTGACTTCTGACTTATTTACATAATGCAATTACCGGTGCTTTATTTGGGAGGCGGTGGGCAGATTTTTATAGGCGACTCCATATAAACACTCTCACTTTCAAACACTAAAATTATATTGACATTAAGCAGTTTAAATGTTCACAAGACGCAGTTACTTAATGGGAACGATTACTTATCCTTAACAATAACAACAGTTCCGCAAATACAAATAAAACTGCAATTATATTTGCTAATAAGTGTGCGCCAAATATATTCTTTATTCTTCGCCACAGAGGGATTAGTATATCAAGGGCTGATCTTAAAGGAACTATCAGTGAATATCCATGGTTTTATATGCCAATGTTATGTCATTGGTAAGCATTATTAGAGCATATTGTTACACAAATTGATAGAATAAAGAATTGAATTGTTGATTGATCAATATTTAAAACAAATAGTTTCATATCTCGTGGAAATTAAACTCAAAATATATTTATTCTTCTTCTTCTTTCTGTCCTCATGTACCTTTCGGTGTTGAGGGGAGAGTGAGTCTTTTGCCCTTCTATTTGCCTCCTCTGCTGTTATATTTCCGAGTGTCTCTAATACACTATCTATCCACCTTTTACGAGGGCGTCCAATAGGTCTCCTGTTTTCGTATCGTTTGTTAAGTGTTTTTTGGATAATACTTTGCTCTTTCTGTCTGGTTATGTGGCCGTACCATTTAACTTGTTGTTTCTGTATGTATTCTATTGTTGGCTTGATCCCTAATTGTTTCCTTAGTGCTTCATTCCTGATTTTGTCTCTCAAGCTAACTCCAATCATACGTCTCACACATTTCATTTCAGTGGTGTTAATCTTATGTATTGTTCTAGAATCTAATGTCCAAGTTTGACACTGATAACACAATGTTGGTAAGAAAATGGTGTTGAAAAGCGCTTTCTTTGTTTCTAGTGTAATATCTTTGTTTCTTAGTAAAGGTGTTAATTGACCAATGATTTGACAGGCCTTATTACATCTTGCGTTTATTTCTGCTTCTTGTTTGTTGTCAAATCTCAATGTGCTGCCCAGATATTTGAATTCATCTACTTGTTTTAATTGTTTATTATTTATCTGTATGTTGATGTTCTCCTTTTCTCTTGCAATATTCATTACTTCTGTTTTGTCTATGTTGATTTTCATTCCAAATTGCTTGCCTGCTGTGTCTATTGTGCTTAGGTTGTCTTGCATGTTTTTAATGCTGTTGTGGAATAAAACCTGGTCATCTACAAAAAGCAGTTCATTTGCTTCATTAGAATTTGCTGTTTTGTTTATATGGTCCACGTATGTAATAAAAAGTAGTGGGGATAATACACATCCCTGCTTTACTCCTGTATATATTTATTAAAATACTAAAATGAATAGGCACTATCTGCTAGTTCAATGACATAAATGGTACGTAAGTATATAGATCTGTGTGTGTGTGCGCGATCGCGCGCTCGCGTGTGCGTATTGGTGTGGATATAAGCAGACAGACAGATATAATATATGAATAAAATACACACACAAAAAAAGGACGAAAAAAAACGAACTCGAGTCTGCTTCATGATTGGTATTCATTTCCTGTGTTTGCCAAGAGTTATCTGTCTTCTCTAGGCACAACTCAAAATGAACCGCGACTGTTGTACAAACCTTGTATGTATGTATGTGTTTATGGCCTGTTCACAGTATTCGCATTTGATGAATGTGTGCTTTTTCATTGTAGATATGTGCACATTTACAATTGTGCAACGAATGTTTGCGCAGACAAACAGATATACATATACGCTGAAAGATGGGCTTCTAAGCAACTTGGCAGAAAAATAATCTACTGCATAGATGCATGACATATGGATGGGTGCATACGTGGATTAACGAGAAGGTGATGGATATATCAATACTAGATGATAAAGATATAGAAAGGAAGATATTTTTACAGACCGACAGATAAGGTCAGACAAGTATATAGATATACAAACTGATAGACATACAAGATACATACATTATGATAGATAGATCGAAAGATATAGATACATAGATAGATCGATGGATGGACAGATAGATGGATGAATCGATACATATATGAATAGATAGATAGATAGATAAATAGAAAGATGAATACAGATAAATTGATTGAATGATTGATGGATTGTGTAGATGAATAGATAAACACACACACACACACACACACACATATATATATATATATAAAGATAGATAGATAGACAGGCAGGCACAAAGACAGGCATGTAGGCAGACATACAGATATAGAAATATAGATAGATGGATAGATAGATAGATGGATGGATAGATAGATGGATAGATAGATGGATAGATAGATGGATAGATAGATAGATGGATAGATAGATAGATGGATAGATAGATAGATGGATAGATAGATAGATGGATAGATAGATGGATAGATAGATAGATGGATAGATAGATGAATAGATAGATAGATTGTTGATTGATTGCTGTCCCCAGAAATTATAATGCAAGTATGGAAACAGAATTGGTGACAGAGGAGTGGCTACATAGCTATCTTATACCCGTGCTAAAACCAGGCAATGTTTCTACGGACATAAAAGGTTATCGCATCATCACACTGCAAAACGTGTACAGTAAGATTCTGGAAAGAATTGTTGCTAGACGCATAACTAGGGAACAAGAGATCAAAGGCGTTCTCCCAAACAACCTAGGTGCATACAGACCCAGAAGATATACAGTCATAAATGCAGCAGTTCTTGCATAGTTCCTGAAGGTTATGGTGTTCAGAACAAAGAAGAATCTGCAGTTGCAGCGATAGACCTGGAAGATGCATACAATAGAATTAGTTACACGCATCTTGTCGACATGCTAAGACAACAAGATATCCACCCCTGGATCCAAGATGGATAGCAAATGTGCTAATCTGTAGAAAATTTGCTCTGAGGTGCGGATTCTGGACATCTAAGATCCATAATACATAATACTGTGGACAGAGAGCTGTGGAGAGCCATGACCGCCTACGCCACCCGGCATAGCACCTGATGATGATGAAGATCAGAACAATATCACCTGGTCTTTCACAAGGACCTCCTCTGTCCACAGTACTGTTTAATGTGTATACATTGAGAATTGCTCAATTGCAAACCTCAAGCAATTGTAGAGTTCTAACATACGTGGATAATATCCTACTATACAACATGGACAAGACAAGAACAGATATCACTGACAGTGTACAGAACGGACTAGATCAATTATCGATATGGTGCAGAACATAACAATACTGTAATAAATATCTTGAAAGCACAGGTCGTCTGGTACTCCTTAAATATTAATCTGGTCAGTGACACACTGCCAGCTGTCAGTTGCATTGGCTCGTTCATTGAAAGGAAACAGGACCTTAAATATCTTGGAATAACCTTTGATAGAAGTCTCTCATTCAACAAACACATCACAAATATGATTCAGAACGCTAAAAGAGGGATCGGTGTTATCAAGGTTATGGCAACATTAAAAATGCAACAATGGATAATGTTTCTGCTTTTACAAGTGATGGTGCTATCTGTCATAGACTATGGCCTCGGCCGACTAACACTGTCACAGAAACAAGTCGATAGATTAGGATAAAAAGTCCAAAATGAAGCAATGAAGCGGTCCTGAGGTGTATTAGGGGTACACCCATTTCTGCAATACGATTTCTGCTTGATCTTCACATTGTTAGCGTGTGACTTCAACTAATAATATAACTAGATAAAGTGTGTAGAAAATAGAAGGGTGTCAGGGTCCAGGTTACAGTGAGTGTCACATGTGATGTGAAACTAGTTTCTAATCAAGAATGAAGAAGCCCCAGAAATTACAAGCGATTCGCTCTTACTTCCTATGTTCAGTGTGGTAGTTTATCTGAGATTTCTTTCATACCCAGCAGACTGCAGATTTCAGCTTAGTGCAATGCCTATTGAAAGAACCTTCTACTCAGAGGGGGTAGATAGATAGATAGATGCAACGCGATATATTTTACTGCGAATGATAAAACAAGCTTATAGGAGGCACTACTGCCAACATTTCTGCTGAGACACGCACTTTGTGTATGTTCTTGTTCAAATGTATGCTGGGTACTGGTAACAGCCGTGCAAGGGGCGTAACCTAGGCTACAAGAGTTTAGTTCAAGGTAGCCACTCCTGTGTTTTTCTTCCATTTCTAGGCATTTTTAATCAGATTTGGAGATCTTGTTAATGTCAGTCGCTCACAATTTTCAGTTTCATAAATATATCGGATCTCACAGGATAACTAGTTTGAGAAATAAAAAAATAGAGGTCGCGGTGACTGGATTACCAGAACCGCTGCTTCCACTATTTTTGATGGTTGAAATCTCTCATGTAACCATATTGGACTGAATTATTCGGTTTGAAACTGCGTATCTCACAATAGTTAGTACATTTTTCTTAACCAACTTATCAAATCGGATGGGAAATAAATAACATTTATATCCTGTGATTCTCTTCTAATTTTCTGAATTTAAATTGCTGAAATATTTTCATGATTTTACCCAATAGTGAACTGAAAAGTTTGTGGAATGCAGAAAAATTACAATTAAACTCAAGAACCTCTTGAAATCATGACTATTAATCCAGATCACACAATTTTCTGGTTTAAACCAGTGAACAATCAAAGATGGCAACATCAAGCTGAAGTATTCATTTCATTTAGCATTATTAGGCAATATAATGACACTGACGTATATATCTAAATGTGTTTTATTTAGTGTATTGTTTCTTTAAAATATACCTGGGCATTTTAGGGTTTGTGATTGTGTATTCGGAATTAGGCTTTAAAAAAATCTTGAGTGGTAACTTAGTGTATTTTGTTGCTGTTTATGAATCATTGCGTTCACAACTAAAACGACATTAAGGGTAATTGCCGTATAATTTGCAATTAATAGATGAAAATATGAACCTGTCAATTAATAAGTTAGCCACGCCTGACTGCATAAATCAGATGTGACAGTTTGTTTTCGAATTCAGAAATTACCGTTAAATATTTGAGTTTTCTACGGAAATAAGTACGGCCATATTATATATTAAGATATTATATGTTCAGGGTTGGTAGTATGGGGATGGCAACCCTGTTAACAGATGACTTTACTAATTAAAACGAATACTACGGCTACTGCATGTTTTAGTGTTATTTTGTTCTCACTGTTAGATTTATCGCTGATGTTAACAGGGTCGTAGATAGGATTTAGCTAATGGATAAGGGAAGTTTTAACCGAATAATTTCTCATGTTATTTACAGTGTGTCCGACTGAATCACCACCAATTTAAATAGTGTCAAAAGTAGACTATTCCAAGTAGGCTGTAATAGACTCTCCAATTAAGCTATAATACTCTCTAAGTAGCCTATAATAGACTCTCCAAGTAGTAAGCTATAATACTCTAGCCTATAATAGACTCTCCAAGTAGCCTATAATGGACTCTCCAAGTAGTCTATAATATACTCTCCAAGTAAGCTATAATATACTCTCCAAGTAGCCTATAATAGACTCTCCAAGTAAGCTATAATATACTCTCCAAGTAAGCTATAATATGCTCTCTAAGTAAACCATAAAATGCTCTCCAAGTAAGCTATAATATGCTCTCTAAGTAGACCATAATATGCTCTCCAAGTAAGCTATAATAGACTCTCCAAGTAGGCTATGATAGACTCTCCAAGTAAGCTATAATAGACTCTCCAAGTAGACCGTATGTCCCACACCTCCCCTCCCCAATCATCTCTCTCTCTCCCCTTACCCAGAGTTAAATATTTCTAATCAGAAAATATAAGTAAATTATGATTCCTAAACAGTGGCTTGAGGCAGTTGGAAAGAGCCACATTCATTTGAATGTCTAGCCACGGTGGTCAGAGTTCAGGAAATGATAGAATACATCGGCTGAAGTGTGACACTACTGCGTCGGGCGCTTAAGCAATCGATCTAGTAATCACAGGGACGTAGTTACGCTTACCTTAATGGGGGGGGGGAGGAGAGTTACCTAAATAAATTTAAAAAAACTTATTCGTGCGTTCCATGTATCACCTCTACCTTGTGATGGTAAATGTGATCAAGTTTTTTTGTGCTTGCGTGAAACATCGTGAAAAGGGTTGGGGGGGGGGGGTGTTGGTTTGTATAAGGCCGATTTTTGGCAAAGTTTTAATACTAAAAGTTAGGAAACCCCTCCCCCCTCCCTCCCTCCACTAATCTTTCATGAATGGGCTTAGGCAAATATACTGGACTCCCTACGTCAAACAGTTAGGAGAAATTAATGTAATAAGGATGATGATTCTTTTTCCTATGCCTGGAATGCATGAGCTGAACTTTAAAACAGGACCGTGCGTGCTGTAGATTTTCTCAGTATGCTTGGGAGATACTTATCAAAAATACTAGCCCCGTACCATAGATGAGGGAGCTACTTATCAAAATAAAAAAAAATAACATTCCACATTTTGTGTGTTGTGTGATGACAAGAATACAATGAAGCAACAAGAAAAATTTAGGGGAAAAGATGCAGAGGATATCAAATAGAGAAGATACTGGATAGTTTGACCCCCCCCCAACCCCTTTAGGAAATCAGCATGACATCTTCTTATACTAGGAAGCAAGGGTAAGAAGCGGATAATCCCCACTCCTCCTCCCTCCAATAGTTTTCCGAAAATAGATAATAAAAAACCTAATAAACGTAAACATGAGGGAATTACATTACAACTACCCTGTTCTTAAAGGTAAACACTTTTTTAACCGAGAAAGCATCTACGGTACTAGATAATTCTATGCAAACGTCATCCAGACGTATCGAATACATTCAGATTTAATGATAAGTCAGACGTAAAAATAATTGGTAGACGCGGAATGTGAGTCATTCACTCAATGACTTTTAACACACGCAAAAATGAGACAAAGAAATGATGAAAAATGGAATGAGATTTTGATGGGGAAAAAATGTGCATAAAGAACATCGGAGGCTGCTTTAGATGATGTAATAATCGATGTTTTCGCGCGCTAAAGATCGATACGTGTCCTAATTTAAATATCTCCTTAATCGAGATGGCTGTTTTTGGCCACATTAGAAAAAAATTGAAAAGCTTGTGCCAAGATTTTAATACAATGTAAATTAAGATGAATATGTACTGAGAATATGTAAAACAACAACTTAAGTGGCAGAATTCAAAGAAACCTAGTAAACAATTTAACAATAAATGTCAAGAACAGCACAGTAATACACAATAGATGTAGTAAAGCATACCAAGCCCTAGGGCAAATGAAACTAATCTTCAGAAACAAAAATGTAGATTTAAACACCAAAATAGCACTATTTAAAATGATTATTATGTGAACGCTGAGCTACCCCTGACTCTGAAAGGTAACAACGGGTTTAACGAATAGAAAGACGTACTGTGAAGGTAAGGCAATTAATTATATATTAATTGATTTCATTGACCACTTTTCATAATGTGGTAGAAAATAGGATTGATTTGCAAAGATCAAAAGTGTTCGATTCTCGACTTGTGTTGTTTTATCCCCTTATTTAAATACTTCGGAATACTGGCAGCAGATGGAAAAAGTACATCAGAAAAATGAATTAGAAATGGACAGGAATAAACAGCTTGTGACGAAATGAAAAGTCACCTGCACAACAAGACTTTATCAAAGTTCTTTAAGTCTGAGTTCATTGTAATTCTTATCGGCTTTGTGTTTTACTAAGTATTATTCTTTTTATCAATAGAAGTAAGGAAAATTGTCTGCCATACTATGTAGAGAAAAGTCTGTGATATGGAAGCACATTGTGAACAATAAATATTTTTTTTTAAATACAGTAAAAAATAGAGGCCACGAAAATGTAGTTCTCCAGATCAATGTTTAAAATCACATGGACAGCTAGAAAGACATGTCATTTATAGAACGTTGTTTTCACTGTCACTCTGCTGGTATCTGCTCTCGGTCCTGTGCAAGCTGCCTAGATTCTTCCGGTGTCATGTTCAGAAAGTCTTCGATGTTATGTGTCTATCGTAGTCTTCGTCTGCTTCTTGATTTCTTTTCTGGAAATGTTCCCTACATTATCAATCTTTGTAAACCTTGTGTCTCTTTATGTGTCCGAAATGTGTTAGTTTGCGTGTTTTGATAGTTTTGAAGAGGAAACAGTATTCTTCTATGTTCAGATCTTTGTGGACATCCGCGTTGGTTCGTCTTTCTGTCCATGTTATTTTAAGACCTTTCTTATAACATTTCATTTCAAATGCCCATTATTTTTTGTTCCATTTGGAATGCCATTGCCAACGTCCCACATCCGTTTGCACTGGAAAAATATAGCTTCTTAATTTTTGTAACTTTATTTTTCTGTTTGTCACTTGCAAATAGCTAAGGGAGTTACTTATCAAAATAAACAACAGTCCACATTTTTGTGATACACGATGAGAAGAAGGCGTTTAGAATACAATAAAACAACAAGCAAAATTTAGGGGGAAAAATTCCGAGGATATCAAATAGAGCAGAGACTGGAAAGTTTGACATCATAGCGTGGTAGAAAGTCAGTAGTCTTCTGCAGCGTTCATTCATGGTCCCATAGACCATGGTCCTACTAGATTTCCAGCTGGATGTAGCCCAGAGAATGGAAATGCGTTGTGTCAGAGTTTCATTTGCGTCAATGTCCCGACACATCCGTCTTCGGCAGATGAAAGTCAGCCGTGTAACTAATGCATTGTCAGGGTCGTATGCACGTTTCCCTTTTGGACAGGGGGTTTACCTAAAAAATATAATTTTCGTGGTTCTGTTTGTGAAATCTTACATAAGATGACAACAATTGATGCTCTTTTTGTGAAAAATCGCTAGGGAAGAGGGAGTGCTAGGGGAGAGGAAGTGCTAGGGGAGAGGGAGTGCTAGGGAAGAGGGAGTGCTAGGGAAGAGGGAGTGCTAGGGAAGAGGGAGTGCTAGGGGAGAGGGAGTGCTAGGGAAGAGGGAGTGCTAGGGGAGAGGGAGTGCTAGGGGAGAGGGAGTGCTAGGGAAGAGGGAGTGCTAGGGAAGAGGGAGTGCTAGGGAAGAGGGAGTGCTAGGGGAGAGGGAGTGCTAGGGGAGAGGGAGTGCTAGGGAAGAGGGAGTGCTAGGGGAGAGGGAGTGCTAGGAGAGAGGGAGTGCTAGGGAAGAGGGAGTGCTAGGGAAGAGGGAGTGCTAGGGAAGAGGGAGTGCTAGGGAAGAGGGAGTGCTAGGGGAGAGGGAGTGCTAGAGAAGAGGGAGTGCTAGGGAAGAGGGAGTGCTAGGGGAGAGGGTGTGCTAGGGGAGAGGGAGTGCTAGGGGAGAGGGAGTGCTAGGGGAGAGGGAGTGCTAGGGGAGAGGGAGTGCTAGGGGAGAGGGAGTGCTAGGGGAGAGGGAGTGCTAGGGGAGAGGGAGTGCTAGGGGAGAGGGAGTGCTAGGGGAGAGGGAGTGCTAGGGGAGAGGGAGTGCTAGGGGAGAGGGAGTGCTAGGGGAGAGGGAGTGCTAGGGGAGAGGGAGTGCTAGGGGAGAGGGAGTGCTAGGGGAGAGGGAGTGTTAGGGGAGAGGGAGTGCTAGGGGAGAGGGAGTGCTAGGGAAGAGGGAGCATTTGGCTACGTTTCTGGTACTATAAGTCATGTTCTGATATACCAAAGCGTGTGTTTGATTCTCAAAACCACACCCATATCTACGGTCTTGTACACAGCACAGTAGATACAAGACCGTATAATTTTGTGGGGGATTAAACACCCCCCCCTACCTACAAATTAGAAAAAAAATTTTAGTACTATGAAACAGTAATTGTTATTAGTATTGATAATTAATTTGGTAAACTTAAACTCCCTCCCCCCCCCCCACTACCTACAAATAAGGACTTGACTTTTAGTACTATGAGGGGTGCAAAGAGAACGCAATGCTCTAGGCGGACCCAGGGTTAGCAGATAACCAAGATCCCAAATTTACCTCCTCGCGGTGCACCCTGGAAACAGAAATACAGCAGCTCAAGCTGATTCTGGCCAAATCATTTGGGGACGTGTCCGAGAATGTGGAGGAAGCAGATGGAAAGAGATTTGACTGCATTAGAGACAGACAATATCTCCGACACCATTTGCATCACCACATACAGCGATACTGTCGACATACAGTGACGCCTGTTAGTCCAGTCAGAACATTGGAGGGGCGGCCAATGTAAAAGGCACGTAAAGGTGGTTGCATGGAGAGAAACAAACATATGTCAAAATGAGTACAATGACACAATGAAAGAGCAGAACAGCGCCAAAGGGCAGCGCGAACTGCTAATGAAAAGTGAAAAGTTCATAGGAAAGGGAACTATAAGCTCCGTTAGCTCGAGACGAGCTTCTAGTTACATGTGATCCTCATAAGCAGAGACCCAGACCCAATCGTGGGCGCTCGGAAAAGCAAAAAGACATAAACCAACTCTAATGTCAAGCCTTCCTATACCGGAAATATGCTCACGAAGAGAAAGGGTTCCGAACCCGATGGGCTTAGGCAAGAAGAGGACAACGATCGCAGTCCTGTCCCAACTCTACTGTCATTATTTCCTATACCAGAAATACACTTGCAGTGAGAAAAGGTTCAGTACCTGATGGGCTCAGGCACAAAAGGGACAACGATTTAGCCCTGGTCCAACTCTATTGTCAAGCTTTCCTATACCGGAAATACACTTGCAGAGAGAAAGGGTTCAGTACCTGATGGGCTCAGGCGCTAATGGGACGAGGTCGCTCAGGTCGAGAACGCCTTGCTCTCACACGCATGGTGTGAAACTCAAACATGTGCGAGGTGTTCACGATGTCTGTGAACGACGCCTCGGGTAGGATGGCGAACGAGCCAGGGTCCAACTCTTCTGGCGAGTTCTTCCTCATACGGAACTAGGCTCGCGGATGAGAAAAGGTTCAGTACCCGATGAACACAGGCAGAGTTCGTCCAATTGCATGAGATGGGTTTATAGACGGTGGAGCACCTCGTACCAGATAGACGCGCTCGACAAGCGTCTTGGCGAAGAGGCACTACACACCAGCGTGCCCGGCTACAGATACACAGGCTGTCACGGACTAGGGACCAAACCCGAAATAAATTAATGACGAAAACGGATGTGCTGGACCTCGGACGTCCTGACCACAAGTGGCCAACCGGGGTGCAAATAATCACAGTTTTACTGTGAAACTTGCAGCACAACGTACTTCACGCTCCATGGCGGAAATCACACGAAATATTCGTTGTGGTTATATGAGAGCGAACGCTGAAGAAGAAGAAGAAGAAGAAGAAGTACCGTGAAACAGTAAATGTTAGCAGTATTGATAAATAACTTTGTAAACTTCAACTTCTCTTGTAGTGATTTTTTTAAAGTTCATTAACTTTCTCATCAAAGAGAGATAACCACATACTTCAGCGAGTGAGTAACATTTTTTTATATGTTAGGTAGAAACTATCTCGCTACAGATAACATATCTGCGACACTGATCAGATACAGTGTTGTGGAGATAAATCATTGCCAACGGCAGCCGCCACGGAACTTGATTATTATTACTATAACTATTACTCTTATTAGTGGCATTTATTACCCCTTGTGTAGGCGTGTCCCGCATGACATTCTCGGGTAAAGACCTTCCAATTGAATTAATTAGGATCTGATTCGTTACGTGTTTGATTATTGTTTCACTTTAAGTGAGTCACTATTTACATACTTGAAATCGCATGCCAACAATAGCCAAGGCGACTCCAAGTATATAAATAGTGTAGAAACCAACTGAAAGCCCAACAATAGGCCTCCATTCGGTACGTGACAATTTTAGATAACAGGTCTTACTGGAGGCGTGTCACGTAAGGGAGACAAAGAATAGAATCATTGCTTACCTACCAAGCATGTCGTAAGAGGCAACTAAGGAGGTTGTAGTATACAGTTGTTTGTTCCATGCTGTACAAGATCAAAGTGACCCAGATCAAGGCTGAAGTCGGATGTGTCAGACCGAAAGGCACAAAATTCGCTGCAAAGCTGTAAACCAAGACACAAGGATCTATATTCTTCTTGCTGTATTCTGCTAATTTGAAGTAGTCTGAGAAGGAATGCAGAAGAAGAAGAAGAAGAAGAATTCTATTTTATTATTAGTTTTATAGATACTATGATCGCAGTCCAATCCCCTTTACGCCAATTAGTGCATAACTGTGTGATTATTTCCCTTGGCTATTTTTCTCCGTTTATGTTTATCATTTATTATTTTAAATATAATTATATGTAGATTAGAGTTAGGGCCTTACACTGACTCCTGATCTTACACTGACTATTGATCATACACTGACTCCTGATCTTACACTGACTCCTGATCTTACACTGACTCCTGATCTTACACTGACCCCTGATCTTACACTGTCTCCTGATCTTACACTGACTCCTGATCTCACACTAACCCCTGATCTTACACTGACTCCTGATCTTACACTAACCCCTGATCTTACACTGACTCCTGATCGTACAAAACATCACTTAGAGCTCCAAGAGAATGAACACATACCTTTTTAAAGACGTCAGAATATTGTTTTCATTTTCGTGAGGTCCAGAGTTCCATCCCTGGTAAGGGCTGGGTTATTTTCTGCCCTAGGGTAACTTTGTTTAAACTCACCCTGTACATAACGTGGCGACAGCAAGAACATTCGGCCTTTATTACACAGCTACACAATCCATACCTTCAACTCCCTAACGGGAAATTGCAGTATTTGATACTTTTACTTAGACAATAGAAGCTCATTCAGGATAATCAACACATAAAGGTTGCCAATCTCCATATTTAACCAAACTCAACGTTTTTTATAACCCAACTGCAATCAATCATTTTTATTCTTCATTATTAACTCAAATCATTTGGTTGTGAATAAATGACGAACCAGAAAGTTCTCAATATATACAATGTAATAGCTAAGGAGAAAAATGTAGACGAATAATTGATGTCCTTGATTAATTTATTGATTCCTATATTTCTTAAATAATTGTATTAATTATTGAAATAATTTACGGTAAATAGGGATCAATAAATTCAGTTCCGACTTAAATTATCCCAGAGATGAATAAGTTCGACGCAAAGAACAAATGGATAGCAAAAAAATCTGCAATAATTAACGAGAGAAGAAAAAAATAGGACAGATGAGAAAGATTCAGTTGAAATAAATAAAATCTATAAATATAGAAATGTGAAAACAAATTAATATAATATGCGATGCACAACATAAACAGGATATAGAATCTTTGCACACGTAAAAATTTGAAATCACTGACAGAAGTTAATAGTACATCTATTAATTTCCTGCAGGAAATACGAATAAACAGCGAACATTATTAGGGAATATATTGCAAATAGATGTGTATGCGAGAAATTACCTGTTTTACAGTAATAACAGATCAGAACTACATATGCAGTAGTAATGTGAGGGTAAGCACAACTGGAATCCCATTAAGAGAGAAAATGCCCCGGGCGCTCAGAATATAAGAAAAGTAATCGTTTATGATCTATGAAAAGCTTGATCGGAATTGATGTAGAATGTGTTCATTTATAAAAATAGAAACATGCCAAACGATCTATTGATGTGCATGTTCTTGGCATTTCCAAAGCGACAATACTATTGAAAGTAGAGATTACAGCACAATTGCCATTATGTGAACAGTGTCAGCTGACGTTTCCTTTATAGACACGTTGTCCTCACTACCACTCTCTATGCCTATCGGTTCTGTGCAAGCTGCCCAGGCTCATCTATTGTCATGTTCAGAAGGCCTACGATATCCTGTGTCCATCGTAATCTTGGTTTGCCTGTTATTTTCTTTCCTGGAACTTTCCCTCCATGATTAATCTTTGTAAACTATTGTCTCTTTATGTATCCGAAATATTTGTGTTCTGTTTTTGATAGTTTTGATTTGATGAATGACTTACATCTGAAATATTTGCGTTTTTTATTACAGTTTTTATTGGATGAATGATTTACCAAAAAAGGCGTTAGCCTCAGAAATAAGACTTAAGTTTATCTGAATTATTTCGTTGTAATACAAATTCCTGTAGTTCCTTTAAACTTTTAACAGCATTTTCATGTCACTACTTTCTGTTTCTCTTACTCAAATATTTCTTTTCCTTCTCATGTGCTTCCTTCTTCTTCATCCCATCCTCTTCTCTTTTACAGTTTTCTAAAAATATTCTCATCTAAGACATCAATTAGCATTGTCCTTGAGTTGATTTGCAGGTGTTGGTCAATGATGATGTAATATTCCACACAATTATCTTCCTTGTTACTAATGAGGGTATAATTGCCGGATCTATTTGTATAAAGACTACACAGGTCTGTCGAAATTCTTTGATCTTGTCAACTGTTACTCTGTGAATTCATTGCGGAACATTGTACATTTTCAGTAAAATTCCTACTCTTCATTTCCATTTTGGTGTTAGACAGTTTCGGTTTAATTCTGGAGAATTTACAATGCTTTTAGTTAAAAAAATAATCATGATAAAAATTTACTTTGAAGTCACGTTTCTGTTAAATGGGATTCTTCAGACAGATTTATACTGTACTTGAGCCGGGTGTTGTTGAATGTTGTAAATAGTCGGAAACAAAGATCTGAGAGACATTACGAACATATATTGTAAGCTAACAATAGTTACATAAGAAGGTGGATGTTTAAGTTTCCAGCAGAACAAAGGATAAGTCTGATGAATATGCTTATTATCTACTTGTTCTGTTGTCTTGGTTAATCGGAAACATTGTGGATCGATATGTTACGTATCCACGGGATTCCAGTGATTATGAGTTTACAATAGATGTCATCATCATCAAGTGCCGTCTCCGCAACGAAGGTTGGCTGATCTCCAACATCATCTGTCTCTTGTTTTGGTGGTGCTCTCAGCTAGACTGTACCTTGTCCATCTTGTGATGTTACTCTTCCACTTGTATCTCTGCCTACCTCTTGCACGCCTCCCTTTGACTTTGCCCTCAAGTAAGGTCTTCAATAAGGTGTCGAGTCTTTTAATGTGTTAAAAATATTGTATTTGCCAGATCTTTATTTCTCTTAGTAGTTCTTTCTTCATATTAAGTGCTTTTAGAACATCTTTGTTTGTTTTCTTCTCTTTCCAAATGTTCTCCATATATTTCTATATACCTACATATCAAAGGCATCAATTCTGTCTTCTAATTGTTTATTTAGTGTCCATGTTTCTAAGCCATACATTAATGTAGAATAGATGTAGCATTTTATAATTCTCATTGTTAACTTGTTTGTAATTTGTTTAGATGTTACTATTTTTCTCATGTCATTGAAAGTACTTTTAGCCGTTCCCATTCTCCTTTTAACTTCTGTTTCACATCTGCCATCATTTGTGACTATCTGCCCAAGTTATTGATAATATTTTACTTGTTGTAGTTTCTCTCCATGTATGTTTATGTTTTGCTCTTGTTCTTCTGTGTCTTTGTTGAATATCATGGTTTTTGTTTATGGTTCATGTTTTTGATATTTATTGAGAAAAGATATAATAAAGATCAATTTAACTAATAACATCGGTGAAAGCAGTGCTTTCTGAAAGGAAGAAGAAGCTGGAGCAGAAAACGTGTTAGAATGGGACTGGTATAGGAAGGCTGATTCGTGAGGGAATAGCACCAGAAAAGAAGAGGGAGACAAAGAAAACGATGAACCAGCGATATCACATAATGTATGAACGTCTCTGGGTAATGAAGGAATGCTGGTCAAGAGACAGAGAAGCGTTCAGAGTATCCACGATGAAGACAATGTTCTGGAAAGAATATGTCACTTGATTATGTTACGTATATTATCTGACGTGGCAGTAGCTGTGAAAAACGTCAATAACTCTGAGAAGCATTGACGTCAATAACTCTGAGAAACATTGACGTCAATAACTCTGAGAAACATTCACGTCAATAACTCTGAGAAACATTCACGTCAATAACACTGAGAAACATTGACGATACTGAATTGATAGGAAAAAAAATATATTTCCATAAAGTAATTACACTTTGCTATCCCAATTGGAGTTAGGCAAGGTTGTGCGCAGTTTCCCGATCCGTTCAATTTATGCAGAAGAATAATAATGAGATCCATACCAATTATACCAAGAATATCTGTTGGAGTGCACAACCTGCGCAACGCTGATGATACAGTTTTGATAGCTGAAAATAAAACACGGTTACAAGAAAATGATGAATATCATTGCAAAAAAAGCTAAATCAACGTGTGACGCATGGCCGAGAGTTTAGATCGCAAGTCTCACACGAGTCTCTAGAGTTCGATCCCAGGTAAGGACTGGGTTTTTTTCTGTCGGAGGGTAAATTAATAAACAAACCCTGTACATGAATTGACGTGGCGACAGCAAGAGATTCAGCTTTTATCACACATCTATTCAATATAATACCTGAACTGGTAAAATTGACATTTGTTTTTTTTAAATATCTGACAAAAATAGCTGACAAACTGAAGAAATAAAGAAACAAATTATTCTCCAGAATGTAACTTCAAGGTAGATGGCATCAGTTTGAGGTAAATTAAGATATTAAAATAACGTACCTTAATAACGTCAAATGTAAAATGTTTGAAAGAAGTCAAATGTTCGTGTAAATGCAACATTTCATGCACAAGAACTCTTCATCTGAGTTTGTTCTGAAACTCTTGCAGATTAGCGGGATGCAGTCTAAATAAATAAACACTGATACTATTATTTGCTCCCGTCTAGCGCCCCAGGAACATGGGCAACGCACAAGATGAAGAATTTAATATGTAATATATCTTTATGTGAAAGGGAGTTCTTATAAGTTACATACAATCAAGTCTGATTTTTCATCAATTTTTATTTAGTCATCAACTTCTAACATCTGTCACTAATGACTTAGATTTACTGACCACTACACACCAGATTTACTGATATCTACACACCAGATTTACTGACCACTACACACCAGATTTACTGACCACTACGCACAAGATTTACTGACCACTACACACCAGATTTACTGATATCTACACACCAGATTTACTGACCACTACACACCAGATTTACTGACCACTACACATCAGATTTACTGACCACTACACGCCATATTTACTGACCACTACAAACCAGATATTACTGACCACTACACACCAGATTTACTGACCACTACACACCAGATTTACTGACCACTACACACCAGATATACTGACCACTACACATCTGATTTACTGACCACTACACACCAGATTTACTGACCACTACACACCAGATATACTGACCACTACACATCAGATTTACTGACCACTACACACCAGATATTACTGACCACTACACACCAGATTTACTGACCACTACACACCATATTTACTGACCACTATACACCAGATGTACTGACCACTACACACCAGATTTACTGACCACTACACACCAGATTTACTGACCACTACACACAAGATTTACCTACCACTACACATCAGATTTACTGACCACTACACACCAGATTTACTAAATTTTTAGACCAACTTTAGTTGTCTTCGATGTGCCAGACAAAATAATAGCGCGACCTAGATGTTCTTCATCTCAAATACATAATGTAGACGTGACCCAGAGGGCATGCTCAAGTTGATTTGTCAGGTTGAAAGGAGAAACTATCGTAGACAAGCTGCAAACCAATAACACACCGATTCCGTTCTCCAGACGACATCCTGCTAATCAGAAAGTCTTTGAGAAGAATTATAGAAAAAAGATATTCCTTACCCTTCAACATTGCATAGAAAAATAGCACCATCTGAGCAAATAGCACTTTGCATTAAAAAAATAGCACATTCTTAACAAATAACACCTTGCATAAAAAATAACACCATCTGAACAAATAACACCTTGCAAGAATATTTAAATAATTATATATATAAATATCAGATATTGGGTATGCGATATATCTTTTGTGAATCTCAGATTTAGCAGATACCCAAGATACTTAAAACACATCCAAGTAGTGCATTCTGGTAATAGGTGTATCATACACTCTGGATATATAGTCTTCGCGATCAGTCTTTTTCCCCAGACCGTTATTCTGACTGTTATGACACTTTGTAAGCCTCCTGGTTATGTGCAAGATGTTCAGCCTTTTCCATTATTATATTCAAAATTCCAGAAAAAAGACAAAAGTGCTCTTCCTGGGAATGTAGTCTGCATATAGAATGACAATAGAATTTATGACAACCAGGCAACCAAATTATACATCATAGCGAGGCACAACATATTTTCATTAATGTACAGAAGCATAAAATAATGCATATACATAGAAATAAACTTACACCTACAATAGTCATTGATAAACTTACACCTACAATAGTCATTGATAAACTTACACCTACAATAATCATTGATAAACTTACACCTACAATAGTCATTGATAAACCTACACCTACAATAGTCATTGATAAACTTACACCTACAATAGTCATTGATAAACTTACACTTACAATAGTCCTTGATAACCTTACACCTACAATAGTCATTGATAAACTTACACCTACAATAGTCATTGATAAACTGACACCTACAATAGTCATTGACAGAGAACAGTTAGAAAATGTCAGATACCTTAAATATTTCGCTCGGGTCAACTATCAACACCACAGGAGATTCCTCATCATAGATCAGAAAGTAATTAGCAATGGTCTTACAAAAAAACATCACACATGAGACGTCTATTGCAAGAGGAAAAACAAAAAAAAACAGTGTTACATCTACTAAGCATCTACATATTTCCAGTGGCAACATATTGTTATGAGACTCTGGCAAACCACATCCGTAATGGAATGGAAAATATTGTCATTCGAAATAAAATGATATGCAAAGGTTCTCAGAATATTATGGACAGAAAGAAAAATCAACACATACGCCCCTATATGTTCCTATATATTCATATCATATTCTTGAAGTGTAATGTGTCGGTAGTATATTGGTTTGTCTGACAAGACAGACAGCCTACTCGTAAGACTGAAGACCTCTTATATTCTGTTGTGAACAATAGTTCTTCTTCTTCTTCTTCTTCTTCTTCTGCGTTCGTTCTCAAACTCCTGCAGATTAGCAGGATGTAGTCATGAGAACGGAATGCGGTGTGTCATGGTTTACAGCATTGCTGCGATATCTGTGCCCTTCGGCCTGACACATCCGACTTCAGCATGGCTTTGGGTCACTGACCCTACATGGGATAGGACACACAACTCTATCCCATAACCTCCTTAGTCGCCTTTTACGACATGCGTGGAAGATAAACAGTGTTGCTATTCTTTGCTACCCTTTTTTTGCTCCCAAACGGAAGCGTTCTGTGCAATAACTTTTTTAATGCTATTGTCTGAATGTCATAGAAAATGTACGACTACATGCAAAATATCAGCACAGTTTATCAAGCTGGTTTGTAGAACATGAATTGAGACCGTGTTTGTTAATTTCTAAAGCAATAATACCATATGATCACAACGTCTGAGTGGAGAGTGCATCAGCACCCTCAACTACCCTTTCCTCCCTCCTCCTACACACACAAATATCAACTCCCTTTTGTCTCCACCTTAGCACAGTTTAAGAAAGAGAATTAATCCGGTGAGTCACATTGTTAAAGATATTATTGAATGAATCATGGACAAAATCGAACATGTTCAAGCCTTTCTCCAGAATAATCGTGCAGGGAGATCCCAAACATCGTCACTAATCTTGGCTGATAGGACTGATTGATGGATACTCTTCCTATACTTCACGTCACCAGCCAATAAAAAGCGCTGTAAAAGCATTTAAAGCCAAAATAAATGACACTGTTTATCATCTCCGAACTGGAATATGCTAGATGATTACTAACCCTATCCCTCATAAATGGTTATCACTTTTTTCCAGGAATCAATTACTTGCTTGCTTCATAATTACTTATTCGTTCAGTTAGAATCGGCGTTTCTGGATCGATACACATTCGTGCCCAAAGACAAAAGAGTGTATTTATTGATATTGAATTCTTGTTGAGCTGTTTTCCATGTTGGGATCCGATTCTTTGTCTTCCATTGTGTGTCACGCATCTCTTTCATTCCTCGCAATCCGGGCTCATACTTTTTTTATATTCACAATGTTAGAATGTCATAATTATATATATATATATATATATATATATATATATATATATATATATATATATATATATATATATATATATATATATATATATATATATATATATATATATATATATATATATATAATCAAGAGCCATCTACTCTACAAAAGTTGATTGTGTAACCAATGTGCATATAGCTTGTATATATCTCAAAGATATAGTTGTACAAAGGGGATTTCTGGATGCATGTTTAGCCCCAGAATGAGAACCCCCATTGTAGCAGTATCCCATGAATAATAAGTCCTGCAAGAAACGTCTGGGCTAATAGTGGATATATGGTACATAAGAACATGCATTTATAAACAAGTCGTTGTGTGCTCAAGAGGTGATGGGTTCGAATCATTCTTTGCAATCTCTTGGGATTAGCGCTAGAATTTCCGAAGTTACGTGCTATGAGTGATACTCTTGGCAGACGGTATGCCGTTTCGTTGAAAGGAACAAACAGAGACAATATGGAGTAATTCGAGTACTATAAAACCAATCCTCTATGCCTTTCTAAACTTTCCACAGACGTCACTTGCATACAGCGAGCGTATCACACGATCATGTCACGTGGTTCAAACACCGACGCAGACATTTGTGCACCCAAACCACTAAGAAGTCAATGGCAAACTCATCGTCATGTGACAAATTCTTGCCAGAACATGGTCTTCCTTATGGATTCTCCGAAAACTCCGTGATTCTGGGTGATATCACCAGCCGCAGCTAGAGACATGTTTAAACAATGTGATATATCACTTCACCATCGTCGTCTTGAGTGTCCTCTTCCTCTGTTGCTGTTAACTCTGCCTTCAGTTTGATAAACTTACACCTACAATAGTCATTGACAGAGAACAGTTAGAAAATGTCAGCAACTTTAAATATTTGGCTCGGGTCAACTATCAACACCACAGGAGACTGAAGACCTCTTATATTCTGTTGTGAACAATAGTTCTTCTTCTTCTTCTGCGTTCGTTGTTACTATTGTAGGTGTAAGTTTATCAATGACTATTGTAGGTGTAGGTTTATCAATGACTATTGTAGATGTAGGTTTATCAAGGACTATTGTAGATGTAGGTTTATCAAGGACTATTGTAGATGTAGGTTTATCAATGACTATTTTATGTGTAAGTTTATTTCTATGTATATGCATTATTTTATGCTTCTGTACATTATCTTTCCATGCAATTATGTCTCTTTATTTGACCAAAAAACTCAGCTTTCTTTGTTAAGAAATTGTTAAGGATCCAGACCTCTTCGAAGTTTATTGATCTTAACACTTCTTGATTTGTCTGTTTAGCTGTCCATGGTATGCGTAAAATTATTCTGTAGCATCTAAAGAATGGTAAAATACTAGAAGTATAATATTGTTTTAGAATCACTACAACAAAACAAGATTGGGTGATCCCAGCGTTATGACTGGAGTACTCTACCAACAACATGTTTCCTGTGCCCTAGTGTGATAATGTACAGTAATAATAACAATGTTATAAAGTGCAAAAATTGTCCGTGTGTGCTCACGACTTCCTTTCAACAATGATATCACAAGTTGGTACAAGTCCTTCTTCAGTATATTTCTAAGAGCTGAGTCAATCAAATCTGTCCGGACTATTCATTGGTCTCTAAGTATACCTTGTGTCGGCATCCAATGAAAATCACGGGGAAAATGTTAAATATCGTTATTTATCTATAATGATACGAGATCTACACAAAGGACTATCCTTGAAGAGGATTATGTTGGTATATGGCATATGTTTCAAGTAGTCTGCCCCTTTATCCTGAGGTGGAGAATGTTGACATTTGAACGAACGTTATACATTAAGAAGAAAACATAATGTAATAAAAGTTTAAGATATTCAGCACTAGTCATGTTAAGAGGTTTTATCCTGTAGAACAGAACTCGCTAAGTATTCTTCAAGTTCCTCTTTCTTCAATGCTTCCTGTACTTTGTTTTTGATATACTCGAATAAAATCAGATATATGATATTTGAAACGTCTCATCAGGCAACCAGAAATCGTATAAATTATATTTGTATGTCTAGTCTGTGTTACTGCTTAAAATTCGAATCAGTTTCATCCTTTTTTTCAGTCTCTCGTGATCGATAACACTGGTCCAGTTTCTGACTATTGAGATTTTCATTATTGTTCATGAAATTCTATTTAAAAACTATTCAGAGATACAATATCTTCTTCTTATGCGTACATTCTCAAATTCCTGAAGATTACCAGGATGTAGTCTGGAGAACGGAATATGTTATGTAAGTAAAGTTAGTAACTAATATTCAACTTTATGAATCTAACTTTATAAACGTTACTTTCTCATCAATTCGAACATTACACGCTATTCCAAACAAAAGTAATTTTATTATTTGTATATCCACCACTTTGAATTTTCTTTAAGCATAGACATCTAGATACAGGGCCACCAGCAAGCGTCACACTTATAGGGGGTTCTCCTTCGGGATTTTCCGTTCAGAACCAATTCTTAACTAGTATAGTTGAAAAAAGATAGTTCTGCGAAATGATCTCATGCAGCGTCAACTATCTTGATATATCCGACTGTTTCACTGCGTTCATTGGCTGGCGGTATAGAATATAAGCACAGAGACATACGATTAGTCGCATCAGCCAAGACTAGTGACGCATGATATCATGACCATGGATTATTCTGAAGAAGGTCTTGAGAAATACTCTATGTAAAATGCAGGCTATGTTTTAGTAACAATCTACCCTTTATTTAACACCATTGTATATTTCTAGATGTCTGCGTTTACAAAAATTGTAAACATTGTAATAAAATTGCTTTATCTGATAACGAAGATTTGTCAAAAGTTAATGATTACTAGCATTCCTAAGAGTATGCATGTTCCCAGTGGCAATATATGGGTGTGAATCCTGGACAAGCACCAACAAATTGAAAAATAAAATAGCAGCATTTGAAATAAAATGTTACAGAAAAATCCTCAGAATACCATGGGCCAAACAATCATTAATGTAGCCACCCTGAGAGAAATGCGTGTAAAATAAAATTGGATAAAGAGCATGGTTCTTTCCAGAAAAAATGATATTTTGGTCATATCAAACGCCATGACAGAGAAGTCCATAATGGATAGGATGATGCCAGGGAGACGAACACGAGACATACCACGAAGAAGGTGGACGCAAGGCATCAAAGACCACCTGAACATGACAGAAACAGAAGCAGGAAGACTGGCTCAAGATCGACAGAAGTTTCAAAAGAATGCTCATGATGTTAATTATAACCTGATAAATGAGTGATAACATTTCTAATTCAGAATTTGTGCCATCCATTGGCAGGCTGGACGAATATTGCAACTATTACATATTATCGATTTTCTGCAGATAATACTGCAAGTTATTAGTATAATATTGCAGGCCGTGGTATGCATACTCTAGGAGTCCTAAGTTCCGACTAGTTTATGATGTGACTATTAATAATATTTTCCAATATATCCATTATGTGTTACTTTATTACAGCGCAATTTTTTATACTAGTTATCACTTATTGAAAAACTCTGTTATATGACAGCAGTAACAAAGAAAACCATAATTGTAAAAAGACTTTGATTTCTAAAGAATACAAAAGACGATTAAAAAAGCAGAGAATAAGTAGATGAATTGGAATAGTAGATGGAAGAAAGAGGAAAATCAATTCTAATTTTTACTATTATCGCTAAAAGAAATGTGAATTTACATAGTTCAAGAAAATGATACTAATTCTGCAACCATCAGAACACTGCTGATTAATTATCTATATCTTATGCACAGATTTGGATTAAAGAATGTTGTATGATGTTATTTAAACAGTCTAGTGTTTTCCATTTTGTGTTTGAGCATTTTATTATTTGTGTTAATTCTTGTGTTTGTTTTTCCAATAAATTAATGTATATGCTTCAACAAATAGTTCAATTATAGAACTTCAAATAAACATAGAAATAAGTTCAATAGCTACAGATTTAAATAACTAATAATATAACATCTATAATGAATGAGAAGATCACCTAGTTTTACAAGGACAATACCGGTTGTGGATGATTTTTCTTAGATCATGAAAAACTTTATCTGGACACAAAAATGTCCCGGTTTTTAAAATTCAGTAGATTTCTCATTATCATATCCTCATATCTTATACTCACATAACACGCCATTGTCGTAAGTATAGTACATTGGGTGCTTCAGCATACAGAGTCAGTGTCGTAGAAGTACTGCACAATCAATATAAAGTAACTGCGTGAAACGTAACAACAATTGTACTTAGGTAAAACAGGTTTTTAAAAATGTTCCACTAAGACACGACGGGCTATCACTAAAACTAGGGGGTTATGATGAGCAGACAAAAAAAACATATTAATTACAATACACAAAACATTTTCAACGTTTGAACCAAAAGGTCGTTATCAAAATACGCACACAACTGCACAAGACGAAGAAGGGAAATTATCACAACACACAAAAATGTGTCCAACCGAAATATGCATTGCATATAAGGATTTCATATTTCGGCTGGACACGTATTAGTGTGTTGTGATAATTTCCATTCGTCGTCTTTTTTTTGGGGGGTGTATCTTGAAAAAAGACCTTTTGGTAGAAACGTTGATGATGTTTTCTGTATTGTAATGTGTATATTTTCTTCGTTGCTCATTATAACTCCCTAGTTTTAATAATAGTCCGTCGTGTCTTAGTGGAACATTATTTAAAACCTGTGTTTTACGTATATACTACGCAAGATGCTTCAGCACACAGAGTCCTCCAGCGAGAAATACGAGTAAATTAATTGGTTGCATTGTTGCCTATATTATACACGTAATCATTGAAACAAACTTTATCTGAGAAGTATTTGGCAGGTAGTTATATAGGTAGATAGATAGATAAGTAAGTAGGTAGGTAGATATATAGATAGATTGATATGTGGGTAGATATGTACGTAGGTTAGTAGGTAAGTATGTAGTTAAATTGTTTGGTATATAGATGGACATATAAAATGGGTGTCCTTTTCATTTTCATTGCATTTATATATATATATATATATATATATAAGTATTCAGTTCAACCACACTACCATTGTAGCCATAATCGTTCCCATGATGACGACTGGTATTATAAACGTTTCAAGCTCAATTGATGTGTACATCTGTGCTTGTGTGATGCAACACTCATCGCCTAAGTGCCACTTAAAACTCCTATCTAACTCGTGCAATTTTGTTAATCAAGATAGCAGTTAGTATTAGTATTGGTACGTTTAGGTATTAGTTTATCATTTCTAAATTGAATACATATTATTTATACTTACCAGACAGTATGTACAATCTGAATGGTAAATTAATCAAGCACATTCAATCAAGTGCAATGAAGAGTAGAGTAGGCGATCGATCTTGTTGTTCTTCTTCTTCTTCTTTCGTTCACTTGAAACATGTCTATATCTGTAATTCTGTCTCGTGAATAAAACTCATTGTCTTTTGTAGTTCATGTGTCCCATAGAGCTTTGATTCCAGTGTTGTTTCATCTGGCCAATATGTCTGCCTCAGTGTTTTATACTCAGAAAATTCTTGAAGTATATGTTTGACTCTCTGTGTATTCCTTGAACAACAAAGATTAGTGGCTTACTGATGAAGAATGTCTTAGAAGGATGGATGTGAAAATTTGCATTATTGATAATATAAGAAAAAGACAAGTCAACATTTGTTGGGCGCGTGATGAGAAGAGGAGACATTGAGAATATAATGACAACAGGAAAGATAGAAGGAAAAAGATCAAGGAGAAGACCCAGAGAAAATATATTGAACAGTTTGACTAAATGACTTCGATTGACGACACCAACAGAGATGATGATATATATGAAAGATCGAAGTGCATGGAGAAATATGTAGATCGTCAACGCCATTCGACACGGCACTTTATGATGATGATGATAATGATGACTCTTTGCTGCCTGTCCACATGTACACATGACTGTGTTGCCAATCTTGAACTTTGTGTACATGTGACTGTGGAGTCTGTTGTGTCCCGTTCTGAAGCGTAGATTGCAACTTCCTCCGATCTGTTCATAACGTGATAGGATAGTCATCTTGTGTTGGTGTTTGTGGCTTTCTTATTGCTTGATTATTCTTTTTATTTTCCGGATGGTAGCTGATTGGTACATCTTGTTGGTCTTCTGCAGCACCTTCCTTAGCCAGGCGATCACGTATCTTCACAACTTCATATTTTGTGTTGTAAATAAGTTTATTTAGTGGTATTCTCCCATACATTGATGGCTATACATCCTGTCAATTATCTCATTTTCTACGTCTCTTTTCACTGTTATCTTTGCTGTAGTTACTAAATGTTTAAGTTGTGTTCTTCTCATCAGATGTTATTTAGATATGGTATTGTGCATCTCTCATATCAGATATGATATACTATGCGCATGGCATCTCACATCACATGTTACGTACCATGATATGAAATCCCCCAGCTATTACTCACCGAGCGCTTTACTGGGATGTTAGATCGTTGACCTCACATCCGTAAGGTCCAGTGTTCGATCCCCGAAAAAAGACTGGCTTTTACTCTCGGAGGGTACTTTTTAAAAAAAACACTTGCGACAAGAGCATGCGGCATTTATATGGCAGTTACAAAATCCCTCCCTGCAACACCTTAATGTGAAACGTGCAATATTTGAAAGATTAACTCACATGTAGTCTACCTATTGTCATTTCCACTTATGCGTTTAGCGTCGTAAAAGGAAGTTGAAGTTGTCTGTCTTTGAACATTTGGGTCGCATTGTCTATGATCAACCCATGTCTCTTTAAGGTTTCTTTAATTCTCTCTACCGATCCAGTTCTTGGTCTTCATCATTCCTTGTAACCCGATATTCTGCTGCTGTGTGCACGACTGGCTGATTTCGTTGGTTCCATTCCCATGATGTGACCAAACCACCTGGTTAGCTGTCTTTCGATGTAGTTTTGGCAAGATATTCTCTATTTCTGTCCCGATATCTTAATTTCTGTAGTAGCTGCCATTTATTTGGAACCACGAATGTCTTTACTATTTTGGCTGACCAGCACTATAGCACTAAATGTTCTAAGATAGATTATCATTTGGGGAACAATGCATATATGTTCTCATTGATTCTGGCGTACAAAGATCAATCATATCAAACATTAGGGGCAGACCGTCAAGATTTCTAGGGCATGTGCTGAGAAGAATACAGCTTGAACACTTAATATCCACTGGAAAGATCACGGGGAGAAGAGATAGTGGACGACAAAGAGAAAAGTTGCTAGATGGACTAGTATTGTGGCATGGTAGAAGCTGACCAACCGAGCTTATTGACAACACAAGAGACAGAGAGTCGTGGAGAAACATGATCGCATACGCCACTCGGCATGGCACTTGATTGATTGATTGATTGATTGATTGATTGATTGATTGATTGATTGATTGATTGATTGAACAATATAGACAACATGAGTTACGCTGATGACATCATTTTGACATCCGAAAATTAGACTATCAATATAAATATACCATTACTACAAATAAAACAGCAACACAGCGCATACCCTTTCTCTGGACTACATCATGCTGGAAATCTTGCAGGACCGTTGTCGTGCTACAAGAGAGATCCAATGAGAGTTTGAGAATGATCGCTGAAGAAGAAGTATAAATATTACATATAATTACAAAGGAAAATCAAACAAAGAGTTTAATCTGAATAACAAAGAAGAGCGAAATTGATTTTTATTTAAAAAAACAAGTATTTTTCAGAAGGACGGTTCTCAAAGTTAGTCACATTGCCCCCTTCAGACCACAGCGATTTCCAGAGGAGGCAGGGAAAAGGGCAAAATAGTGAAATTTTGATGAAGACGTCTGCATGCTAGAATATCACTCTGATTTGTGTATGTTTCTATACGAAAAATAACATTGTATCCACTTTCGTCCTGGATGTTTGAGATTTTGCAATATTTGTATTTTCCCCTTACAGAAAACTGTTCTCTATCTTTTGTTGTTCACTTCAAATGAGATTTAATATGTACTTTAGATCAACGGTTCCTAACCGTTTTGCTACCGCGCACCTTATTTAAATATATTTTTTTTCTGCTGTGTATTCTCAAAAATTTGTCGATTTACCTTTTCATTTTAAACGTAAAGGCTTATCTTCACATCTTCGTGGACCACCTGAGAGGACACAACAGTTTAAGAACCGCTGCTCTAGACGTTATCTTCAACACCACTTTCTCTTATCGGAGAATGCAACATTGACCACACTTACTATGACCTAGCTTATTATAACTGCTCAAGTAATCGTAAAAATATAAGACACGTGGACTAAATTGGGAATCATCATTTTCACTGAATAATGTAACTTTTTCCATGATTTTTATTTGATGTCGACACGAGGTGTGCACAGTGACCAATAAAATCACGGGTAAAGTCAAATGCGTCACTACGGGAGGATGAATCCTGATGAGCCAGAAGGACTTTATACGTGACGAAAGACACGGCTTAACATTGCAGAAAAAAACATAAACAAAGTGAGCTCCTGGAGATAAGAGAGAACTTTATAAAGATAAGGTTAAGATAAATGTGTACAACAGAGATCAAAGAATGTTCATTTTATCTCACTGGCTATTGTAAACAGTTGTAATGTCCAGAACGACATGTACGAATTACATGTAGGCCTATAGTGTACATAACTTCACTTTTGGTATCTGTTGTGGAATAACTGAGAACATATAGGTTTACAGCTGCCCACAAGAATGTATTCTACGATTATTGAGAATGTTTTGCAGTTATTTATTATTAATAAACATTCTTGAGACTAACAAGAATTGAACCAGTCCGGATAGTACTATTTGTTATTACTGTTGTATTGCTGTTGTCTGCTGTTGTCGCTGTTTCCAGTCTCATAAAGTACGATCAATTAGCTCTTACTTACTGGCAAATTATATTGAGTCAGTAGAGATGTGGTTTTGTAGAAGAATGTTGAGAACACCATGGACAGATAAAAATGCGTAATGAAGATATCTTGAACAAAGTTAATTAAAAATGAGAGTTTTGTAACAACAGGCAGGTTGAAGAGCAAGAGGTGTCAGTCAGTCACTCTTTTGCCAAGTTTGGCCTATAGGACGGATGTCATTCTTGAATGTTCTCCATGCCTGTCCGTCAGTTGCTAGGGATTGCAGGTCTTGTGCATTTATGCCTGTTGAGTTTAATTCATTCCTAAATGTTCTTCTGGGCGTTGTTTCTGGTCTTCCTGTTTTCTTTTTTCCCGTCTGGTGTCCATCTGAAGACTTATCGTGGAATTATGTCTTCCTTTATTCTAAGTATCTGGCCGATGTATGTTCAGCGGCGTTTTCTGATGATGTTCGTCACATATTATTGTTTTGTCTCCTCTCTTAGTATGTCCTTTGATCTGAAGTCTTTTGAAGTAATTTTTTATTTGAAGTAATTAGTGTTTGTGATCTTTCTGAGGCATCTATTCGCGAAGGCAATTAACATCGTATCCATTATTTCGGTAGATTTCCAACTTTCACATCCACATATGTTACTTAGAATTTTATTTTACAAAAATGTTACAAAAATGGTGTAGGGGTGTAGGGAAGACAAAGAGAGAAAATCCTTGTCAACCTAGCATTGTGGAATGGGACAACATCTGTATAGAAAATTATTGAAATCACACGAAATAGAAGACTACAGAAAGACATGATAAGCAATGTCACAAATCATGGGCCATAAGAAGGAGATCTTAATTCTTAAGTGCAATGAGGTGGTTTCTCCAGAGCTAACTCCAGGGCTAATTCCAGGGCTAACCCAGAAGACTAATTCTCAGCAATGCACATTGCTAGAAGAAATAGTTTCCTACTTCGAGGAATGTGCTATTGAATTAAAAGAAAGTATGTTTTGAAACTGGTAAGTTTGATAGATGAGACTTATCAACCGTGAATAGCAGCTCATCTTGGATGATTCAAAGGTTTAACATTCGTAGAGGATTGACTTTACTTTACTCGATTTCTCATATGGCACGCCGCATGCCGATAGTACCACTCACAGCACGTAACTCAGTAGCTTCAGGCGATAATCCACAAGGATCTCCGAAACAATTCACCTTGTAAACAAGACGACACGAGTCGGATTCGAACTCATGACATCTTGAACACAAGGCGAACAGTGTAACCACTACATTAGACAGATCCTGTCCTTAGATAAATATGATGAAACAATCTCCTTAGCAGTGATCAGGTAGCCCTTGACAGTCATACCCTTTCTGACAAAAGCATGGATCCTCAGTTGAGTAAATGAGGCAACACCCAGACACTTCTAAAGTAACTGTCTCAAAGACATGGTTGTGTCTTTGTGGGTTTATAGATACGAGTTTAGTCCCCGAATGGAGCCCCCCCCCCCCCCCCCAGTACGATAGAGCAGCATATAATTCTGTGCCAACTGTTTGATTTTTCTGAAATATTTGTTGAACTATCTGCACATTCCCTCCACCAAGAAGTCTTCCATAAAAGGACACAGGAGTCTTCCAAAAAAGGACAAAGGAGTCTTCCAAAAAAAAGGACAAAGGAGTCATCCAAAAAAGGACAAAGGAGTCTTCCAAAAAAAGGACAAAGGAGTCTTCCAAAAAAAGGACAAAGGTACACGGATCGCTGGCCTGCATCTCTTTATCCTCCAGGGGATTATTGGTAGAAGACACAAAAGTAAGAAATTGACAGTGACAATTTTTTCAAAGGTGACAAGTTGTCAGACTATGACCGCAATTTTCCTTAGTCGCCTCCCACGACAGGCCTGGAAAGAGGACAGTAGCCCTACTTTTTTTTGTATCGTGAACTAGGAGTCCAGACCCGGACACAGGCGGGACAGCTCATCAATGTGATAGCTACACAAACGGGCGACCTCATCATGGTGGTAACTACACAGGCGGGACAGCTCATCAAGGTGGTAGCTACACAGGTGGGCCAGCTCATCAATTTGGTCAAGATAAACAAAAATAGGTAGATGTGTTACCAAAATAAAACATAACACAACCTAACAACGAGATACAGGGACAGACGACGTTTCGACTATTAAGCCTTCATCAGGACAAACGAAAGACAACGATACAACGAATCTTACCTGGAAACAAACGTGGTTGATAGGGAGGAAAGAGGAGGAGAGATAGTGAATGGATAGTAGAGGAAGTAAATAAGGAGCGGCATATTGGGGAGGAAGAGAGTATGGGGAGAAGAAGTGAGGAGAGAAAGTGCACGGAAGGAGGTGAGGAGCGAAAATGGATAAGGTGTGGTAGTAAGTAAAATAGATAAGGTTACATTAAGATACTTACCTCAAAAGTGGCAAAACGCAATGAGTATAACGAATAGATAGCAGAGGAAGCAGAGATGGAGCAGCCTAGCAGGGAGGAGGAGGGTATGGGAAGAAGTGAGGAGGGGAAAGTGCACAGAATGAGATGAGGAGTGAAAATAGTTAAGGTGTAATAGCAAGTAAACTAAGATAAATGGGGATAAATTCAGATACTTACCTGAAATGGCAACAGGCAATGAGTATTAGCATACAGTCGTCATGGAAACGCAAAAGAGGATGGTAGGAGAGATCAGATGAGGGACAGGGAGATGGAGATGAAGAATAAAGAAGAGAAAAAAGGGAGAAAAGAAAGAAACGACCGAGCAGATATAGGCAGTGGAGAGAGACTATAAGTAGGAGTAGATAATAGTGGGAAGAAAATACAGTGATAATACAATGATGTATGTAAGTGAGAGTAAAATATAAAATATAGGTGATAATATATAAAAAAGAACTTATCTGAAACGTTGAGAACTGGCTAGCTTGAAACCAACAGTCACACTGGTGGGTCAGGGTCAATGGACAATGAAAGCTAGTAAGGCAAGTAGCATCAATAAAATACCAACATGCCAGATTGTCACACCACAGGAAGCAAGAGGACTCCAGAGGTGGCAGCAGGGAAGATTGATCGATAAGTATAACGGTCCAGTATTATGACGAGAGACCGACTGAAATAATAGGCAGGGCCGTAGAGAGAAACCCGAGGCGGGTAAAAGTTAAAGCCGTGACTCCCACAAATAGTCAGAGGAGAAGAACAAGAAAAGAGAGAAGAAGAAGAGAAAAAAAGAGAAAGAAAAAAAGGGAGGAAAAAAAAGAAAAAAGAAAAAAGAAGAAGAAAGAAGAAAGAAGAAAGAAGAAAGAAGAAGAAGAAAACGGTGGATGGACGTGGGCCCCGAGCCGGAAATACGCCACGCAAGGACGGGATGTGGAAGTAGGAAGGAGCCCACCAGACACAGCAAGGTGGGGTGGGGGACTAACACGGGGAGGCGCGTCGTGCAAAGGTATCAGGCTGATAAAGAAAGAAGGTGCAGAAGAGAAGGGTACCAGAGTAGGAGAGAAAAGGGGAAAGTAGGCAATGTCAGATGGAGGCAGACCCAGAACTACAGCCAAAGCATGTGAGGTGGTGGGGGGTCGTATGTGACCAAGTAAGGGTCATCAGTCCATAATGTCGTTGTAATTGGAGGTCGGTGTAACAGAGGTTCCGATAAAATAGATATTAGGAAGATGGACCAAGGTCACAACCGCAACGACAAGTCTCTGGTTGTCCTTCTTTGGTCTTGTTGGGTCGGCTACCCTTACAGCTACTTAGCATGCCGAGGCTGGGAGACCTTTACACCGACTACATATATATGTATATTTATTTATTTAGAATATACATATATATTTATTTATTTATTTTTTATTTATTTATTTTTATTTTTTTCTTCCACACGACTTGGATGGCTCGGATACAGGGGTCCCCTATGTATAGTTATGGAGCCAGCGTGCGGTACGGGCAACACCTCCAGTGGGTTGCAATGTACGGTTGGTCTCACTCAACTACGAACATCGTTTCATCTGACATGTTTCTCACCACGGTACATGGCCTGGACTAAGGGATCGTGTATCGGTGGCTCGAGGTTCTGTCCGTTGATCGTTGTTCCCATAGATGGGCTAGTGTACAGTGCGGGCAATACCCACATAGGGATTGTGACGTGCGGCTAGTCCATCCTCTTATCATATTCGGTTGATGCGACGGGTCTCACTTCCGAACACGGGGCCTAAAAGGTACTTGTCGTTGCGGTTGTGACCTTGGTCCATCTTCCTAATATCTATTTTATCGGAACCTCTGTTACACCGACCTCCAATTACAACGACATTATGGACTGATGACCCTTACTTGGTCACATACGACCCCCCACCACCTCACATGCTTTGGCTGTAGTTCTGGGTCTGCCTCCATCTGACATTGCCTACTTTCCCCTTTTCTCTCCTACTCTGGTACCCTTCTCTTCTGCACCTTCTTTCTTTATCAGCCTGATACCTTTGCACGACGCGCCTCCCCGTGTTAGTCCCCCACCCCACCTTGCTGTGTCTGGTGGGCTCCTTCCTACTTCCACATCCCGTCCTTGCGTGGCGTATTTCCGGCTCGGGGCCCACGTCCATCCACCGTTTTCTTCTTCTTCTTTCTTCTTTCTTCTTTCTTCTTTCTTCTTTCTTCTTCTTTTTTCTTTTTTCTTTTTTTTCCTCCCTTTTTTTCTTTCTCTTTTTTTCTCTTCTTCTTCTCTCTTTTCTTGTTCTTCTCCTCTGACTATTTGTGGGAGTCACGGCTTTAACTTTTACCCGCCTCGGGTTTCTCTCTACGGCCCTGCCTATTATTTCAGTCGGTCTCTCGTCATAATACTGGACCGTTATACTTATCGATCAATCTTCCCTGCTGCCATCTCTGGAGTCCTCTTGCTTCCTGTGGTGTGACAATCTGGCATGTTGGTATTTTATTGATGCTACTTGCCTTACTAGCTTTCATTGTCCATTGACCCTGACCCACCAGTGTGACTGTTGGTTTCAAGCTAGCCAGTTCTCAACGTTTCAGATAAGTTCTTTTTTATATATTATCACCTATATTTTATATTTTACTCTCACTTACATACATCATTGTATTATCACTGTATTTTCTTCCCACTATTATCTACTCCTACTTATAGTCTCTCTCCACTGCCTATATCTGCTCGGTCGTTTCTTTCTTTTCTCCCTTTTTTCTCTTCTTTATTCTTCATCTCCATCTCCCTGTCCCTCATCTGATCTCTCCTACCATCCTCTTTTGCGTTTCCATGACGACTGTATGCTAATACTCATTGCCTGTTGCCATTTCAGGTAAGTATCTGAATTTATCCCCATTTATCTTAGTTTACTTGCTATTACACCTTAACTATTTTCACTCCTCATCTCATTCTGTGCACTTTCCCCTCCTCACTTCTTCCCATACCCTCCTCCTCCCTGCTAGGCTGCTCCATCTCTGCTTCCTCTGCTATCTATTCGTTATACTCATTGCGTTTTGCCACTTTTGAGGTAAGTATCTTAATGTAACCTTATCTATTTTACTTACTACCACACCTTATCCATTTTCGCTCCTCACCTCCTTCCGTGCACTTTCTCTCCTCACTTCTTCTCCCCATACTCTCTTCCTCCCCAATATGCCGCTCCTTATTTACTTCCTCTACTATCCATTCACTATCTCTCCTCCTCTTTCCTCCCTATCAACCACGTTTGTTTCCAGGTAAGATTCGTTGTATCGTTGTCTTTCGTTTGTCCTGATGAAGGCTTAATAGTCGAAACGTCGTCTGTCCCTGTATCTCGTTGTTAGGTTGTGTTATGTTTTATTTTGGTAACACATCTACCTATTTTTGTTTATCTTGACATTTGCCCGGTGTTACTCCAGCCACCTGCTTCCTGTTTAGGGTTGTTACCCAACACTGGAACATTTATCCCTTCATCAATTTGGTATCTATACAGACGGGACAGCTCATCCGGCAAAAGGAACGTTCTAATTTCAAGCCTGCGCTTTCATGTGTTAAAAGCTTATTTAAAAGCCCACCAGGGAGCTTTTGAGTGGCTTGAGTGATAAAGGCCGCATGCCGTTGCTGTTGTCACGTCATGTTCAGGGTGGGTTTTTTAATTTACAGTCCGGTAGAAAAAAAACCAGTCTATACCAGGAGTTGAACCATGGACCATACGGTTGTGAGACCAACCTCTAACCTCTCGACCATGCACCACACCGTTTTTGTCTTGAAACCTTGAAATAAAATCAAAAGTTTGAGTCCCAGAAGTAATCAGACGTTGTTCTCAATGGCAATCTGGCAACTGCAGCGGCCACACTGGTACTGAGCTGTGGCTAGTCAGGATCTACCAGTGGGTGCATTGAGAGGATGTGGTCCCTTACATGGTCAACATTGGTCCACCATATCGTAGTATTAGTTTGAGTTTGACAAAATAATAATAATAATTTCCAAAAAAACACATTTTTGTGTGGGTACTTTACTGCTGTTATTTCTTTTTTTATAAGTGGCAGGGGGAGGGGTAGCTGACATAATTAAAAAGTGGGGGATGTGGTGTCATAAACTCTTGACAAGTTGTTGGCAAGGTGGGTGGGATAACAAAATTTATTTAACAACTGTTGCCATAATGTATGAACAGTCCCTAGACGAGGAAACACAAAGCAGAAACTGCGTCTGAGCACGTCTGACAATTGGAGCTAACTCCATTATCTGTCTAGTTTGACTAGAAACATAAATGACAACCACTTTATGTGTCACAGTAACCTGTTACTTAAATAGACGTTGCAATATTGTGCCATTTCACATAATGTGTTTACATGAAAAAGCGTTGCCATATTGACTTTCTTAAAACTTTGTTTTAATATTCTGGCCTTTTTTTTAACTTTGGTTGGTGTCATATAATCTTTATTTTGCTTATATGGAATTTTCCTGATTTCATAAAAATTATTAGTTGTACAAAATATTAGTTTGACTCATTATATAAATAAACCAAAACAACATTCCGATAGACACATCGCACCACATCTGTCATTGATACATCTTGTAGAATCAATATAGGTACAACTGAGTAACACTGCAGAAAAGAATAAGTTTTGAAAGATGAAGTCCACTTTACGAAATATCTCCTACAAATCACTAGAGCCAATAAATGCTTGAATATGATACTCTGCCAATTTGTGTAGGTAATATGGTGACAGTCCAACCCCTGATTTCGTTCTTGTTTCAGATTAGTGCATACCTACGTATTTTGCGGTTAGATGATCTAAATATTATATCAATAAATTATCAATAATTAATTGAAATATTCATTTTTTAAGGTTACGGTTAGTTATGTATTACATAACTAATCCTAACCCTAACCCTTATGTTTTACATAACTAATCCTAACACTAACCCTAAATATAATTATATTTAAATGAATAAATTATAAAAATAAATTTATAACAAAGGCACGGGAAATAATCACACAGGTAGGCACTAATTTTCGTGAATGGGGTTGGACTGCTATCATAGTATCTTTTTGTATCTTTAAAAAAAATAGTTTCTTTTTTTCTTTTCTTTTTTTACAGGTGATGAACATTTATGTAGTAATGTAATTCAGCAACATGTGTTTAGATAGCTCTAATTTCTGTCTCTATTTGCCTAATAATTCAAGTTAGCAACGTCGTAGTTGACAGGGATGTTATATGGTCTTATTAGTTTAGACATGCTGTTTGAAACAAGCTTGTACCAGATGAAGGTAATCGGACACGAGCGTGTTTTTGTTTTGGGACACAGCTGCTATTCATCCTGTGGATATTTCCAAGTCATAAGCGTCTTCAACAAATGTGTAAAAAATATTGTTGGAAACCTGGCTCTTTGCAGGACCTGATTGTTGGTAACCATATCCTGCCACTTGATAATCAAATATTTTTGTGGAAACATTGTAGATAAAAGATGTTAAACCTATTTTCTTTTGAGTATGGTGTCCATGTTTTACACACATAAAGGAGAGCATTGAGTTACACATTCCAGGTAGTTGTTCGAGGTTGTTCTTGACCATGTACAAAAATTGGTGGCAGCTCAAACTCAGCGAATACAGGTGTAAGCAGATGTTATTTCATTTGTACCAGGGTTTGGTTGTGGCAGTGTATGCACTGACAATTCTGACTCTTAGCCAAACTCAGATCGCAAGACTGGATAGAATCTAGAATGCTGCAATAACTATCAGTCTTGGGTGTACAAGAGACACATCGACAAGAGCTATACAGTAACCACTCGACTGTCCACAGCAGAGCACAGATTACAGTATTGCGTGCACGGGCGTACCTTCAAATACATGCAGACAAGGAACACAGACATTCCAAAATACAGACAGTTAAAGGTAACAGATTTAAGAGAGAGAAGTCGTGGATGGGACGAGCTGAGGATGTCATACAAAGCCTGTGCAGATTGCAAGATGCGACATCAGGTGTGGAATAGATAAGTCTACCCACAGATTTCGAAACTTTTTTGAGAGTAGTAATTACATTTAGCAGGGAATGAATGGAATGGAGAGAAATGTATCCCACAACTGTGGAGCACGATGTGCAGGCTGTGGTAGTGAGAATGCCATAGTGGGGTATGCGATTATATATACTGACGTATCTGTGATTCGCTGTACTTAAACCTTCACAGCTCAGTGTGCAAGTAAAACCATCAGGGAGGAGAGTGGGGCCTTTGCTGTGACTACAAATAGCATGACCATGGAGATTATGGCGATGACCAGGTCATTTGAGTGTGTAGGCACACAGACGGTAACACAGGTTTGCATCTTGAGTGACTCTATGAGTATGATTAGGAAGGTACAAGTGGGTCTCGTTCGTGAATCGTGTAATGCGATTGAGAAAGACGAGGTTGAATTTAGTTGCATTTATTTTCGTGCCGGGACATGTGGGTCATCGAGGTAATGAAAGAGCAGATCAATTGGCGTCATGCGCGATTGTGGCACAGGGCGATGGGGCAATGGATCGAGATGATGCTTTAAACTCCATAAGAGATATTTCACACGAGGATGAGACTAGTGTGGATGGTGACTTCTTTTCGATGGCCAGGATTAAAGACAGGTTTTTTCAAAGGGGTTTTACGGTGTTTCTAGAATTGAACATTTTAGAGGGCCCAGAAGAATGATGATCAACCAGCAGATAACCGGTACAGTCAGCAGAAGTGTAATGGTGGAATACTCAGGGAGAAATCGAAGCAGCTTGGATGTGCGCATTTTGCAGTGATGATGATCCGACGACTAACTAACTCACCAAACACAAAGACACGAATTAAAGTACAACTGTATTTATTTCATGCAATTCCAAGAATTAAAGTACAACTGTATTTACTTGATGCAATTCCAAGAATTAAAGTACAACTGTATTTACTTGATGCAATTCCAAGAATTAAAGTACAACTGTATTTATTTTATGCAATTCCAAGAATTAAAGTACAACTGTATTTATTTGATGCAATTCCAAGAATTAAAGTACAACTGTATTTATTTGATGCAATTCCAAGAATTAAAGTACAACTGTATTTACTTGATGCAATTCCAAGAATTAAAGTACAACTGTATTTACTTGATGCAATTCCAAGAATTAAAGTACAACTGTATTTATTTGATGCAATTCCAAGAATTAAAGTACAACTGTATTTACTTGATGCAATTCCAAGAATTAAAGTACAACTGTATTTATTTGATGCAATTCCAAGAATTAAAGTACAACTGTATTTATTTGATGCAATTCCAAGAATAAATGCAGCGATATCGCTGTCATTGAAAAATCAATAAATCATTCAAAAAGTGCAAAATGCTAAATGTCTGGGCATGTGTTACCGGGACCTGAAGGGGAAGAGAGGAATAGTGACACTAACCTTCCACGACATCTCTTGGTGCGATTTAGGAGGTTTTGTTAGTGGAGTTGTCTTTTCTACGAAATCAGATGTTACAGGACGACATGTGAAGATATCGTTGCCAAGCTGTAAACCATGACACGGCGAATTCCCTTCTCCGGACTACATCCTGAGAATATATTGAAGTTTGAGACATTCCCTTCTCCGGACTACATCCTGCTAATCTGTTGGAGTTTGAGACATTCCCTTCTCCGGACTACATCCTGCGAATCTGTTGGAGTTTGAGACATTCCCTTCTCCGGACTACATCCTGCGAATCTGTTGTAGTTTGAGACATTCCCTTCTCCGGACTACATCCTGCGAATCTGTTGGAGTTTGAGACATTCCCTTCTCCGGACTACATCCTGCTAATCTGTTGGAGTTTGAGACATTCCCTTCTCCGGACTACATCCTGCGAATCTGTTGGAGTTTGAGACATTCCCTTCTCCGGACTACATCCTGAGAATCTGATGAAGTTTGAGACATTCCCTTCTCCGGACTATATCCTGCGAATCTGTTGAAGTTTGAGACATTCCCTTCTCCGGACTACATCCTGCTAATCTGTTGGAGGTTGACAAATAGCAAAGAAGATGAAACTAAAATCTGTTGCTATTGAGAATGATCATGCTGGAGGCTTGACTTTCTCAAAAGAACAATACCGTTTTGAAATAAATGCAGACACGCCTCTAGATAACCTTGTAGTTTGTAGTGTTCAAACCCCATCCCCTAGGGAAATAGAGCATGATACTGAGTATTATAAACACAGAAACATGTTAGAGTGTAAACTCTCCACCCCCAAATGTCTACTCTATAAAAAAAATCAAGCAGATCACCAAAACTCCGGCAACTACGATATAATGAGATTTTATTATTTTCTTGAAAACTCTTCACTTACAAAATTCAAATCTTCTTCTTCTTCAGCGTTCATTCTCAAACTCCCACTGGATTTCCCTTATAACAGAACAAACCATGGTCCTACTAGATTTAAAGAAGGATATAGTCCAGCGAATGGAAATGCCTTGTGTCGCCGTTCATTTGCGCCAATGGCCCGACACATTCGTCTTCAGCGAAAATTCATATCTACATCCATTATAGTTTTCATTTGATGTCGATATGAAATATATTTTGTAGATTTTTTCTGGCCTTTTTCTACTACAATTTAATGTTCTTTAGTTTTTTCTGGCCATTTTCTACTACAATTTAATTTTAGTTCGCTTTTTTTCTGGCTTTGTTCTACTACAGTTAAATTTTCTGTAGCTTTTTTTCTGACTCTTTCCAGCTACAGTTTAGCGTTATATGATAAATCAAGCAACGCTGAAATAGATAACCCATTTCTAGGTTTGTTTGTTTATCAACTTGGGTGCTTGTTTCATGTTTGTTTATCAACCTGAGTGCTTATTTTTTGTTTGTCTTTCTGGCATTAGATAAACGTTGAAATGGTATGCTTGTCACAACGCGACAATCCTTCTTCTAATTTCAACATTTAAAGTCAAGTTGTGTTTATTTTTGATATATCATATGCGTGTTATTGAATACAAATGTGATAATATCTTGTAAGGATATGTGTTTGATGTTCCATATATATATATATATTTACCTTCTGTTTTCACGTTAATAATTCTGATTTCTCTCAGTGATTTGAATCATTTGATCGTAAGTATCGATTTTGTTTTGTTTGTAAACGTCGTACATTGAATGAGGTTTTCAGGCCGAAGACGGATGTGTCGTGCCATTGACGCAAATAAAACTGCGACACAACGCATTTCCATTCTCTGGACTACATCCTGCTGGACATCTAGTAGAACAATTGTCCTGCTACAAGAGTGATCCAGCTGGAGTTTGAGAATGTGTCCTGCTACAAGAGTGATCCAGCTGGAGTTTGAGAATGAACAGGGAAGAAGAAGAAAAGGGGTTTCACCGTCTCAGATGGTGAGCGCCTCCCACGTAAATCGTTAGTGCTCGCGAGCATTTTAAAACTCGCATAGCGCGAGCACATATCCTCATGAGAGCACCAATGTGCTCTAGATCACCAGCTTCTTTTGCTAGCCACCGAAAACACTTTTTTGGGGGGGGGGGGGGATAGCGTATCTTATTCGGGACGTAGCCATCAACCCAGCATGTTTTTGGCTGCAGTGATTTTTTAGGCAATATAAATACGCTCATTTATTTTCCATTGATTTCTGAACGGTCCGGATGCTCAATTGCCTGTGGCGTGAATCGATCCCGGTACTTTGGTCGTCACAGACGTACTCTGTACTACTCAACCACAGAGCCAGACTACCACACGCAAACCGACATGTCGTCTAAAAGGCTTTTATCAAGAATACATTTGCAACAAACAACGATGAGTGAGAGCGACACTTTTAGTGTTCACATTTCACAGCTTCTTCTTCTTCTTCTTCTTTCGTTCGCTAATAATGTCTATATCTGCAGTGTTGTTTCTTGTATAAATTGGACAGTGTTTTCCATTTCTTGTTTTGTACCATAAAGTTTAACATTCATTGGTGTAACAGAAGGCCAGTATGTGCATCTTAATGTGTCATAGTTTGCACATTCTTGAAGGATATGTTCTGAAGTCTGGTTGACTTGTCCACAATTAAACTTTGCTGTTGTATTTCACAGCTAAATATCACGATATTTGATATCTTAGAATTATCAGATTCGGAATTTTGAAGAAATTATACTGTGGACTGAACACGTAGTGGAGCACGTGGTCGTATGGCTAGGACTTGGGCCTCAGAACACTGAGATCCCGGGTTAAATCCACGAAAACGACAAGGATATTTGTTTTTCGGAAGTCCAATAAACATTATTCCTGTACACGTCGCGGCGACAGATATGGCAATGCGACCTTTGTTTCCACAGCCAATAATTTTCATTTTTATTGTAATATTTAAAATTTAACCTCACTTATTTGAATGTAGACCAAAAACTTCAAAGAATTTCGCCGACATGCACAATCCAGACCAGGTATGGACTAAATGATAAACGCATTATTGCATCAGGTAGAATCTAATATTTCATCCCATAGAACTCTGCTATCTAACAGACAGTTTCTGAGATATTCGATTGAATGTGTGATTACGAAGTTATAAACGAACTACAGAATAAAGGCCTCAAGTAGAAGAGAAGCAACATTTGTGACCTACCCTACCACGTATGTCATAAGAGGATGTTAAGGGGATTTAGATGTGGAATTTGTTGTCCTGTTGATATGTTAAAGTGATCAAAAAACAATTCTGGAATCGGATGTGTTAGACTACATGGAACAAATATCGAAGTCGATTATCAATTTATTCTTAGGATTCGGTATCATCGTGTTCTTAGGGCTCATTATTATTTTATTCTTAGGGCTCATTATTATTTTATTCTTAGGGCTCATTATTATTTTATTCTTAGGGCTCATTATTATTTTATTCTTAGGGCTCATTATTATTTTATTCTTAGGGCTCATTATCAACTTATTTTTAGGGCTCATTATCATCCTGTCCTGTCTGCCCCTCGAAAGATGGCTGTAACGGACCTCCAATACCCAGTTTCTAATCGTAGTGGCGCAGTATCATAGACTACATATAGTCCATCTCGAGATATTTCCCTCCACTTGTACATTTTTCCTACCCCTTGTTCGTCTCCCCTCAACTCAACCCTCAAGTAAGGTCTTCAACAAGATGTCATACCTTTTAGTATGTCCAAAATAAAAAAGATATTTTCTTTGACATGTATTTTTTTAAATATTTATTGTTTCATGCCGAGTTTTGTTACATGTTATCTTCTCTATCTATACATAAGGTTATCGATACTCCTCTATATATCCACATTATCCACATTATCCACATTATCCACATTATCCACATTTCAGAGACATACATTCTGTCTTCTAGTTGTTTGTCCATGTAACAATCCAGTTCATGTCGCTGGACATCATGATAAACAGAAGTTCTGTGAACCGAGGCTGAAGAAAAAGAACACGAGATAGGGTAACATGTTCAAGGACATGGTTAGATTTTGGCAGCATATCTGCCGAATATCTCCTCGTGTCCAAAATCGAGCCAAGGGCATCAATTATTGATGATATAAGCGTACATTTTACATAACGCTGAGCCAAGTTATTTCCCCTGGGTTGGGAAATTTATATCTATCAATTTCCTTCACCGAGGTATATGCCCTGCGTAATAGTCACACATTCGTCACTCATTTGTATTGATCCGACTCTTCATTGGCTGGCTACATAACGTATGATCAAAATGACAAATGAAAAGTGTGATTCGTTCGAATCTAGTTAAGTGAGTCACATCGTGAGTGATCAGCCTAAGTGAGTGACATCGTGAGTGATCAGCCTAAGTGAGAGACATCGTGAGTGATCAGCCTAAGTGAGAGACTCTATGTGTGATCAGCCTAAGTCAGAGACTCTATGTGTGATCAGCCCGCATGTAAAGAATGATTTAGTACATATGTTCTTCAGTTTTTCTATCCACCCATCGATTCACATGTCTATCTATCTATCTATCTATCTATCTATCTATCTATCTATCTATCTATCTATCTATCTATCTATCTATCTATCTATCTATCCATCCATCCATCCATCCATCCATCCATCCATCCATCCATCCATCCATCCATCCATCCATCCATCCACCCACCCACCCACCCACCCATCTACCTACCTACCTATCTATCTATCTATCTATCTATCTATCTATCTATCTATCTATCTATCTATCTGTCTATCTATCTACCTACCTACCTACCTTTTTGTCTGTCTGTCTGCGTGTCTATGTATTCCATCATTGTTTTAAAGGTCGCGAAAATGAAGCAAAGAATAGTAACACTATTATCTGCCATGCATATCGTAAGATGTTTCTAAGGACATATCTGTGTATTTCCGCATTTATTCTTAATTATTGAAATATATCTCCAATAAATACTCGAAATTCTTCTTCTTCGAGTAACAAATTTATTCCAGATCGTAGCCTTATTTCTGGATGTTCTGAACACCTGTCGGTCAGCTGCCTGGTCGCAGGTAACGGTGTGTTTCAATAATCTGAGATGCCATTTATTCATCGTCGTCTGTGGTGGCAATTACCAATTTTACCAACAACTTCGCCTCGCCTTGTTAAAGGGACAAATCCTCAGTGTTAGTGAGCACTGAGTACCTGGTGCAAACAAAGCGAAAAAAACAGAGATACATAAAGTTTCAACAAAATACATAACACGCTAACAACAGAAAAGAAAACAAACGACGTTTCGACTAAAAAGTATTCATCGGGACAGATTTATGCAACACAAAATGAATTTTACAGATATAAATTTATGAGGTAAGAGAGAAGCAAAATATGATATGAGAGAGAAGATAAGAGAAAGAAAAAAAGAAATAGGGCAAAGATGACAAGACAGAAAAATAGGAAAAACAACCGATAATTTATAATAAAAGAAAAATCTAAGAGAGATCACACAAAAATCTAACAGAATCACTGAAAAATCTGAGATCACAGCAAAGTCTATTTGTCTGAAATCTAGTGTGGTTGAGCTGAATTGAAGGTAGAACTTAATGGCTTTTAAATATTTTTTTTATTTCTCTCATCTTCTCTCCATTATTATTTTCTTTTGTCTCTCTCCTACAGTACGATTCTCTTTGAGTAATATTCATATTTTGGTGTTTGTTTTTGTCCTTATGAAGATTTTTTTAGTCGAAATAACATCTCATTCGGTTTCTGGCGTTTCTATCATGTATTTTGTTGCAACATTATTACGTATCTGTTTTCTCCCCTCCGTTGTTAATTTTTCATTATGTTATGTCTCTTTCTGCAGCAAAACGACCTCAGCTTTCTTAATTGAATGTAACTAAAAAAAAACTGTCGTATATATTTAGATATTTTTCGTAAAATTTTCAGCCTGACAAACTGGGTATATGAACAATACTGAAGCCTGTCAACATGAACTAAACTGCTGTAATGGAAAAAAAATTATCATCCCGCCCCCCCTCCCCCCAAATATACGCCAATTCAACAAAGAAACTACAAGATTGTTTCGTTTCTACCAGCCAAGCTTAAGGAATTATCAGTGTTTTCCTTGTAGTTATAATATGTATTTAAATGTGTGGTATTCCTAAATTAATTAATTATATTTGATGAAACTGAGACATCAAACAAGAGAAAATTTCAATTACAGCATTTTTAGAATACTGGACTTGCAGCTATGTTCTACTGAGAATGAGAAGTAAGTTTCGTCTGTATGAACTAACTTAGAATGGGATGTAAGTTTCGTCTGTATGAACAAACTTAGAATGGGATGTAAGTTTCGTCTGTATGAACAAACTTAGAATGGGATGTAAGTTTCGTCTGTATGAACAAACTTAGAATGGGATGTAAGTTTCGTCTGTATGAACAAACTTAGAATGGGATGTAAGTTTCGTCTGTATGAACAAACTTAGAATGGGATGTAAGTTTCGTCTGTATGAACAAACTGAGAATGGGATGTAAGTTTCGTCTGTATGAACAAACTGAGAATGGGATGTAAGTTTCGTCTGTATGAACAAACTTAGAATGGGATGTAAGTTTCGTCTGTATGAACAAACTTAGAATGGGATGTAAGTTTCGTCTGTATGAACAAACTTAGAATGGGATGTAAGTTTCGTCTGTATGAACAAACTTAGAATGGGATGTAAGTTTCGTCTGTATGAACAAACTTAGAATGGGATGTAAGTTTCGTCTGTATGAACAAACTGAGAATGGGATGTAAGTTTCGTCTGTATGAACAAACTTAGAATGGGATGTAAGTTTCGTCTGTATGAACAAACTTAGAATGGGATGTAAGTTTCGTCTGTATGAACAAACTGAGAATGGGATGTAAGTTTCGTCTGTATGAACAAACTGAGAATGGGATGTAAGTTTCGTCTGTATGAACAAACTGAGAATGGGATGTAAGTTTCGTCTGTATGAACAAACTGAGAATGGGATGTAAGTTTCGTCTGTATGAACAAACTGAGAATGGGATGTAAGTTTCGTCTGTATGAACAAACTGAGAATGGGATGTAAGTTTCGTCTGTATGAACAAACTGAGAATGGGATGTAAGTTTCGTCTGTATGAACAAACTGAGAATGGGATGTAAGTTTCGTCTGTATGAACAAACTGAGAATGGGATGTAAGTTTCGTCTGTATGAACAAACTGAGAATGGGATGTAAGTTTCGTCTGTATGAACAAACTGAGAATGGGATGTAAGTTTCGTCTGTATGAACAAACTGAGAATGGGATGTAAGTTTCGTCTGTATGAACAAACTTAGAATGAGATGTAAGTTTCGTCTGTATGAACAAACTTAGAATGAGATGTAAGTTTCTTCTGTATGAACAAACTGAGAATGGGATGTAAGTTTCGTCTGTATGAACAAACTGAGAATGAGATGTAAGTTTCGTCTGTATGAACAAACTTAGAATGAGATGTAAGTTTCGTCTGTATGAACAAACTGAGAATGAGATGTAAGTTTCGTCTGTATGAACAAACTGAGAATGGGATGTAAGTTTCGTCTGTATGAACAAACTGAGAATGGGATGTAAGTTTCGTCTGTATGAACAAACTGAGAATGGGATGTAAGTTTCGTCTGTATGAACAAACTGAGAATGGGATGTAAGTTTCGTCTGTATGAACAAACTGAGAATGGGATGTAAGTTTCGTCTGTATGAACAAACTTAGAATGGGATGTAAGTTTCGTCTGTATGAACAAACTTAGAATGGGATGTAAGTTTCGTCTGTATGAACAAACTTAGAATGGGATGTAAGTTTCGTCTGTATGAACAAACTGAGATCTATATAAGATTGTCACTATACAACAAAATTAACTACTCTTCCTAAGAGTACACATACATAAAAAGTAATTTAACCCATAGCATTTATTAATGCCGTAGGGGTGTGAGATGTTAGCGATCTCACATTTCACAGGCTCTGCAAATGAGGGCGGTAGCCATCTCCTCTCCCTCGCAGTCTTTACTTCCCGGATTAATCCGGTACCCATTTAAGGCTGGGTTGACCTGGGAGCCGTTGTGATCTGAAAACATTTCCGCCTCAGCTGGGGAATGAACCCAGGACCACTCATATGCGAAGCCAGTGCGCTAACCACTGCGCTAACGCGGCTCACATACATCCATTCAAGTGAAGATTCAGAGTGTTGCACTGGTTCAACTAGTCTGCCTAATTGTACTCACACATCCATTCAAATGAATCTTTAACTACTTGACATGAGAATTGAGTTTTTAAGTATATTAGACATTATATATTGTGCCCCAGTAAGCTACACGCACTGTACTGCGATAACTTATGTTTTACCTCGATAACTGATGGTGTACTTCGATAACTGATGTTGTACTTCGATAACTGATGGTGTACTTCGATAACTGATGTTGTACTTCGATAACTGATGTTGTATTTCGGTAACTGATGTTGTACTTCGGTAACTGATGTTGTACTTCGGTAACTGATGTTGTACTTCGGTAACTGATGTTGTACTTCGGTAACTGATGTTGTACTTCGGTACCTAATGTGTTGAGAGTACATGAAACATGTGACTATTAACTACGAAAAAAATCAGACGATAGCTAACCACATTAGAACAGGAGAAGCCCTATTGGTAAAATATGATTTTCCACCGTTAGAAATCTGTTCTTTTTACCTGCCTATGCAGTCCTAAGCAATTCATAATAGATACATTTTGTGTACTGGTCATACCAATTGGTTAAACGTATGTTGATCTGTGCTTATTGAACGATGTTAAGTATACGCAAAGCGTGTCCCTCGGTGATACAGTCCATAGAACTCATTAGGAACCATCCTTCCAAAGTAACACAGTTTGACTATTCCCGTTATTGTCATTTGCTGCCGACACAAAGTATGCATAAAGGTACCAATGAAAATCACGGTAAAAGTCACATAATGTCACTTTAAAAGAATGATTCCTCATGAATTTACAGGAACGTATAATTGACGATAGACACGCAAAGTAACGAATGAAAACTCTTATCAGTCAAGATGAATGACGCGATCACATGACCTATATAAGAGAAGGCCTCGTTGTCCAGTCCTGATAAAGCTCTAGAAGCTTTCTAGAAGAATTCTAAAAGCTCTAGAAATAATAAATGATAACCCACCTAAAAATGTAACAATACTGACTGACTCATTATCATCAGTTCAGGCTATTCAAAATAAACATGACAGCCAACGACCAGATATAGTAGAAGATATACTACTCATAACAACAAACCTAGTTCACGTTGGTACGAGGGTTAATGTAATGTGGATTCCAGCCCATGTTGGAATACCAGGAAATGAAGCAGCGGACAAGGAAGCCAAGAAAGGACGAACACAAGGAACAGAAATCCAGGTAGGACTTGGCAGATCGGAAACCAGAAGCATAATAAAGGACACAATACTTAAGGAATGGACAGCAAAATGGGACAACAGTGCAAAAGGAAGACATGCACATGCAATGCTAAAAGAACCCACTAGGACCACTAAAATAAAAGAAGAGCTGAAAATCCCTGCCAATAGGACACTACTACGACTTAGAGTGAGAAAAGCATTACATTATATACTTGAACCAATATGTGAAGACTGTGAAGAGGATAATACAATAGATCATTTCCTACTACATTGTCATAAATACAACGATCATAGGCAAGACCTAAAAGACTACTACCTAAACAATAAAATACCATATAAATTAGAAAAGGTTCTGGGCCATGATGTATCATCAGATAGACTAAAACTAATTAAACAATTTATAACCAGGACTAAAGCCCTAATTTAAAAATCTAACCAAGTCAAAACAAAGTAAGTCATTGTTTGTCGTCAGTCTTTCTACAGGTCTCTCTCCACAGCTTTCAACAAACACAACTGAGGAACGCTCACCACAGGATAGGACTGGCAATATGGATAATTTTAGGCATAATCGCACGCACGGTTCTCAAACTCCCCCAGACATTAGTGTCACTCTTAAATAAAAAGCAATACCGCCGGAAATAAACAGCTTCATACAACTAACAACATAACATTCTTTTGCAATAACAGCGCGCACGGTTCTCAATACGCCCAGACCATAGGGTCACACTTAGATAAAAGGCATCTTGGCCCCAAATAAACATCAACTCCACCTAGCAATATAGATAATTCATAGTAATAGCACGCACGGCTTTCCAAACACCCAGACCATTAGGTCACATTTAGATATAAGCTAATACAGCCTGATATAACCAAAATAAACTTGTGTCTTAGGTTGAAAGAATCGTGCCTCAGCTAAGAGGCTTTAATCCCCCATTTAACAAACAAACAAACAAAACCAGTCCTGATAATCAAATTGTTAGAAATCAAAGTAATTATTATGAATTTATTATCGTACAGACACAGAGGGATGGGAGAAGTGAATATGTCAACGGTTTACAGACATAGAGGTTGGGAAATGTAACGATTTATAGACATATATGGTTGGGAGAAGTGACGGTTTTAACGGTTCACAAACATAGAAGGATGGAATAAGTGAAGATATCAACGATTTACAAACATTGAGGTTGGGAGAAGTAAAGATTTCTACGGTTTATAAACGTATGAGGTTAGGAGAAGTGACAGTTTATAGACATAGATGGTTGGGAGATGATATATCAACGGTTTATAAAAATATGAGTTTGGAAGAAGTGACAGTTTATAGACATAGATGGTTGGGAGATGATATATCAACGGTTTATAAAAATATGAGTTTGGAAGAAGTGACAGTTTATAAACATAGATGGTTGGGAGATGATATATCAACGGTTTATAAAAATATGAGTTTGGAAGAAGTGACAGTTTATAGACATAGATGGTTGGGAGATGGGATGGTTTGCAAACATAGAAAGTTGGGAGAAGTGATGGTTTCTATGGTTTATTGACATAAATGATTGGGAAAAGTAAAAGTTTATATGGGTTTGTAGACATAAATAGTTGGAAGAAATGACGGTTTCAACAATTTACAAGCATAGAGGTTGGAAGAATTGACGTTTTCAACGGTTTATAAATATAGAGATTGAGAGAAGTGACGTTTTATAGACATAGAGGGTTAAGAGAATTGACAGTTTATATGGTTTATAGACATAGATGGTTTGGAGAAATGACGTTTTATAGTCATAGAAGGTTAGCGGAAATGTTGGTTTCAACAGGTTATGGCGATGAGGAACTAGCCTGCATAAATAATTTAATTGATGATACCAATTCTCTGCAGTTGAAATCTCGTCATGTCAAGTGTTAGGATAGATATCTTGTCATGTCAAGTGTTATGATAGATATCTTGTCATGTCAAGTGTTAGGATAGATATCTTGTCATGTCAAGTGTTAGGATAGATATCTTGTCATGTCAAGTGTTAGGATAGATATCTTGTCATGTCAAGTGTTAGGATAGATATCTTGTCATGTCAAGTGTTAGGATAGATATCTTGTCATGTCAAGTGTTAGGATAGATATCTTGTCATGTCAAGTGTTAGGATAGATATCTTGTCATGTCAAGTGTTAGGATAGATATCTTGTCATGTCAAGTGTTAGGATAGATATCTTGTCATGTCAAGTGTTAGGATAGATATCTTGTCATGTCAAGTGTTAGGATAGATATCTTGTCATGTCAAGTGTTAGGATAGATATCTTGTCATGTCAAGTGTTAGGATAGATATCTTGTCATGTCAAGTGTTAGGATAGATATCTTAAACACTCTTGAACATTTGGCAACACATTATTTCTAGGTAACATGTTAACATTTCACTACACATCCTAAGTAACATGTTGACATTTCACTACACATTCTAAGTAACATGTTTATCGTAAACTACACATTTCTAGGTATCAACCCGATCACTTTGATCAAAATGACGTGATCCACTTGTTTGTTGTTTTCTGTTTGGTTTTTTTTTTGTGATGGCGGGAGAAAGAAATAACAAAATAAAATAACACGAGTAATCTAAGTTGTGGATATACGCTGCAATCACATAGACTCGCACTAAATACTTACAATACATATGGCGTACTAACTCCACCAATGTAAGCAGGTGAGAGAAATGTATGTGAGAGCAGTGTATGTGAGAGCAATGTATGTGAGAGAAATGTATGTAGGAGCAATGTATGTGAGAGAAATGTATGTGAGAACAATGTATGTGAGAGCAATGTATGTGAGAGAAATGTATGTAAGAGCAATGTATGTGAGAGAAATGTATGTAAGAGCAATGTATGTGAGAGAAATGTATGTGAGAGCAGTGTATGTGAGAGAAATGTATGTGAGAGAAATGTATGTAAGAGCAGTGTATGTGAGAGAAATGTATGTGAGAGAAATGTATGTGAGAGAAATGTATGTGAGAGAAATGTATGTGAGAGAAATGTATGTAAGAGCAGTGTATGTGAGAGAAATGTATGTGAGAGAAATGTATGTAAGAGCAGTGTATGTGAGAGAAATGTATGTAAGAGCAGTGTATGTGAGAGAAATGTATGTGAGAGAAATGTATGTAAGAGCAGTGTATGTGAGAGAAATGTATGTAAGAGCAGTGTATGTGAGAGAAATGTATGTAAGAGCAATGTATGTGAGAGAAATGTATGTGAGAACAATGTATGTGAGAGCAATGTATGTGAGAGAAATGTATGTAAGAGCAATGTATGTGAGAGAAATGTATGTAAGAGCAATGTATGTGAGAGAAATGTATGTGAGAGCAGTGTATGAGAGAGAAATGTATGTGAGAGAAATGTATGTGAGAGAAATGTATGTGAGAGAAATGTATGTGAGAGCAATGTATCAGAGAGCAGTGTATGTGAGAGAAATGTATGTGAGAACAATGTTAGTTAGTTAGTTAGTCGTCGGATCATCATCACTGCAAACTGGACACATCCATAGTTGCTCCGATCTCTCCTTGAGTGTATCCGCCATCACACTTCTGCTGACAGTACCGGTCCTATGCTGGTTGACCATCATTCTTCTGCGTCCTCCAAAATGTTCACCTCTAGCAACACCGCATCTCAATCCCTGATCTTTAATCCTAGCCATTGAAAAGGAATCATCATCCACATTAGTCTCACTCTCGCGTGTTATATCTCTTAAGGAATTCAAAACGTCAGCGCGATCCATTGCCCCATCGCCCTTTGCCACAATCGCACACGATGCCAGTTGATCCGCTCTTTCATTGCCTCGAACGCCCACATGTCCCGGCACGAAAATAAATGTAACCGCTTTCAAGCTCGCATTTCTCAAGGCCTCAATCCACTGTTCGCGAACGAGACCCACTTGTACCTTCTTAATCATACTCATAGAGTCACTCAAGATGCAGACCTGCGTTACTTTCTGTGTGCGTAGCCACTCAAATGCCTTGGTCACCGCCATAGTCTCCATGGTCATACTACTCGTAGTGACCGCAAAGGCACCACTTTCCTCCTTGATCGTTTTACCTGCGCACTGAGCTGTAAAGGCCCAAGCACTGCCTAATTACAGATCCATCAGTGTATATAATCACATCCCCTTCTTTGGTATTCTCACTGATTAAAGCCTGCACTTCTTTCTCCACAGCTGTGGGACACCATTCTCTGCATTCCCTGCTAAGTGATATTACTACTCTCAAACAAGTTTCGAAATCTGTGGGTAGACCTATCCATTCCGCACCCGCTGCCACATCCTGTAATCTGCACACGCTTTGTATTACATCCTCAGCACGTCCCATCCACGACCTTCCTCTCTTGAGTCTGCTGCCTTTAACTTTCTGTATTTCGGAATGCAACGGGTGTTCCTTATCTGCATGTATTTGAAGGTACGCCCGTGCACGGCAATACTGTAATCTATGCTCAGCTGTTGAACAATGTATGTGAGAGAAATGTATGTGAGAGCAATGTATGAGAGAGAAATGTATGTGAGAGAAATGTATGTGAGAACAATGTATGTGAGAGAAATGTATGTGAGAGAAATGTATGTGAGAACAATGTATGTGAGAGAAATGTATGTGAGAGAAATGTATGTGAGAACAATGTATGTGAGAGAAATGTATGTGAGAGAAATGTATGTGAGAACAATGTATGTAAGAGCAATGTATGTGAGAGAAATGTATGTGAGAGAAATGTATGTGAGAGAAATGTATGTGAGAGAAATGTATGTGAGAGAAATGTATGTGAGAACAATGTATGTGAGAGCAATGTTTGTGAGAGAAATGTATGTGAGAGAAATGTATGTGAGAGAAATGTATGTGAGAGAAATGTATTTGAGAGAAATGTATTTGAGAGAAATGTATGTGAGAGAAATGTATGTGAGAACAATGTATGTGAGAGCAATGTATGTGAGAGAAATGTATGTGAGAGAAATGTATGTGAGAGAAATGTATGTGAGAGAAATGTATTTGAGAGAAATGTATTTGAGAGAAATGTATGTGAGAGAAATGTATGTGAGAGAAATGTATTTGAGAGAAATGTATGTGAGAGAAATATATGTGAGAGCAATGTATGAGAGAGCAATGTATGTGAGAGCAATGTATTTGAGAGAAATGTATGTGAGAGCAATGTATTTGAGAGAAATGTATGCGAGAGCAATGTATGCGAGAGCAATGTATTTGAGAGAAATGTATGTGAGAGCAATGTATGTGAGAGCAATGTATTTGAGAGAAATGTATGTGGGAGCAATGTATGTGAGAGCAATGTATTTGAGATAAATGTATGTGAGAGCAATGTATTTGAGAGAAATGTATGTGAGAGCAATGTGAGAGCAATGTATGTGAGAGAAATGTATGCGAGAGAAATGTATGTGAAAGAATAAACACTTTGTAAAGATCATGTATATAATTTTATTGTAAATTTTTTATAAAATAGTATATTAAAGTATATTTAAATTTTCTTTACTTCACAGGAGCGTAACACAGGAAGTGTACACAACATCGCGATATCACAGGAAATTATAACACAGGAAGTGTACACAACATCAAGATATCTACTATGAGCGTGTTTCGCACAATGAAACTTAGACTCTGCCGGATTTTGAGCCTCAAAGCATTAGGCTTTCTAGCTGCCATGACGATAGCATTTATCCTCTATACCCACCAGACGTCGTACGCGATTGACTTGACCAAAAAGAGAAAGTTCATTGAGTATGATAATTGGAAAAATGGGATGAATTCACCTAAACCTCTCAACAACGAATCTGGTCTGCGTGAATCCCAAATGTGTATACACCCTAAGCTGAATATAAACGACCCCGTTATGATGAAGTTTTACAAAAAAATGCCAAAAGTTTCCTGCAGAGTTGGTAAAAATTGGATCTATGTTGATAACGGAACAATACGTTTTTCTGATGAAGCGAAAAGAATGCATGGACAATTTGAATGTGATTATTTTCCCTTAGTTCGTGGGCCGGGAGACTACAATATTTCTTACGGAAATACTCTGCACAATGTAAAAGAATTCGATCCTTTAGTGTCTGACTTTTTCAAGATCAGGTGTAAGAATACTAGAAATCGGATATATGAGAATATACATGCGGGAATACATATTAATCAAACAATTAGAGAACGTCTTAAAACAACGAAACCTCCAGCCAATGGGCTTGGCTTATCTATAGCTTTCATTGGTTTCGATTCCATGTCACGAATGTCCTGGTTACGTCGAATGCCTAACACTAGAGAATATATGGTTAACGAGCTGAAGGCAATAGAACTTGAGGGATACAATATTTTAGGAGACGGTACTCCGGCAGCGCTATTTCCCATCCTCACGGGTAAACATGAATTGGAACTTCCGGAGGCGCGAAGGAAACACAAAGGCGCCAAACCTGTGGATGATTTCCCTTGGTTATGGAAGACATTTTCTAAAAATGGTTACGTCACTTCCTGGGCCGATGCTGAAATTGGAATTGCGCCATTTAACTATAGATTATTGGGTTTCGAACATTCTCCAGTGGACTATTTTATGCGCCCTTTCTTTTTGGCTGTTGACCCATACTACAAAAGATTTCTAAGAAACTGTCATGGATCTGAGCCGAGGCATATGGTGTGGTTTAATTGGATGCGAGATATATTTCATATGTACAAACATGATCCCAAGCTTATGGTCCATTTCTACACGCCTCTTAGCCACGACGACAACAACAGAATTACGTCGGTAGGTACACACATTCTCATTAATATCTATTATATCATCTCATAAGTCATGAACCATTTCTCTTATTTTTTGTTGACTTCCTTTTAAAATTACCGGTGAAGATAAATGTCTTTTTTTTTCCTTATCACTAATCAATTAACTCATTTCTTTCGAAAGTAATGGAAACTACGATAGCACTGTGAGGGTAGAAATTCTCAGTTAATATTTACGAGGGTTGACTCGTAAAACAACTTCATAACGTGAGAGCTAAGGTTGTTTTTAATCATACAAACAGCATAGATACATTAATATTGAAAAGTATGGTTGATGATAACAGGGATAAGTGCCCCCAAGACGACGATACATGATCATGATGAAATAATTCCATTAGCTGTAAGAAGATAGCTCATTAAGCTTAGAACCATTCTGACAAAAGCAAGGTTTTCAAGGTTTTCGTTGTGTAGCTGAGGCGACTTCTGTACTCAAATAAGCTTTCAAAGGTTAAGGTTATAAACAAACATTCATATTCACATGAAGATATTCACATGAAGATATTCACATGAAGATATTCACATGCATTACTATTGATAATTTGTAGCTTATCATATTCATGACGTAGCCATAAACCCAGCATTTTTTGGCTGTAGCTGTTTTCTAGGCAATATAAATACGTTCAGTAGTTTGCTCAAATGCCTGTGGCGGAGATCGAACTCGGTACCTTGGCCGTCACAGACGTGCTCTGAATCGGACTATAACACAAGCATATGTACACATACAATTATGTTACCCAAAGTAGTTGTATGGATACATAGAACCATGTTACATAATATACATATTCAAATACATATATATGTGTGGGCACTCAACTGTTGATCAAACAATTATAATAACAAATTGAGGAAACGAAACACTAACAAATGTAGAGATATGAAAATGAAGGAACAAATTTACACAATAAGGTATAGTAATACACAATAAGGTATAGTAATACACAATAAGGTATAGTAATACACAATAAGGTATAGTAATACACAATAAGGTATAGTAATACACAATAAGGTATAGTAATACACAATAAGGTATAGTAATACACAATAAGGTATAGTAATACACAATAAGGTATAGTAATACACAATAAGGTATAGTAATACACAAATAACAGATGGGAATACAAAATAACCGCATGTTGACACACATGTTGACACACATGTTGACACACATGTTGACACACATGTTGACACACATGTTGACACACATAAACACCAAATACAATATGCAATGTATTGTGCTCACAGATGGCTGGTCCCAGTTTCGATTTGTATTCTAACTGGAATTTTTTTTTAAATCACCTACGACTCCTAGGTTAACCGACATAATAAATGGGTACCAGGTCTCCTGAGGATAGTAAAAGCGGCAGACATCATAATGACGACTACATCAACCCTAGGTTTGCCGTAGGTAAATGAAAAATACGGACCTTCGCCTTAATGGTGCTTTTTACTTTACCAATAATTAGTTTTCTTTGTCTAAACTACCCGTGATTTTGCAATTGAAGTTTGGAATCTTCTTCTTCTTCTGCGTTCGTTCTCAAACTCCTGCAGATTAGTAGGATGTAGTCCGGAGAACGGCATGCGTTGTGTCATGGTTTACAGCATTGCTGCGATATCTGCGCCTTTTGGCCTGACACATCCGACTTCAGCATGGCTTTGGGTCACTGACCCTATATGGGATGGGACAGCTAACTCCATCCCATAACCTCCTTAGTCGCCTTTTACGACATGCGTGGAAGGTAAACAGTGTTGCTATTCTTCGCTCCCTTTTCGGGCCCCGGCAACACACGGGCTTAGGTCTGGAATAAGATTCCTCATATTTTCTACGTTTATTGTATGGACAAGAATACTGTGGTGGACAAGAGAGAAATTTAGAATCACTCTTGGAGATTGTGTAGCAGGGCCCTTAAGGCGCGACTTCGACATTATTAATATGACCTCTGCACAGAATTAATTAAAACTTCATGTCTTACGTTCTTTTAATAATTGTCGTAATTTTCGTTGGTCAATATTTATGTACTTGGCGCCGCCGTGGCTACCTTTGGCATGCGAGTCCAAACATATAAATAGGGACCAACGAAAAACACAACAATTATCAAAAACCTAACGAATAAATACTTAATTAATTATGTACAGAGGTCTTCTATTGTCGATGGTCTCGATAAAAGGGTAGAATGAGGAAGTTATACATTCATCGTGCTATGTAAAAGTCTCAGAATACATACCCATAGCTATCTGCTGAAAGAGACGTTTGTAAACCTATAGCTATCTGCTGAAAGAGACGTTTGTAAACCTATAGCTATCTGCTGAAAGAGACGTTTGTAAACCTATAGCTATCTGCTGAAAGAGACGTTTGTAAACCTATAGCTATCTGCTGAAAGAGACGTTTGTAAACCTATAGCTATCTGCTGAAAGAGACGTTTGTAAACCTATAGCTATCTGATGAAAGAGACGTTTGTAAACCTATAGCTATCTGCTGAAAGAGACGTTTGTAAACCTATAGCTATCTGCTGAAAGAGACGTTTGTAAACCTATAGCTATCTGCTGAAAGAGACGCTTGTAAACCCATAGCTATCTGCTAAAAGAGACGCTTGTAAACCCATAGCTATCTGCTGAAAGAGACGTTTGTAAACCCATAGCTATCTGCTGAAAGAGATGATTGTAGACCCATAGCTATCTGCTGAAAGAGACGCTTGTAAGTAAACCCATAGCTATCTGCTGAAAGAGACGTTTGTAAACCCATAGCTATCTGCTGAAAGAGACGCTTGTAAACCTATAGCTATCTGCTGAAAGAAATGATTGTAGACCCATAGCTATCTGCTGAAAGAGACGCTTGTAAGTAAACCCATAGCTATCTGCTGAAAGAAATGATTGTAGACCCATAGCTATCTGCTGAAAGAGACGCTTGTAAGTAGACCCCTAGATATCTGCTGAAAGAGATGATTGTAGACCCATAGCTATCTGCTGAAAGAGACGATTGTGGGAATGCTTTGAGCATATCTCGTTTTGTTCAAGAAATTCAAAGAATTGCACTGATAATGTATTTAAATAATGTAATAATAATAGTGATCAAATTCATAATAAAAGTTGATAACATTTTTAAAAATTTCATCATAATTTTCATCTCTGAATCAATAAGTTGATTACCAATTTTTATTTTGTTTTACACTCAGGCTGACGATGATCTCAAGAACTTCATTGCCTACTTATACAACGGAGGTTATCTGAACAAAACGCTGCTTGTTGTCATGGCCGACCACGGTGCCCGCTTTGACACCGTTCGAAGGACACTCTCTGGCAAGCTTGAAGAAAGAATGCCTTACGTTAGCTTATTATTTCCACCTTGGTTTGAGACCAAATACCCACATTTGATCAAGAATGTCAAAACAAATATCGATCGGTTAACAACCCCTTTCGATCTGCACGAAACTTTCAAAGACTTTCTCAAGTTTGATGGAGCCGGTATAGGAGACACCAAGAATAGAGGCATCAGCTTATTTAAGGAAATACCTAAATCCAGAACTTGTGATGACGCCGATGTGGCACCTCACTGGTGTGCATGCCTGTCATGGAAAAGTGTCCCTCATGCAGATCCAAGCGCCCGGCAAGCTCTACAGGCAGCGTTAGATACACTTAATAACTACACTGAACCCTACAGGACAGATTGCGCACTGTTAAGCATTGGTAACGTAACAATGTTATCGAAATTATTCGCCAGTGAAGAAGTTCTTAAGTTTAAAAAAACTAGAGGTGATAGAGGCCTTATACCTGTCATGTCAGACAAGGTAATGAACTTTGATAAAGTTAAATATCAACTAACTTTTTTCACAGAACCTGGACACGGGGAATTCGAAATTACATTAGAACACGTTCTTGCATCTAACAGTATGATTGTTAATTCGAAGTCGATTAGTCGAATTAACAAATATGGAAACGATTCTGCTTGTATATTGAACAAGAACAGAGAAATCAGACAATATTGTTATTGTAAGATTAACGGGAATGAAGCATTCTAATGGCACCGAATCGCCTTGCAACTCGAGTAAATCTGGTTTTTCCGTTCTTGACTTAGCACATCTAAAAAAAAAAAGATGTTATTTTGTCAAGCATTCTTCTTCTTCAGCATACGTTCTCAAAATCCTGATGAATTTCTCTTGAAACAGGAACATGGTCCTACTAGATTTCCAGCAGGATATAGTCCAGAGAATGGAAATATGTTGTGTTGCAGTTTTATTTGCGCCAATAGCACGACATATCCGTCTTCGGTTGAATCAGGGCATTCAAACTGTGTACTCAAGTCGCTGAGAACGGACCATTCGAGACAAGGACTATTACAACAAAGAACATCCCGTACAAATATTAAAGTATCCTCAGTAGCACAAACATATAACATCTGTAAGCGTAGTACAAGGATGTCTTCGTGTAAACATAAATAACATAGAGACAGTACAATATGGCTTCAAGTAACTGCAAGAGTTGCAATACGATTCGGTGCCGTTAGAATGTACCTGGTTCAATTCCCTTTAATCTCAAGAATTTTTAATTTATCCTCTTGCTTCCTACGTGAGTTTTCTTGTAAGAGTGTCATGTTGTAGCAGTTTAATGATATTATGTAGTATTGACAAAGTTCGGATGCTTCGAGTCACTGGCGTGAAAGTGGCCACACACATCTCTATTCTCTGGACTACGTCCTGCTAGGAGTAGGTACATGTTACTAAAGCGGTCCAGTGGGAGTTTGAGAATGAAGAATGAAAAGTCGTATTGTTGCGTCAATGATAAACAGGAGTAATTTTGCTGAAATTGCGTAAAGTGAAACTTAAACAGCGTAATGAAGTTTTGCTTATTAATGCATACATACAAGATAATACACAAAAATAACGTTTCGATCAGAATGTCTTTATCCACGTTACAACATAACATGTTGAGTGAGGAAAGACACGCTACGATCACATCACAACAGAGCTTAAATTAATAAACATTTTGGTCGAAAAATCGATTTATGTGTGTTATCTTGCGTGTAAAATGTGTTCAGATGAATTGTACGAAAACCATGAAGCCGCCGTAAAAGTGAAAGTGGTAACATCAGATTGGTTTTACGTACAAATAGGAGTTAGACAAGTGTGTACATTGCCACCATACTTATGTAACATATATGAAAAATGTAATGTAAGAACATAATCAAAAATGGAAAACACGAGACAATGCAGCAAGAATTCCGATCCATCAACACCGGAAGGTCTACAGATTCCAGATATCAGGTTCAGACCCATCTACAGATTCCAGATATCAGGTTCAGACCCATCTACAGATTCCAGATATCACGTTCAGACCCATCTACAGATTCCAGATATCAGGTTCAGACCTATCTACAGATTCCAGATATCAGGTTCAGACCCATCTACAGATTCCAGATATCAGGTACGCAGACGATACCGTTCTATTAACATCAAATGAGAAAAGACTTACTCAACATAATAAAATCAGCAAAAAGCCTTATCAAACTGCAAAACCTGTTTTTAAATTTTTTTAAAGACAAAAGTAACGACACCTGACAAAGTGAAAACAAGACATAGGATTATGTTGTAAGTACCCTCACTATTGTTGGATGGATACGCTACACACTGCTGCTAGTTTGGTCTCTCATAGTTAAGTCTATTTGTCAGAATACGCAAATAAGTGAAAAGTGTGCATCATTGCCCCCGGCTACCCTAGAATTAATATTGATAACAGTGTTTTAGATAAAGGGACAAAATTAGAATAGCTAGTAACGAGCATAAACAGTGCAGGAGACTCCGCAGTCAAGATCAGGAGGAGAGCTACAATAACGATGTCCAAATTAAAATAACTAAAAAAATATGGTTCTGTGCAAACACTGGCATTAAGGTATATATGTTACGTACACGTGTGTTCCCAGTAGCGACCTACAGCTGTGATGCATGGACAATTCATAACACTAGAGCCAAGATAATAGAGATTTTCGAAATGAAGTGCTATAGAAGAGTCCTGAGAATACCATGGACAACAAGGAAGACGAACCAAGACGTACTAAGAAAAATCAATAACCAAAACGTTTTTGGTTTTTTTTCGGCCATGTGAAGCGACAGTTGGAATAGAAGAAACATTGTTGGAGATAGAAGATAGGAAATGAAGGTCGACCAAAACGTCGCTGGACAAAAAATATTCAGTAATGCACATGTCGCTAGAGGAGGTGGGACAACTTGCCAGAGACCGCGGACGATCTCTCTTCGCCGTGAACTTCGAGCTACTTGTGACAAATTATATTTTAGGATTTCTTTCGATGCTGACATTAGCTCTTTACATAAATTATGTATTTTGTGCCCAGAATGTTGTACCCCCCCCCCTCGAGTAACTCTCTCCTAACCTTGTGTCAACATATGTCAATAATTCAGCGAGCACCCCCTCCCGAAAATATGCCATCTCCATTCTATTGTCAACAGATGTCAAAAATTTAGTGACCTCCACCCCGAGTGATTCCCTTCCCACCTTCTAGTCAACATATGTCAATAATTCAGTAAGCCCCGCCCGAGTGACTTCATATTCAAACTCTTGTCAATAATGCAGTGACCACTCCCCTTACGTAATTATTTCACACAATGTTTAATTCCTCCCCCCCCCCCATTTTAAAACTTAACTTTAACAAATACATCAATAATACATGGAAAAATATTCAATATTTAAGCAATTTAATTTGTGTATTAAACAGTAGTGTTGATGACGTCAACATTTGTCAAACTCCCTTCCCTTGTCAACAACTGTCAAACTCCCTTCCCTTGTCAACAACTGTCAAACTCCCTTCCCTTGTCAATAACTGTCAAACTCCCTTCCCTTGTCAACAACTGTCAAACTCCATTACCTTTGTCAATAACTGTCAAAATCCCTTCCCTTGTCAACAACTGTCAAACTCCCTTCCCTTGTCAACAACTGTCAAACTCCCTTCCCTTGTCAACAACTGTCAAACTCCATTCCCCCTTGTCAACAACTGTCAAACTCCCTTCCCTTGTCAACAACTGTCAAATTCCATTCTCCCTTGTCAACAACTGTCAAACTCCGTTGCCCCTTGTCAACAACTGTCAAACTCCCTTCCCTTGTCAACATTTGTCAAACTCCATTCCCTTGTCAATAACTGTCAAACTCCCTTCCTTTGTCAACACTGTCAAACTCCATTCCCTTTGTCAATAACTGTCAAACTCCATTCCCCCTTGTCAACATCTGTCAAACTCCCTTCCCTTGTCAACAACTGTCAAACTCCCTTCCCTTGTCAACAACTGTCAAACTCCCTTCCCTTGTCAACAACTGTCAAACTCCATTCCCCCTTGTCAATAACTGTCACACTCCCTTCCCTTGTCAACAACTGTCAAACTCCATTCCCCCATGTCAACAACTGTCAAACTCCCTTCCCTTGTCAACAACTGTCAAACTCCATTCCCCCTTGTCAACAACTGTCAAACTCCATTCCCCCTTGTCAACAACTGTCAAACTTCGTTGCCCCTTGTCAATAACTGTCAAACTCCCTTCCCTTGTCAACAACTGTCAAACTCCATTCCCCCTTGTCAACAACTGTCAAACTCCGTTGCCCCTTGTCAACAACTGTCAAACTCCCTTCCCTTGTCAACATTTGTCAAACTCCATTCCCTTGTCAATAACTGTCAAACTCCCTTCCTTTGTCAACACTGTCAAACTCCATTCCCTTTGTCAATAACTGTCAAACTCCATTCCCCTTGTCAACATCTGTCAAACTCCCTTCCCTTGTCAACAACTGTCAAACTCCCTTCCCTTGTCAACAACTGTCAAACTCCCTTCCCTTGTCAACAACTGTCAAACACCATTCCCCCTTGTCAATAACTGTCAAACTCCCTTCCCTTGTCAACAACTGTCAAACTCCATTCCCCCTTGTCAACAACTGTCAAACTCCATTCCCCCATGTCAACAACTGTCAAACTCCCTTCCCTTGTCAACAACTGTCAAACTCCATTCCCCCTTGTCAACAACTGTCAAACTTCGTTGCCCCTTGTCAACAACTGTCAAACTCCATTCCACCTTATCGACAACTGTCACACTTTGTCAGACACAGTCTCCCCCTTTATTCTCTCAGTCTTCTACTCATTCTCAAACCACAGATTATCAGCATTTATCCCGGATAACGGAATGCGTTGTGTCATGGTTTTAAGCTTTGCTGCGATATCTGCACCTTCCTTCCTGATACATCCGACTTCAGCATGACTTCTTCGCCACTTGAACCTCTATCGGATGGGTCAGCCAACTCCACCCCCAGAACCTCATTAGTCGTCTCGTGTGACGTGCATGGCACGTTAAATTGGCACTAATATTTGCTCCATTTTTTTGATCCCGGCAACTTCGGAACGTCTCCCCCCTCCCTAATAGTTGACGAAATGTATGGACAGCCCCTTTAACAGCGATTATTATGTAAATATATAATGGTGTTACCTTTATTTCACCACTATAAATAGGTCAACTTGAATGTAAAGGTTTTTTTAAAATATTTTATATTGTTTTGAATTGTATAAATTAAAATGTTAACTGTCTCAGTTCTAGTTGTTTGTCCTATGCTGTTTTTTTGTCCGGGCTCTACAACGCGTCACAGTTCTAGTTGTTTGTCCTATGCTGTTGTGTGTCCGGGCTCTACAGCGCGTCTCAGTTGTAGTTGTTTGTCCTATGCTGTTTTTTTGTCCGGGCTCTACAACGCGTCTCAGTTGTAGTTGTTTGTCCTATGCTGTTTTTTTGTCCGGGCTCTACAACGCGTCTCAGTTGTAGTTGTTTGTCCTATGCTGTTTTTTTGTCCGGGCTCTACAACGCGTCACAGTTCTAGTTGTTTGTCCTATGCTGTTTTTTTGTCCGGGCTCTACAACGCGTCTCAGTTGTAGTTGTTTGTCCTATGCTGTTGTGTGTCCAGGCTCTACAATGATAATGACATTGATAATTGTTGCTAGTTAGTCACGACTGTCTCTAGTAAGACCTGGTATCTTGAATTGTCACGTGACCGAGCGGGGACACATGTGATTTCGGTTGGTCCCTATTTATATAACTGAAGTCAACTTGACTAATTTTGACATGCGATACCAAGTATTGACCAACCGAAACTCAACAATAGTCAAAAAAGTAACGAATGGAGTCTTAATTAATTCAGCTGTTATTTATTTAATAGAGATGGTCATGGTTTAGTGTAGACATTTTATTTTTGATACGGTGACGTCATGTTTGGATGAGACCAGTGCGAGGGAAATATATATGCCAAGAACCAGACGCAGGAAATATTTGGCGGCGACGCAGGTAAAAATGACCACGAGGACATGAATGAGGACAACTAGCCCAAGTCCAATTCGGTTGACATCAATTTCCCAATGCACAATCCTAAGGTATTATTTCATCTACATATGTAAATTTTCTATATAATCTTGTGCGATTGGTTCCACGGTAGTACACTCGTTTTGAGATCATATGTGATGTGGTATATAGCTGGTATGTGATGTCGTATATATCTCGTATGTTATGTGGTATATATCTCGTATATGATGTGACAAATCATATGTTGCATCTCCCGGGTGTTGATGGATCCTGGACGGGATGCAAAGAATACTATTATCTGCCAATCATGTCGTAAGAGCTGACTAAGTGAATTTTAGGGAGCTGTTGGCTGTATAATCCCATATATGATTATAATGACCCAACAGCCGTGTTGAAGTAGAATATGTCACACTGAAAGGTGCAAATATTGCAGCAAAAGGTGTAAAAATGCCAAAAAAACTTCATTTCGTAAACCAGACTATACCTTGTTGTTCTGTAAAGATATTACGAATGAGCACAGAAGAAAGGTAAGAATTGGAATGACATACAATGTTTGTTATATCATAGATTGTATTTACCTGGAGAGATATGAATATAATACTGACATATTTTTTATGAAGCATTACATTGTATGTGTGTACATGGCTTAGTATGTGTACTTGGCTTACTATCTATGTATATATAACATAATATGTTTGTGTACTTGGCATAATATGTATGTATAACTGGCATACTCTGTGTGTATACATGGTAAAATGTGTGTGTGTATACGTATATGCCTTTGATTTAAATAACAGCTTTGCAATCTGTTGATAGATGTGTGTGTGTGTTTTTATGTTGGATTATAAGAATTTATATAAGAGAATATGTGTGTGACTTGGGATATGCTTATGATGTTACATAATATTTATGTATGAGATTTCAACCAATAAACTTGATACAATATAATCTGGTTTTGTTGAGATTATAATTACTCTGTGTAATACAGAATATTTAGAAAATATTTTTGATCGTAGAATGGATGAGATAACCATGAAAAAATCATCATGGCGCTATTATTTGATGTGTATGCTTGTAATACAAAAGGATAGTGCAATAAAACGATTTAAAATAAGTAGAAGGGGACCATAAGGGTGACTAGTTAGGCACGTTCCAACACTCTTTTTGATATCCCCTACAGATCTCACGCGATTACGTTGAGACTTCATATTTCCAACAGAAACGTAAGATCACATACAATCATTTATTTGATAGATTTAGTGGTATTCGAGATGTTAGATGAAATCGAATTTCAATAATTTATTTGATAGATTTAGCGGTTCTTGTAGAAAAAAGTCATTGATCTTCTGCTTTTCGTTTCTTGTTGACATTATTTTCGTTATTCATTAGTTATATTATTGTTATTTATTAGTTATATTACTGTTATTTATTAGTTATATTATTGTTATTTATTAGTTATATTACTGTTATTTATTAGTTATATTACTGTTTTTATTAGTTATATATTTGTTATTTATTAGTTATATTACTGTTTTTATTAGTTATATTTTTGTTATTTATTAGTTATATTACTGTTTTTATTAGTTATATATTTGTTATTTATTAGTTATATTACTGTTTTTATTAGTTATATTTTTGTTATTTATTTGTTATATTTCTGTTATTTATTAGTTATATTACTTTTATTTATTAGTTATATTTTTGTTATTTATTAGTTATATTTTTGTTATTTATTAGTTATATTTTTGTTATTTATTAGTTATATTTTTGTTATTTATTAGTTATATTTTTGTTATTTATTAGTAATTTTTTGTTATTTATTAGTTACATTTTTGTTATTTATCGGTTATATTACTTTTATTTATTAGTTATATTTTTGTTATTTATTGTTATATTACTGTTATTTATTATTTATATTTTTGTTATTTATTAGTTACATTACTTTTATTTATTAGTTATATTACTTTTATTTATTAGTTATATTTTTGTAATTTATTAGTTATATATTTATTATTTATTAGTTATATTAATCATCAGTGACAATATACATAATCATAAATCGTCATCTACTTATACAATCATCAATCACATGAATGGAAGATAAACGGTGTTGTTATTCTTTGTTCCCTTCCCAGGCCCCGACTACACACGGTCGAAACATATGATATACTAGCGGATACACTAGCAGGTTCCATTAGCTTTGCCCTCAAACAAATGTAATTATCTGATTATCCGCTTAACGTATTAATGCAATTGTTTGGCATATGGTGTTATATTTGATTAGACCCAATAAATATATAATTGATATTTGAGCAGCACGTTAGTTTTTATTAAGGTATCCAATCCTGTGATCTTTACCAGAATACAAATATTTTCTGAGATACATCATTTAACTGTTTAGAAAGACAAATAATGGAGGGAAGAGTACCTGGGAAGAAGAGGAGAAGGCGCAGACCAAGAAGACGATGGACTGTCGACATTAAAGATAACATGAATACATCGCTAGAAAATGCAAGCCACATCGCCCAAGACAGAGAGAGGTTCAGAGAGTTCATTGGGAAGACAACGTTCTGGAAGGAATACGTCATATGACACATCGTTTTAAAGTTGGGCTAAGCTAGTGAAACGTGGTACATACTACTTCGGATTGTAGATAGATCGTTTTGACAACAGTGAGAATCTGCGCAATGAATTCACAATATGTTTTATATGTACAACATTCTGTTAAACTGTGATCTTGTATTGACATTGTTGATGTTGTTATTATTTTTAATGTTGTTGCTATTGTTTGCATTGTTATTGTTGTTGATGTTTTTTTTTGGTGTTGTTGTTGGTGTTGTTTCTGAGATGTTTGAGAACCTCAGTAGTGAGCTCGACTTCCACTTCTCCTACTGGACACTGTTCTCCTACTGGACACTGTTCTCCTACTGGACACTGTTCTCCTACTGGACACTGTTCTCCTACTGGACACTGTTCTCCTACTGGACACTGTTCTCCTACTGGACACTGTTCTCCTGCTGGACACTGTTCTCCTACTGGACACTGTTCTCCTACTGGACACTGTTCTCCTACTGGACACTGTTCTCATACTGGACACTGTTCTCCTACTGGACACTGTTCTCCTACTGGACACTGTTCTCCTACTGGACACTGTTCTCCTACTGGACACTGTTCTCCTACTGGACACTGTTCTCCTACTGGACACTGTTCTCCTACTGGACACTGTTCTCCTACTGGACACTGTTCTCCTACTGGACACTGTTCTCCTACTGGACACTGTTCTCCTACTGGACACTGTTCTCCTACTGGACACTGTTCTCCTACTGGACACTGTTCTCCTACTGGACACTGTTCTCCTACTGGACACTGTTCTCCTACTGGACACTGTTCTCCTACTGGACACTGTTCTCCTACTGGACACTGTTCTCCTACTGGACACTGTTCTCCTGCTGGACACTGTTCTCCTGCTGGACACTGTTCTCCTGCTGGACACTGTTCTCCTGCTGGACACTGTTCTCCTGCTGGACACTGTTCTCCTGCTGGACACTGTTCTCCTGCTGGACACTGTTCTCCTGCTGGACACTGTTCTCCTGCTGGACACTGTTCTCCTGCTGGACACTGTTCTCCTGCTGGACACTGTTCTCCTGCTGGACACTGTTCTCCTGCTGGACACTGTTCTCCTGCTGGACACTGTTCTCCTGCTGGACACTGTTCTCCTGCTGGACACTGTTCTCCTGCTGGACACTGTTCTCCTGCTGGACACTGTTCTCCTGCTGGACACTGTTCTCCTGCTGGACACTGTTCTCCTGCTGGACACTGTTCTCCTGCTGGACACTGTTCTCCTGCTGGACACTGTTCTCCTGCTGGACACTGTTCTCCTGCTGGACACTGTTCTCCTGCTGGACACTGTTCTCCTGCTGGACACTGTTCTCCTGCTGGACACTGTTCTCCTGCTGGACACTGTTCTCCTGCTGGACACTGTTCTCCTGCTGGACACTGTTCTCCTGCTGGACACTTTTCTCCTACTGGACACTGTTCTCCTACTGGACACTGTTCTCCTACTGGACACTGTTCTCCTACTGGACACTGTTCTCCTACTGGACACTGTTCTCCTACTGGACACTGTTCTCCTACTGGACACTGTTCTCCTACTGGACACTGTTCTCCTACTGGACACTGTTCTCCTACTGGACACTGTTCTCCTACTGGACACTGTTCTCCTACTGGACACTGTTCTCCTACTGGACACTGTTCTATCAACATGAGATATTCTCAAAATTTTCGGGCCTCCCCCACTTTGCAAGACACAAATGTTTAACTCCCCAATTATAAAAGTTTTTCCCGTTCAAGGCGTTTGCTATTTCCGAAGTAAATAGTAACTACTGATACATTACTGGTTACACCGTTAAATTATTGAAGAACTAGTGGTCAATACATGCTTCATTATTGAAGAACTAGTGATCAATACGTACTTCATCTTGTACACAGTTTGTTTGTTTGTTTGTTTTTCGTTCGCTCCATTGTAACCATCACGGATATCCGTGTGATTTCCGCCGGGAGCGTGATTACGTTGTGCCACCGTTATGCGCCTTGTAGGCCTAGCACATCCGATTTCGGCATGCCTTGATAATTCGGGTGGGCTACCCTTAGCATGTGACAGCCTCTATATCTGTCTCCAGGCACGCGTAGTGGAGACTTCGCCCAGACGATATTTGCTCTCGTCTGACTCGAACGAGGTGTTCCACTGTCTATGAACTTGACTCGTGTAATTGGACGTGCTGTGCCTGTGCCCATTGGGTACTGAATCGTTTCTCATCCGTGAGCCTGGTTCCTTAAGGGGAAGAACTCAACAGAGAAGTTGGACCCTGGCTCTTTCGCCCTCTTAGCCGAGGTGTCATTCACCGACATCGTGTACCCCTTGTCAACGTTCGAGTCTCACACCACGCGTTTGAGAGCAAGGCGTTCTCGAGCTGAGCGTCCTTGTCCCAATAGCGCCTGAGCCCATCAGGTACTGAACCCTTTCTCTCTTCAAGTGTATTTCCGGTGTAGGAAAACCTGACAGTAGAGTTGGGCCAGGGCTAAATCGTTGTCCCTTTTGTGCCTGAGCGCATCGAGTACGTAATCCTTTCTCTTCGCGAGCATATTTCCGGTTTAGAAAGGCTCGACATTAGAGTTGGATTAGGTCTTCTTGCTTTACCAAACGCCAATTAATGGGTCTGGGTCTCTGCCTGTAAGGAACACATGTAACTAGAAGCTCGCCTCGAGCTGACGGAGCTTGTAGTTCCCCTTTCCTAGGAACGTTTCATTTTCTATTTGCAGTTCGCGCTGCCCTCTAGCGCTGTTCTGCCCTTTCATTGTTTCATTGTACTCGGTATGAAATATATTTGTCTCTCGCCATGCATCTACCTTTACGTGCATTTTACATTGGCCGCCCCTCCAATGTTCGGACTGGACTGACTAGCTTCACTGTATGTCGACAGTGTCGCTATATGTGGTGCTGCTGGTGGTGTCGGAGATATTGTCTGTCTCTTGTGCAGTCAAATCTCTTTCCATCTGCTACCTCCACATTCTCGGACACGATCCCCAAATGATTTGGCCAGAATCAACTCGAGCTGCTGTATTTCTGTTTCCAGGGTGCACCGCGTGGAGGTACATTTGGGATCTTGGTTATCTGCTAACCCTGGGTCCGCCTAGAGCAATGCGTTCCCTTTGCACCCCTTGTACACAGTTATTGCTATACCGATGTTCATGAAACATAACCCATATGTAAAGATTTTAAAGTGTATGCTTGAATAACATTACGAAGTTTCATACAATGGTTGAAATATGAAAATACGGAATACATTTTGAGAGATTGTATTACATTAGTAAGAATTGTATTGTAATAATTAACACATCATTAAATATATTACAAAATATAACTCAAACTCAAGAAAATAATTAACTTTTACATTATAATATAAATTATTAATTTCATCAATAAGGAGACACCCAACCCTAGATCACCTCTCCCCAATGACTTCTGAACTCACTATCGTCTCCCACTTAGAAGGTTTAAACGCCTTATACCGCCCACTTTATGAACTTATGATCCTCATCCTTATCCCTACTGGGCGAAAACTCTACACAACAACTAACTCGCGGTATCAAACTCAGACAAGAATTCTCACCACGAAACAAACTCGCATTGACAAAAGACAAATTGAAATAAACAATTAAAATCACAAATTATATAAACTAAAATTACAAAATGAAGGTATAATAATAATAATAATAATAATAATAATAATAATTTATTATTATTATTATTTTTTATTATTCGACCCATAACTCGTCAGGGTTGTAGATGTGTGAGGCTGGAGACATCCGCACAAAAAACTCTCTAAACATTATCCTCTAACATGTGTAGAAATGTAGAAACATCCTGTCCAGACCATTCATTGATGTTATTAATCTAGGATTTTCTCTAACCCCTCCCCGGTTTCTTCTACTCTCGATTGTTCCTTACAAAATAATTGTAGAAAGTGAGACATTTAAAACTATTACTCATTTGCGCCGATGTTCCAATGTTGCATTTCACTGAGCATAATTGTATTTGGTGGCGTCCAAATTCTCTCCTAAACGTGACTTATTGCAAGAATGTATGTATACTTATCACAAATATTAACGAAAACATAAGAACGTTATTGATAATATATAGACGTAATTAACATCTGCTAGTCCTTATCCTTAACTAACTTCAAGTTGTGATTCTTGATTTTTGATTAGGAACAAGCGTCACAGCACTGGGGGACATTCCCGTATATGTGCTCTCCTTGCCGTCCCGTCAGTCATCTAGAAGTGTATAAGCTCAGTGTCCCAGTCAGTTGCTGATTACAAGTTCTTCTGATCTTTCCGGAGAGGGAGTACTTTCTCCCATCGCCTTTTGTCACTCACATTTCTACCATTCTCTGAATATGTACATTGTCACGTTCGACTACCTCCTCGTCTTCTCGTTGGTTATCTATGACTGCTCTAATCAATTCAATCCTGTCTCTTCTTTTCTCGGTGTCCTTCACCACAGCTTTACCAGCCAACACATCGGCTCTTTCGCTTCCTCTGACCTCAGGATGACCAGGACAGTAAATCCATGTAATGCTCTGCGCATTGTCGAGAAGAGTGACCCTCAAGTGGTCACTCAAGTTGGGAAGTCCTTTGAAAAATTCTCCTATCAGAGCATTCATCATTTTTCACCAGATAGCGTGCTCCAAGCAATTAAACGTCACTTCAACAAACACCACTAATAACAATTTAATTACTTATGCATATAAAAATATTACTGTTGTGTGAATAACCTGGCATGTGTGCAGTTCTCTATCTGATTCTGTGTTTTCACAGAGTGGAAGAGAGATCTTCATTTACTACCTTCCAACGATAAATTATATTGTTGGTTTGGTAAGATTAATGCTACTCTACCTGTTTAACCCCGTGGCTCCCCTATTTGGATACATTTTCTTCCGTCACTTCCACCCCTTTATGACTTTACAAAAAAATTTTAAGTGCCTGCCAACTGTGGTCAAGGGTTCTTATTAGCTCGTTCTCACACCCCTGCAGATTACCAGGATGTCAAAATTCGTTTTCACACCCCTGCAGATTAGCAGGATGCCAAAACTCGTTTTCACACCCCTTCAGATTAGCAGGATAGAAAAACTCGTTTTCACACCCCTGCACATTAGCAGGATGCCATAGAATGGAATGCGTTATGCCACGGTTTACAGAGTAACTGCTATGCATATTCCGTGCGGCCTGAAACTTCCGACTATAGCATGACTTCTCGCTCACTAAGACTCTATCGGTGGGACACCCAGCTCCACAGCTAGACATCCGTGGTTGCCGTGTACAACTTAAATGGTAGATAACAGAGCAGATATTCTTTGATTTCCTGGGGGATCCCGGCAACAAGGACGACCCAAACTTTGGTTTTAACGCTGTATTAACGCTCCACATCAAAGGTTGGATTCAGCAGACCTCCAACATCGTCTCCTCCTTGGTTGTGCGTTTTCATAAACTGTTTCGTATTCATCTTATGCCGTTTTATCCCGTTTGTATTTCTGAATACTTCTCGCCCGCCTCCCCTCAGAAGAACGAAATAGGAAAATATTTTCTGGCTCCAGGCAATTCACTAGAGGTTCTGGGTTCATTCCCCGGTTGAGATGGACATATTTTTCAGACCACAGGGTTTACTGGGTCGACCCAATTTTAATTGGCTGCTGAATCAGTCCAGGAGGTAAAGACAGCGAGGTAGAGGAGATGGTTGCCGCCCTCATATAGCAGAGCCTCTGAAATGTGAGATCACTAACTTCTCACACTCCTACGCAATTAAATGTTACGGGTTACCTTTACTGATTCACTGATGTAAAATTTCTACTGGACCCTAAACTTCGGTGCAGTGGAGATTGCATACACTTTCTGGTTAAACGTGACATTGAAGAATGTAGAAACGTTTCGGTTAAACCGTCACAGTGGAGGCTGAAGACACACTCAGGTTAAACCGTGACAGGGGAGACTGCAGACATAATCTGCTTAAACATGACAGTGGATGTTTCAGACATATACCTATGCAACCTGAGAGTGGGTGCTGCATGCACATACTTGTTATACCTGAGAGTGGGTGCTGCATGCACATATCTGTTATACCTGACAGTGGGTGCTGCATGCACATATCTGTTATACCTGAGAGTGGGTGCTGCATGCACATATCTGTTATACCTGAGCGTGGGTGCTGCATGCACATATCTGTTATACCTGAGAGTGGGTGATGCATGCTCATACTTGTTACACCTGAGAGTGGGTGATGCATGTACATACTTATTATATCTGAGAGTGGGTGCTGCAAACATATACTTGGTATACCTTTGAGTGGGTGCTGCATGCACATACCTGCTTTACCTGAGAGTGGGTGCAGTATGGGTTGTCACTGTGACACAATTAGAAGTCACGAAATGAACTTATTGACACAGCAAGATTCCATGTGTGGAGTCACAAGGCATGCCACTTCATTGATTGAGGCAGCTCGTGACAGCCCATAGACATTCTGACAAAATCACAGTTCTTCTCAGTTTTGTAACTCAGACGACACTCGTACTCATATAAGCTTGTCTTGGAGGCCTGGATGCGTACGGGAGGTTTATGAATGCATTTTTCGTCCCCAAATGGGCGGTCCAGTGTATCTATCTATCTATCTATCTATCTATCTATCTATCTATCTGTCTGTCTGTCTGTCTGTCTGTTTGTCTGTCTGTCCTGTCCTGTCCTGTTATGTCCTGTCCTGTCCTTCCTGCCTGCCTGCCTGCCTGTCTGTCTGTCTGTCAATCCGTCTATCCGTCTATCCATCTATCCAGCTATCCATCTATCCATCTATCCATCCATTCGTCTCTCTATCTATTTATCGATATAAGCTATCTAATCTATCAAATCTATCTAATCCATCCATCCATCCATCGATCTATCTATCTATCTACCTATACGCTATGGCCTTGTTTGCCTTGCGGCGGCAGGGGTAGAAAATTTCTCTGGAAATGGCCTTCTTGTGTGTTGTTTGTAAGCTTGTTCCTGTGGCGTCTTTGATTACTGTGATCCATCTTTTACATGGTCTGTCTCTTGAGTCCAGTGCGTCAGTGCCCCATAATCTGAGTATCATGTCCAGCTTAGAGCACAACACACATTTACATTTCTGGGGAAACTATATCATTATTCTACTTATGTGAAACTATATCATTATTCTACTAATGTGAAACTATATCATTATTCTACTAATGTGAAACTATATCATTATTCTACTAATGTGAAACTATATCATTATTCTACTAATGTGAAAGTTGTTGACCATCCTCACTTATAGGCCATCTAGCATTCACCGTGACCAAAGAGTCTGCCTTTAAAGGACAAAGGTGCAATGTCCGCTGGTCTGTATCTCTTCATCCTCTATAGGAATTACTTGATAGAAGACAAATAAGATAAGAAGGAGGGATTGCTTGATAGAAGACAAATAAGATAAGAAACTGAGACAAGATGTGACAAAGATAATATTTTTTCACAGTTGACAGGCTGTCAGCATATCACCCTACTTTCCTTAGTCACCTCTTACGACATGCCTGGAAAGAAGACAATGACTATAATCGTTTCATCCTAAACTAGAAGACCCTGGTTGCTAGACAGGTGATGAGAACAGAGAAGAACGACGGGACTTTTTGTGTTGATGTTGCAAAAATGGCATCACAATCCTAAAGTGTTTTGACTTTTCATAATGTTTATATCACAGAAGCACGACATAGAAGCACATAATACTATAAAATAACTATAATGCCGCCTTTCATTCATGTTCTGAAAGTCGACCAAAAAAAGTTTTCGTTTGAGGACAATAACCCACACAAGTATCTCTTCCAGGAACAATCAGCCGAAAGGGAAATGCCGTAACTTTTGGAAGGACATCAACTATTTTATCTACAGCGTGTCTCAAGATTGTACTGCAGTCACGAAGTCTGTCCAGTGTAGCAGACTGCCCAGATCTTGTTATTGTACCTTATAGTCAAACAGTTACTTGTATGTTACATATTTAGTCAAACTTATGTCTGGGGTTAAAGTGAGATATCAAAGATCACCTGAACATTGAACTGACCGAAGCATGAAGATTGGCTCAAGATCGGTAGGAGTTTCAATAGACTGTGATGCCTGTTACATCATGTCCATGATATACTACCTAATGATGGTGATGTCAACATGGAATTTCAAAATATGAAAAACTTCTCGAACACAAAGGAATGTTATATAGAAAAGGCAAATCTGGAGCAAAACATAAAAACTGGATTATGGAAAAAGATGAACAATCTCGTGTTTCCTGGAAGTGCGTCATCATCACCATCATCATTTTTGTTATCGTATACACAGCCAAAATTTCTAGGGCATGTGATGAGAAGAACACAGCTTGAACACTTAATAACCACTGGAAAGATCAAGGAGAGAAGAGATAGGGGACGACAAAGAGAAAAGTTACTATATGGACTAATATTGTGGCACGGTAGAAGCTCACCAACCGAGCTTATTGACAAGAGTCAGAGAGTCGAGGAGAAGCATGATAGCTTACGCCATTCGGCATGACATTTGATTGATTGATGAACAGTTTCACACACGAAAACACACACACACGAAAGCATGCCACTCAGTCATAAATACACAAACATACATAATGGAAGACTAGGTACATTTTATCCGGAAATACACAGACCCTGTTACTGTTGCCACCGAAAAAAATGTTAATAATTTTATAATAAATATAAGAAAATATAAGAAAATAATAATAAATATATAAGAAATAATATTATTTCCACAGCCAATAGAAAGCATCCCTGTACTCCATCAGAGAAAAACATGCAGTAACGAAAGTTTACAAACAGAAATTGTCTGATCGGAAAAGAAAGAGTAAATTATCTGCGGCATTGTGACATCACTTAATCTTTAACTTTAAATATTTCTGACGATAATACACGCTTATATTATCGAGGTTGACTATTATCCGTGATTGAACGAGTCGTGTCCCACCACAAACCGCCATCAACCTCTACTCATCAACGAAACTCTAAACACCACAATGGACACAAACATACCCAAGATCATGCAAATGGGACAGTACTGAATCTAGCCCTAGAGAATTTAATTTTATCATTATTACATCCCTTGAGGTATAAAAAATTTTTTACATGACTGAATTTCTCAAAAGTCATAATTGCAGGCAGCTCTACCTGAACTACGACGTACGTAATTATTTTATATTCTATCTATTAGCTACACCCTTTGTGACCATTCAGCGTCAGGAGTAGAAGAGTTTTCTAGAGTAGGCCCTCGTGTGTGCTGAGTATATTGTGGAGTTTGTCACGACTTTTATTTCGGTCGTCCATCGTTTTCGAGGTAGGCCTCTAGGTCTGCCTTCACTGTATCTGTGTAGCATAGCTTTCTGTGGTATGCTGTCTGTCTGGTGGTAGGCTGCTGATGTCTGCAAACCATTTGATCTGTTGCCTCTTAATATACTCCAAGATTGTGGCGATGCCGGTTCTTTGTCTTATGTTCTCCTTTCTCTCTCTCTGTCTCGTAGCGATATTCCTAGGATTCTGCGTAAACATGCCATTTCAGCTGTCACTAGTTTACGTTTGTCTTGTACTGTCGTTGTCCATGTTTGGCTTTGGTAGCACAGCGTTGGCATAATAATCGTTTTAAATAGTGTTAATTTGATGTTTAAGTATACATTTTTGTTTCTGAAGATTGGTGGCACTTGCCCTAATGCTTTACTACATATATTGTGGATTTCTTTACTGCTCTTGCCGTCTGTTATATTACTTCCTAGGTATGTGAATTTTATCCGTCACTGACGTTTGTTGTTTCCAATATATATATATTGGTGTTTCTTTCTGTTCTTCCTACCTTCATGACTTCGGTTTTTTTCTATATGTATTTTCATGTTAAAGGTTTGTCATAGTTGCTCTTCTGATGATGCTATTAGTGCTTGGCAGATTGCAAATAGTTTAATTTATCCTTCATGTTGTTTTCTTCTGTTGTCTTTACTGATGTGATCTATGTATGTTATAAACAATAGGGGGATAATACACATCCTGCCTCACTCCTGTGATACGCAAAAGGAGGAGGAATTTGATTGTTCAAGTGAACAATTCAGGAGGAAAGAACACTATTTTTTAATATACATTTTTTTTATATGTTACATAGGATGGAGGCATTATAACTTTATAAAGACGTAGGTGGGGCATGCTAAAAAAAGATTGGGAAACATTGCTGTAAGGCGTTGTAGGTTTTAGTGACGATCGGTTTTCAGGCTATGGCACGGTTAATCGCTTGATATGCAATAATATTGTGACACAAGGCTATCTCGAGCCCTGCATGAAGGTAAATGGTGTAGCACTGAAAGTTGTGAATAGATTCGCATATCTAGGTATAAAAATAGTACTTTATCACAAAATGTGACATGCTGAAGTCGGATGTGTCAGGCCGAAAGGCGTAGATATCACAGCAATGCTGTAAACCATGACACAACGCATTCCGTTCTCCGGACTATATCCTGCTAATCTGCAGGAGTTTTAGAATGAACGCAGAAGAAGAAGATCACAAAATGTAAACGTTGATGATGAAGTGTATACATGGATCGCCAAAGCAAGTAGCACTTTCGGCAGATTGTACGCAAATGTATAGCATAGAAATGACATTAACCTACAGACTAAGCTGAACTTTTGCAGAGCAGTGGTACTTCCAGTGCTTGTATACGTTAGTGAAACATGGAAGGGTATAGATGTCATGTGAGAAAACTCAATCACTTTCACACACACAACTTGTCTCAGAAAATCTCTGAACATCAGATGGCAAGAAAAGATTCCAGATACAACTGTCCTTTACAGATCTGGTATCATTAGCATTGACACTATCTTAATGCAGACACAGATTCGTTGGACAGGTCATTTGGTGCGTATGCCAGAACATCGCCTGCCAAAATTATTTCTCTATTGGTGAGCTGAAGAAAGGTACACGATCTAAAGCTGGCCAAAAGAAGCGCTACAAGGACTCTTTAAAGACCTCACTGACAGCCTTTTAAAGAGACCAAGATAAATTGGAAGAATTTTCAAAAAAAGATCTACATGGTGCTCTGCAGTCAAAAAGGGCGCATTGTGAAAAGACGAGAAATGCAGCAGCTCAACAGCAGAGAATAGCTAGAAAGTCACGGATAGACCATATCCTTCTTCAATGGACATTCCATGCCCAAACTGTCCAATGACATTTGCAGCTCCAGTAGGGCGTATTAGCCATTTACGAACTCATAGCTGAATTTTCAAAAGTTGATATAACAAATGGGCATCATCACTTGTGATGGACGAACACAAAATATGGTGACACATCGAAATTTTGGTAACTCCTTCAATCCACATTCTTCTTGGTCTCTCTCTCTCTCTCTGTATCTTACTGTTTCCATTTGATGTTGTATGCTCTTGCTGTTGACGAATAAGGGTTCATTCTCACTAAGTGTCGGAACCATTTCAGTTTCTGTTTTTCAATATATTTGATCACACAGATATGTTCCAACAGTTCTTGTAATCTCTTCATTTCTGACATGGTCTCTTCTTTTCCGTTTGCTTCTATGCATTTCAGTTCTTACAAATCTCATTTCCACAAGTATTAGACTTACGTAAAACAAGCACACAACTTGTGATCATCATTGCCCATCATTACCTACTAGTTTTAGATATAGTCTGTCGTGTCCCATTGAAACGATATATAAACCCTGTGTTTTACGTAAGTCTAATTGTTTTCACGTTTCACACAGTTATCTTGTATTGAATGTCATATTTCCACAAGTAGAAAGCTTTCTCTTGTTCTTTTATTAGTGTTCATGTCTGGCTTTGATAAAACAATGTTGGTGTGAAGATTTAATTTATGACTTGCCTTTTAGTTTCCATCGGGATACAAGACAGGCAGTCGTAAAACAGAATGTCTTGGAACAAATCAACAAAACAAACAGAACCAAGCTGTAATGTGTTGGAACAAATCAACAAAACAAACAGAACCAAGCTGTAATGTGTTGGAACAAATCAACAAAACAAACATAACCAAGCTGTAATGTGTTTGAACAAATCAACAAAACAAACAGAACCAGGCTGTAATGTTTTGGAACAAGTTAACAAAACAAACGAAACCAAGCTATAATATGTGTTGGAACAAGTCAACAAAGCAAGGAGAACCAAACTGTAATGTGTTGAAACAAGTCAACAAAACCAACAGAACCAAGCTGTAATGTGTTTGAACAAGTCAACAAAACAATGAGAACCAAATTGTAGTGTGTTGGAACAAGTCAACAAAGCAATGTGAATAAATTTGTACAATAATATATGTATAATTTACGCTTTATTAATATAACAATTTATGGCCATATCTGCAAGAAACATCAAAGACACAATACACAAACATGTTTATACTTGAGTGCGTTTCTAGTTGACAGGAAATTCTTTGAGCAGTTGTTCATGTGATATTTGTACCGCCAGTCTCCATCTTTGCGTTCTATAATAACCTGACATTTCAAACGTCTTTCATGTTCATTCTTCTTGTGTAATTACCTTGTTCATATAACAATATTAACACTTAAACAATTTTATATATACACAATCTCTCATACATAATACGCAGAATAACATGACATATAACATATATACACTCACACACGACATAACATACGTACAACCACATGTCACATAACATACGCAGATTCACTGTTCACGTTAGCGGCGTATTTTGTATGTTTCCCGGTACGTCACAGCATCATGTAGCGTACAGTAATGCGAACATTCGATGGATTCCCGCCGCACTTCTGAAATGGCATGAAAACTGTCATTAATAATGAAAATATGTGTGTGCATTTCTGCTAAAGCCGTTCTCAACGATGTCACAGCTGGAAGTTGTTCAGTACATCTTGGGCTTTGGCCGTAGTTTTGGGGTTTTGTCTTGTGTGCCTCTAGGCATGGTGGGGAGCCGAAATCTTCTTTCTTTTGTTAACTGTGATGCCATTGAAATATTGAAGACTTGGTGTTCTAGTATTTCTCAGATATCATCTATTCATCTCCGTCTTGGTTTTTCTCTTGTTTCTCTTTTCAGATTATCTTTTATTGAATGCTATCACAGGAATGCCATATTTAGGTTATTTAGGCCAATTTGCTTTATTCTGGGATTTTTTTTAAAGAAAATCCTAGCACTTTTATCCAAAAGATAAAGTAAACCAACCCTACCTTAACGAATATTTTAAAAGAAGGTAATCAAAATTCGCAACTATAAGTATAGGCACTGTAATATGTAAACAAAACTTCGTGTAGATAAGACTTGAGACATAAGTAATCTTATTAAAATGTTATTGGAAAAAAAACATGTGAAAATCGACTAATCACATATTCTTGAAATAGTTTTATTTTAGTGAACTATAAACCTAGGATACTTTTAATAGTTTTGTATGGTCTAGAAATCAAAGAAGGGTCTAATAGTTTTGTATGGTCTAAAAATCAATGAGAGGTCTAAAAGTTTTGTATGGTCTAGAAATCGATGAAGGGTCTAATAGTTTTGTATGGTCTAGAAATCAATGAATGGTCTAACAGTTTTGTATGGTCCAGAAATCAATGAGAGGTCTAAAAGTTTTGTATGGTCTAGAAATCAATGAGAGGTCTAAAAGTTTTGTATGGTCTAGAAATCGATGAAGGGTCTAATAGTTTTGTATGGTCTAGAAATAAATTTAGGGTCTAATAGTTTTGTATGGTCTAGAAGTCAATGAAGGGTCTAATATTTATATATGGATTATAAACCTAGGATAGGCCTACTAGTGCTATACGGACAATAAAATGTGGATTAGTCTAATATTGTTATATTGACTAAGCCTTGGATAGGTAAAGTAGTGTTATATCGACTAGAAACTTTGGATGGATCAAAAAGAGCTATTTAGTCTAGAAACGAATGATGGGTCTCATAGTGTTTAAGGATATGAAACATCAGTAACTGCATGGTGTAAGAGACATCTGAGGAAGTAGATGGCAACAAGGTAGATGTCCTCAAGGTAGATGTCCTCAAGGTAGATGTCGACAAGGTAGATGTCGATAAGGTAGATGTTACCAAGGTAGATGTCACTAAGGTAAATGGCATCAAGGTAGATGACAAGGTAGGTGTCATCAAGGTAGATGTCATCAAGTTGGATGTCGATAAGGTAGATCGCATCAAGGTAGATATCGTCAAGGTAGATGTCCTCAAGGTAGATGTCTCCAAGGTAGATGTCACCAAAGTAGATGTCATCAAGGTAAATGTCACCAAGGTAAATGTCACCAAGGTAAATATTACCAAGGTAAATTTCACTAAGGTAGATGTCACTAAGGTAGATGTCACTAAGGTAGATGTCACTAAGGTAGATGTCACTAAGGTAGATGTCACTAAGGTAGATGTCACTAAGGTAGATGTCACTAAGGTAGATGTCACTAAGATGATGAAGTTGACTGTTGCTTTCCATGGAGGCTCAAAGTAATTAAAAAGTCATGCTGAACTCGGATGTATTTGTCTGAAAGTCGCATACGCTTCAGCTAAGCTGTAAACCATGATACAACGCATTCTATTCTCGGACCATATCTTACGAATATGCTGGATTTGAAAAATAGCGCACAGAAAACTCGCAATCGTCATTTTAAATATTTGTGTTTATCTTGAAAAATGATTATATTTGATTCAATATTAGACACCTGTCACTTTTTTAGTATCGGTCTGTTTGGGGCACTGTCCATGGCTCCATGTGAATAGGATCGTGGTCGTATGGTCGATAGAAACACACTTGTACTTAATGATGTACCCTTCGCCTCGTCTGCCCAGTGCACGTGAGCATGGTCTTGGCTGTGATTTAGATCAGTAGAATCTGGGGTGTGGGGGAAAAATCGTCGAGGGCGAGTAGATTGAGATTCGCTGACTGCACGACGTCGGGTGATTGGTGTCCAGTCATCATCAAAGTCATCGAGTAACTGGCGTTCTTTTTTGGATATTGATAATTTGGGAGACTGGAAAGGTTTGATGTACAATGGGCAGTCTGGATCATGTTGCTCAATGTTTGGCAATTTTGGGGATCCCTGGGATAATGTATTAGACAGAAACTGTCCAGATTTGGGAATGGTGTTACCTAACGTATGATTAGTGTTGCCTTTAAGATACCGCTCTGACCACGGAAACGATGTTTGCAATGAGGTATTGGTTCCTTTAAAGTTGTCTTTAGACAACAGTTTACTATTTGACCAACTCTGACTTCTCTGACGTTCAGCAACTGAAGAACGATTTGCAGATCTGAAGTCTAAACTAATTGGTCGATAATTTGGAGAACGATTACGGCGAGTCAGTAACCTATGTGGAGATACGTCACAGTTTGTAGTGCTGCGAGCCGTGGCAGATCCGCCTACTCTGGACAGTTTTATATGACCAGAACTGTTGACGTTTGGAGATAGTCGGTTATTTGACAAAGGCGATGTCGTTGCTTCGAAGACATCATTTGGAGACAGACACTCGCTGTTATCACATGTACTACTTTGGGTAGTAGTTTGAGAAATCAAACCGCTGGCAGAGTGTCCTCCATTGACAACAAGTGCTTTCTTGTGACACGTGCATACAGCTGATGCGACGCGAGCTGAGTCACTTGTTGGATCGCTCTGAGCTCGAGTCCTAAAACCCCCATATTTCCCGTCCTTATGCTTATCAAAAATGCTTCGAGTACCGATACTACTCCATTCCCGGCGGTCGTATATATTACTGGAACAGCTGGTACCCATTTTGGAATCGACGAACAGGATTTTTTTCAATTTTACCTGATATGTTTGGTTGAGAAGAAACACACAATAAACTATGCTGATAATTAAACAAGGTACGCTAAGATAATAATTCCAGTAATCATAAATAATATACAAGTCAAACACTTCATATCCACGACATGTAACTACATCACAAATATCAACACAGTTTTTCTGTTTATTACTATATGCGGTGTGTGTATTGCTATCACTTACAAAAACCCATCTTATGATTGGTTGGTTCCAAATTTGGATCGCTATATTAAAATTATCTTCAGAAATGTGATTTTCTTCTGGAAAGTTTGAGACCCCCTGCACCTGCCCAAAGAAGATATATCCTTGAATACTGCTAATACATCCACAGGACAGAAGTGTTATGGAATGCTTTGAAAGTGGATGACTTTCTGTGATCTGGAACCAAGATGTGGTTACCTGATGTAAATTGACCAGATTTGTCCCGTATTTCCAGTGTTTAACCATCACTGGATAATTTTATACCATGACAGGGTTGCCAATGTAACTTTTATGGTAGATGTCACTGAATAATTTTATATCATTTCAGGGTTGCCAATGTACATTAGATGGCAATGTCACTATTTACTTATATACCACGTCAGGGTTGCCAATGCACCTTTGATAGTACATATATTGTGCAGCAAGATACATTACGTCTATTAGATTAACGTTGATATACCTTGTACAAAGATATGCGATACTCCCAGCTGATTAACGCATATGTAGCTTGCAGCAGATATAGGACTGCAAACTTTTTAATTTACATTTAGCGTGCAGCGAGATGAGATTAAAAAAATACTTCCAACTACTAAGATAGATGTAACCTGCACAAAGATATTAAACACTTCTATAAGATTGACGTAGAACAGTAAAAGATCTCCCTGATTACTGTACACGTATCATGCTGTCAGATGTATAATACGTGTAGCTTGTAGCAATAAAATACATATCCTTAGAAACAGCTTTGAAATATTCAATTTCTGATGGAATCAATCTCTTAATTACTTCACTTGTTAACGAGTAGATTCGTTCATCAATGTATATTTGCAATAATTATCTGAACAATGCGAAGTGTTGAAACGTTACAGAAGATTGGCATTTCAAAACTCTGTGTACTCGGAACGTGATTGCGAAGGTAGTCAAAGATTACTGCTACATTGCAGCTCTCAAAAAAACATGGAACTAATTAAAAATACGGAACATTCTGGAGAAAATATGTTCCAAAAAATATACTAACTACACATATATATATTGAAAATGTATACACATCACCAGGAATATTCCATTTAACGTGCGCGAGTCATCGGCCGCGAATATTATTAGAAAGCACAGGTCACTAAATGTACCACCCTCGCACATACAGTTATAACGAATGACCTTTTTTAAGTTGTTAGATTTTTAGTTAGTGTGGCTGTGGCACGGAGATATTCTCGCTCATACATCACCAGATTTGCTCACGTGAGGAGAAAATTAGAGGCAACATTGATTACCAGTTCAATGGAAGTATCTTATGTGAAGAAATGTACGTAAATGTACACATCTCCATATACACATCACCAGTTCCAGAAAAATATTTCATGTGAAGATAATCACGCAAAAACACATCCCCAAAAATTAGAGCCAGTGATTTGAATTGTATTGTTTCTGCAAGTATGAAACATCATTGGAATTGTATTGTTTCTGCAAGTATGAAACATCATTGGAAGTGTATTGTTTCTGCAAGTATGAAACATCATTGGAAGTGTATTGTTTCTGCAAGTAGGAACTCCACATGAACAATATTCTGTGATCATTTTGGACTTATATATTTACTACTGCGAAAAATCAGAAACTGATGTTCAGGACAGTCACGACATCTGAGCACTCACAGCTGAAACGATAAACACGATGTAAAATTAGAGAAATTTAAAATGGAAATATACAAAATATTAAAACATCTGACTATCATTAATTTGAAATGTGATTCTTTCATTAATATAAAGTGTATCTCATTAATGTAAAGTGTGATTATTTTACTAATATAGACTGTAATATTTTCTTGTTAATATGTACTGTGATTTCTATATTTTATACTTTCGGTATTCCTATTAACACAAATTCTGAATTAGATATTAAAAAGTCTCTTTCTTTATTGTAATTCGTGTAACATTGAAAAAAATTATTATAGACAATGCGCTAGGTCAGCGGTTCTTAAACTGTAGTCCCTTCAGATGATCCGTGAATACAAAGAAATATTTTGAGTATTTAGATTTACAATTAAAAAGATAAATGGACAAATATTTTTGCTGTCCGAGAGAATAGCAACAAAAAAAAAACATACAAAAGGGGTCCGTGACAGCGACACATTTATGATCGCTGACCCCATCAAGGCCAGCACCGTGCCGTGGTGATGGGGCTTAGTTCAGCCATCAGGGGCTGGAAACTAAGACTGGTCGTGCAGTCCCATTCGAGCAGGACCATAGTCCTGCCCAAGTAAGCAAAGTGCTGAAGACGGAGGCATCCAGCCAAAAGGCGCACAGATAATCAGGATGCCACGCACAAAACACAATGGAAACATGTCTGTATCTATAAAAAGTTATGGTGCCTGCCCTATGGCGGACGTTCAGGCAGGGACGGTGCCGGGCCCTATACCTCGAAAGGGCCCAACCTCAGTTACTGAAAGTCCTTCTCAATTGCCTCGAGGAGCCAGGAGGCAAGGGAATAGAGCTACTGGCCAAACAATGGGACACTGTATGAACTACAAAAGACAGTGAGTTTTATTAAGGAGACAGAATTACAGATATAGACATGTTTCAAGTGAACGAAAGAAGAAGAAGAAGAAATGATCGCTGAACTAGAAGATAACACGTAAATGTAAGATGAAAGATAGCACTTGAATGTGAGTTGACATAATAGCAGGCTACTAATAAGTACTATGGTGACTAATAAGTACTATGGTGACTAATATGTACTATGGTGACTAATAAGTACTATGGTGACTAATAAGTACTATGGTGACTAATAAGTACTATGGTGACTAATAAGTACTATGGTGACTAATAAGTACTATGGAGACTAATAAGTACTATGGTGACTAATAAGTACTATGGTGACTAATAAGTACTATGGTGACTAATAAGTACTATGGTGACTAATAAGTACTATGGTGACTAGATTAATAAGTACTATGGTGACTAATAAGTACTATGGTGACTAATAAGTACTATAGTGACTAATAAATACTATGGTGACTAATAAGTACTATGGTGACTAATAAGTACTATGGTGACTAATAAGTACTACGGTGACTAATAAGTACTATGGTGACTAATAAGTACTATGGTGACTAATAAGTACTATGGTGACTAGACTAATAAGTACTATGGTGACTAATAAGTACTATGGTGACTAATAAGTACTATGGTGACTAATAAGTACTATGATGACTAGACTAATAAGTACTATGGTGACTAATAAGTACTATGGTGACTAATAAGTACTACGGTGACTAATAAGTACTATGGTGACTAATAAGTACTATGGTGAATAATAAGTACTATGGTGACTAATAAGTACTATGTGACTAATAAGTACTATGGTGACTAATAAATACTATGGTGACTAATAAGTACTATGGTGACTAATAAGTACTATGGTGACTAGACTAATAAGTACTATGGTGACTAATAAGTACTATGGTGACTAATAAGTACTATGGTGACCCTAAAATCCTTAAAGGGTTTATAACATTGCAATGTTAATTAGTTTATAACATTTTATTGGGTTGATAACAATTTTTATGTGAACCGGTTAATGTTATATTTGTATCAATGAACAAATCAACTAGATGGTACGAAAGTATGTGATAGTAGCAGAGATGCACTTTTATAGAAGAATTGTATGTCCCATGGTTAGATAAAGAGAGTAATCAAGATATCTTGACAAAATCATTTTTTTTAAAGAGAAATATTCAGACGTATCAATAGAAGATGGTAAACATTTTATGGAAACAGGAGAAGATGGTACACAGAGAATGGAAACATCAGGAGAAGATGGTACACAGAGTATGGAAACATCAGGAGAAGATGGTACACAGAGTATGGAAACATCAGGAGAAGATGGTACACAGAGTATGAAAACATCAGGATAAGATGGTACACAGAGTATGGAAACAGGAGAAGATGGTACACAGTGTATGGAAACAGGAGAAGATGGTACACAGTGTATGGAAACAGGAGAAGATGGTACACAGTGTATGGAAACAGCAGGAGAAGAAGGTACACAGTGTATGGAAACAGGAGAAGATGGTACTCAGTGTATGGAAACAGGAGAAGATGGTACACAGTGTATGGAAACAGCAGGAGAAGAAGGTACACAGTGTATGGAAACAGCAGGAGAAGAAGGTACACAGTGTATGGAAACAGCAGGAGAAGAAGGTACACAGTGTATGGAAACAGGAGAAGATGGTACACAGTGTATGGAAACAGGAGAAGATGGTACACATTTTATGGAAACAGGAGAAGATGGTACACAGAGTATGGAAACAGGAGAAGATGGTACACAGAGTATGGAAACAGGAGAAGATGGTACACAGTGTATGGAAACAGGAGAATATAGTACACATTTTCTGGAAACAGGAACGCATATGGTAGCGTCTTTAGGAGAAGAATAAGTGTAAGGCATGTCGTTAAAACTTGCAAGTTGAAAAGCAAGAAAATACAAAGAGAGAAGATTCTACCGAGGTTGTCATCGTGATATAAAATAACATAGACCACAGAAATACTTTACAGTAAACGAGGCAAAACATTGGTGAGAGAAATGATAGAATAACACGGCGTGGACTAAATAATTGACAGTACAGGAGACAGAAGGTTGTAGAAAGAAAGATAGCCAGCGCAGCACGAAGTGGTCTATAACAAATAATTGACAGTTCCCCAGACATGAGTGGCATGAAGCCAGCGCAACACGACATCAACTACAAGGAGACAGTGTACGTGTAATTTGGTCTATAGCAGCGGTTCCCAACCATTTAACGAATGACCAGCAGTCCCATTTGATAGACGTAACGTTAAACGCCAGTGCGTTGTCTAGGTTCGAAAGGGGTCCTTCTTCATTTTTTTTGAGGCGGAAGAATACAAAGGAAAATATATAATTCTATAATACAAAAAATAATCTAATTTCAAATAATATAAATCTATAAAATATCACTTTGACATTTAGACTTGTGGCTATTGAAAATAGTAATCACTAACAAGCTACAAAATTCGCGGTAAAATTTTCGTTAATGCCAACCTCATGCCATTCTGAACATATTTAGTCTGTTTCTTTATATTGTTTAAAATGAACACCTTGATATAACCGACATGCATCTCTTCTTCGTGCATGGACATTATTTGATAGAAGACAAAAGTAAGAAATTGAGACAAGAGGTGACAATGTTGATTATTTCACAGGTGACAGGTTGTCAAGCTATCCCACAATTTTTCTGAGTCGCCTCAACAAAGTTCATGGAAAGTGTACAATGGCACTATTTTTCTGATTCGCCTCAACAAAGTTCATGGAAAGTGTACAATGGCACTATTTTCCTGAGTCGCCTCAACAACGTTCATGGAAAGTGTACAATGGCACTATTTTTCTGATTCGCCTCAACAAAGTTCATGGAAAGTGTACAATGGCACTATTTTCCTGAGTCGCCTCAACAACGTTCATGGAAAGTGTACAATGGCACTATTTTCCTGAGTCGCCTCAACAACGTTCATGGAAAGTGTACAATGGCACTATTTTCCTGAGTCGCCTCAACAACGTTCATGGAAAGTGTACAATGGCACTATTTTTCTGAGTCGCCTCAACAACGTTCATGGAAAGTGTACAATGGCACTATCTTTCTGATTCGCCTCAACAAAGTTCATGGAAAGTGTACAATGGCACTATTTTTCTGAGTCGCCTCAACAACGTTCATGGAAAGTGTACAATGGCACTATTTTTCTGAGTCGCCTCAACAACGTTCATGGAAAGTGTACAATGGCACTATATTTTGCATCATAAACTAGAAGCCCAGGCTTGAGTTGCCGATGAATGAAGCAGTCAACCATTTACGGAACGTAATTCAAGATTGCATGGCCAGCTCTCAAATAGATTAATTCGGCCATCGATCACACTTGGCAGAAAGCTTGAATTATCTTCACCTCGTGATGTTTTTTTTTTAAATCTCAAGTGCTGGCTTCTTTGTGTACATTTTACGTCCTTTAATTTATTTCAATTTAGCAATTAGAACGTCCGTATTAATCGTGTAACGTCAATATGACCTCTATATGTTGTTATTTGACTGCATGTTGTTGTTCGTCTGTATGATGTTGTTTGTTATTTTTGGTCTGTATTTTGTTGTTCGTCCGTTGTAGTCGAAGATGACTTTCATCTAAATTGGGATGATGATAAAAATGATTATGTCTGCGGTCTCTCCGGCTGTGAATATATAATCCTGGAGTTCCTCGAATTCTCTACCTCACTCCGAACTTATGCAGGAGGAGTCTAATGTTACTCTCACACTTGTATCTCTGCCAACCTCTTGCTCACTTCCCTTCGACTTTACAATCACGTAATCTTCAATAAGATGTCATGTCTTTTAATGTGTCCAACATATTTTATTTCCTGATCTTAATTTCCCTTAATGATGTTTTCTTCATATTAAGTGTTGATGGCGTATATAGATGGTTTTGTTCTACCCGTAACTTTCTAGCTGTTCTCCGTAGCTGATATGTTGTATATTTTCTCTTCTCACAAGATGCCCACCTTCATGACTAGAGAGCCAAATGTAGCGCCGTATTTTTCTTATAACCGAAGAGCTGTTTATGATGATAACATGATAATTTTCTGATGATACACAAGCAGTACTCTGCATCTGTCTGTCTGTCCGTCTGGCTGTATCTATCTATCTATCTATCTATCTATCTATCTATCTATCTATCTATCTATCTAGTGTCGTTTCTCTGCTTTTGCAGTAAGGTGTCTTCTTCTTCTGCGTTCGTTCTCAAACTCCTGCAGATTCGCAGGATGTAGTCCGGAGAACGGAATGCGTTGTGTCATGGTTTACAGCATTGCTGCGATATCTGCGCCTTTCGGCCTGACACATCCGACTTCAGCACGGCTTTTGGTCACTGACCCTATATGGGATGGGACAGCCAATTCCATCCCATAACCTCCTTAGTCGCCTTTTACGACACACGTGGAAGGCCCCGGCAACACACGGGCGAGTATGGTGTCGCAGAATGAAATGATGATCCCATTTTTCGGCTGTGGTATTATTCTTATACAATAATATTGTTACATCTCAGAATATCTGTGACTCCTTCAATCCAATTCATTCTTGGTCTTCCTCTGTATTTTGCTGTTTCTATTGTCATGTTGCATGCTCTTTGTACTGGGCAATAACGATTCAGTATCTATTTTTCATTAGACCAATATTGGATCACAGATGTTGTTCTCGGCCAATTAATTACCTTTAAATCTGCTTGTGCATACCTGACGTATCTGGTTCGAAACCTAGTGTACAACTTTTATATTATAATACCATAGTATGTAAGTAGGAAACAGGCAATGAAGTGTTACTGAACGACGACTAACACACTAACAATGTCAGATATTCATAATACCAGGACTTTATCTTAACTAGCATGTCATTACTGATCCACTCCCACACTTCTCTCTATATCTTCTGTACGAAGTCATAGATGTACGAAACGTCTTTATTCAATGTTTCGCTACATTTTGTGGCTACATTCAACACATCCACATTTTTTCATCTTAAACTGTCCGACAATCTACTAATTAAAAACATAACTACTATTCAGTAACTCACAACAACACAGCAACATGTGACGTACTTCACATTAAATTACTTTTTTTTCACCTTTCACGCTGAAGGTCATATTCTATAAACAATAACAACGATCTCTATTGGATATCACTATTGCTATGCAACAATTTATATTTGTGTCATAAGTAGAACAAACTTAAGGAATTTAATGATGGTGGGTATATATGACCCTGTTGATTTGGTCTCTAGAATTCAATGATATTAATTGGGTTATACCTTGTTACACTGATAATTTGATCTTTGGAATCCAATGAAATTTTCTTGGTAATGTTAAACTGGAGATTAAATCTCTGAAATCCACTGATATTTCTCCGGCTAACCTTGTTACACTGAGAATTTGATCTCCGGAATTCAATTATATTTCTTAATTCGTACCTGACAAAGGTGATTTTTTCTCAGGAATTCACTGACTTTTCTTAAATTATACCTGACAAGTGTGATTTTAATTCTGAGATTTTATGATATTTCTTACGTTATAAATAATAACTATGATATCTCAAGAATTCACTGATATTTCTTAAGACATAACAGCATGGAAAGATTACTAGCTGAAGGTAGAGTTAACGGCAACAAGGGAAGAGGGCGCCCAAGACGACGATTGTACAAATGATATATCGAAAAAATCATCTGGATGCTTATAATAAAGCATCCAGGTAAACTGTTTCCCTGGGAAACTAAAAAATAAGAAGATCTCGACAAAATGGCGGCAACCACTCTATATCCTTAAGGATACGTCCGCAGTTAAAGGATTAAACATGGCTAGCTGCGGCAGGTTAACTCACCCAGAATCGCGCGGTGTTCAGATTATAATCCATACGGAAGACCACGTTCTGGAAAGAATATGTCACATAAGAGAGAAATTATCCTTGAACTAGCTGCTGTACACGTACGCTAATATTGTCCATGTGTTCTCGTCCCTTGTTATCTGAAATAATACTACATTAGTACATCATCATCAAGTGTCGTCCCGAGTGGCGTAGGCGACTGTTAACCATCACTTTTCTCTAGCATCTTGTATAAGGATCGTTGTTGAACCTTTGCAGTGTCCACCAAGTTAAATATGTAATATTTCTTCACTCTATTTATTCTCGATCGCTCGTGACTTCTATGTCATGATTCCAATGTTGTCCCGACCTCTCTATTTCAGAACGTGCCCAAAATTTTGATTTTTTTTCTTTCAGATATTATCAAAAAATCCTAGTCACGCACTTGGCTCTTTCAACACCTCCTTGTTAGTTTAAGATTCGTGTGTGTCACAAAGACCTTCTTCTTGAAAGAATATTGTGTTAATTTCTTGCTTCTATTAATACAAAATGTATTCTAATTAGCTGTAGTATTGAAATGCAGCATTGAGATGGTGTTATAGCTAGGTCACATGCCTGCCAACTAGATGACAGGAGTTCGAATTCACACTTGTAATTATATTTTTTTTAAATTACCCATTACTGGCGCAGCAACCTAGAAATGTGTTATACCGTTGAAGATAATGGTGGAGGTATATTGACAAAAAGATGATACCGTTGCAAATGATGGTGGAATTAGTCAAATACATACATACTTTTTCCAAGGATAATGTACTGTAGGAGAGTGTGATATAGCTATGTAACAAAACTTTATAAGATGCATTTTTATTGTTAATGTTATTAGGAAAGAGAATAGTTGTTGTATATGTATATATATATATATATATAAATCTGAATATGGACAAAGGGGCCAAATCGATAAATACAATTGACAAATAGAGGCAAAGTGGAAATTTCGTTTGACTGTATATAAAACTGTCGGAAGAACACGTCATAAGATGTCTGTCCAAGTTGTTGGGCTAGCGACAAAAAAGGAACAAATAGGACGACAATTATCTAGAGACTGTGTAAATTAACCTTGACCAGACAAAGAAATTAGATACGACTTGTTTTTGAGTGACTTCACTGTCGATTAAAATAAATTCATAATGAAGCAGTCTTCGACAGGAGTTGTGACTCTGGGTCTTCCACTGCGCGGTCGGTCTGCCACTGATCCAGTTATTTTAAATCGCTTCCAAAGACGACTATTGATGTTTCTAACCACATTAAATTATCTGGCCACTACACTTTGTGATTGTTCAGCCTGTATGTGTCCATTGATGATGTATTGTTGTTCTGTAGTGAGATTAGCCATGCTTGTTTCTAATGTAATAGAATCAATGTTTCCAATGTAATAAGGTAAGTGTTTCCAATGTAGCCATACTTGAATAATAGTTGCACATTTATTTTCAACTCAATTTACTCGTTTATAGGCATTCAATAATATGGTCAGAGATATGTGTGTTCATTAAGTTTCACCAAATTCTCATGAACCTGTCACGAGTTATTGCCAAAAATGTTGTTTTGAACTTGTCGTGAGCTCACGAATTATGAGGTGAGTACACTTCAGGTCAAGACAAGAATTTAATGACGAGGTGGACACAGTCGATAGGTTCAATGATGAAGATATTGAATTTTTTAAAATAAAAGTAACTCTTTTTTAGAACAGTATTGGGACTTCCTCTGGTCAAGTGTTGTCTAGTTAACTGTTGAGTTGGTCAGCTGTGAACTGATGGCTAAAACCTGGTGGTATGGTGCCGATTCATGTAGAAAATATACATATTTTCATTTTTTTTAATAACATACGAGATATAACTCGTAGATATAACACATTAAATGAACACAATGTGTGGTATCTTATAAATGGCTTACGTATGATAGGAGAGGTGCAGGCACACCAGCACGCTTGTAGCATACACAAAAACACACATCAAAACATAAGTAGAAACATCGTGCACGCAAACACACAACTGAGGGCACACCGCATATACAAGGCACATACGCACATATGCACAAATACACGCACTCGGAAAATACTCCGCAAACACTTGTTGGAATCTTATTACATTGAAAAGACTACTCCTATTACATTGGAAACACTAATTCTATTACATTGAAAAAAACTAATTGTATTTTCAGACGTCTTGACTCGTCTTGCCACTGAGACCATATGTGTAGGGGCGAGAGAGTGAGGTTGACGACAGTGCGATCTTAGCTCCTGGGAGACTACAGCACTTGATCGCTCAGCCTGGCACACCCAGATCACTGCTGGCATCACGAAATTTGAAAAAGAAAGAATACTGCGGGCAATCCACAAGCGCAAGAAGCGGAAGGACAAATCCGTAAATTGTCCTACCCCGAACCTTAAGCCCATATATAAACCTATATATATATATATATATATATTTCATCGCCTTTAATTTTTTTTCATGCCATGCTCATCTTCGCTTGCAAAGGAGAAACATCAATCAATCAATTGTATTACATTGGAAAAATTTATTCTATTATATTGGAAACACTAATTATATTACATTTGAAACACTGATCCTATTCCATTGGAAATATTAATTCTATTATATTGAAAAAACTGCTCCTAGTACATTGAAAACACTTATTCTATTGCATTGGAAACACTAATTCTATTACATAGCAAAAAAGGTATTCTATTACATTGCAAACAAGTACTCTATTACATTGGAAACACTGATCCTGTTACATTGGAACCATCTATTCTATTACATTAGACACACTTATTCTATTACATTCTTCTTCTTCTTCTTCTTTCTGTCCTCATGTACCTTTCGGTGTTGAGGGGAGAGTGAGTGTACGGTCTTTTGCCCTTCTATTTGCCTCCTCTGCTGTTATATTTCCGAGTGTCTCTAATACACTATTTATCCACCTTTTACGTGGGCGTCCAATAGGTATCCTGTTTTCGTATCGTTTGTTAAGTGTTTTTTTGGATAATACTTTGCTCTTTCTGTCTGGTTATGTGGCCGTACCATTTAACTTGTTATTTCTGTATGTATTCTATTGTTGGCTTGATCCCTAATTGTTTCCTTAGTGCTTCATTCCTGATTTTGTCTCTCAAGCTAACTCCAATCATACGTCTCACACATTTCATTTCAGTGGTGTTAATCTTATGAATTGTTCTAGAATCTAATGTCCGAGTTTGACACTGATAACACAATGTTGGTAAGTAAATGGTGTTGAAAAGCGCTTTCTTTGTTTCTAGTGTAATAATATTTCTATTACATTGAAAACACTAATTCTATTACATAGCAAAAAGGTATTCTATTACATTGGAAACACTGATGAATTGGCGCATGCGCTTGTCGAGATAGCGGTATTGAACTCTACAATTAAATCCGTGGTGGAACAGGAGACCTGACCATATGGCTCGACAACATCACATCTGCTACATCCCAAATGTTCAAGACAGAAAGGAGACCCTATGCTAATGTTGTAATCGTGTACAACGGCTCAGACAAGCTCTATATGGCTGCTGCTAACTCACATCGGCATTGAGCTGTTTCCTGAATCTCACGTCTTCAAACACGAACATTGGAAACTCGTTCTTTATCTATTCGATATCTTCCCATCTTTTTATTGTATTTAAATATTTATATTTGTATGCGTTTTTATATGCGTTTTTTTATTGTATTTAAATATTTATATTTGTATGCGTTTTTATATGCGTTTTTTATTGTATTTATATGCTTTTGTATTTATATGCTATTTTTATATTTATATTTTGTATTTATATGCTATTTTGTATTTATATTTTGTATTTATATTTTGTATTTTGTATTTATATGCTATTTTGTATTTATATGATATTGTATTTATATGCTTTTGTATTTATATGCTATTGTATTTATATATTGTATTTATTGTTTTTTATATGCGTTTTTTATTGTATTTAAATATTTATATTTGTATGCGTTTTTTATACGCCAATATATGTATTAAAAAAATTCTTATTTGTATTCGTTTATTTTCATTATTCTGCCAGATTGCGGGACTTGAATTGGAGAACGGACTTCTAAGAGTCGTGGATTATAGTTTACAGCGATATATGTGCCTTCCCACATTAAATAAAATGTTGCTTCTACATGGCATTTTAAGTGAATCTGACTTAAGTTATCATATGATATCAGCATACGGTCAAACCCCCTGAGTCTTCTCGTATGACATACATGGTGTAACTAATCCTTACCTCACTTCTGCGATCAGTAACTAACTGCTGAGAACCAACAACACTAAAGAGAATGATGTGGTTATATACACAAGTGGTTCCGTTGGGAAGATCTCAAGATGTGGATAAGACTTCTCTGCCATTCAAACAGCTCGAGTCATTGCTGAAAGGTGTGGAGCGAAAGTATAGCATACCAACCTCAGGTATGAGAAAGATATCAAGGGCTACGGCGACACTCGGTGGATCAATAAATCAGTGGCAGTTAAGGCAGTTGTTGTGTCGGATTCTAAATCTGTTTCTGCAAGATTCATAATAGATGTCTGCGCCATGAGTGGGTGGGGTAAATTAGAGTCTTACACCTGCAGGAAATTACGTGAATACTGTGCTCAGGTCACACTGGGGTTGAGGATAATAAGAGAGTTGTTAGACTGGTTTTAAGAGCACGGGTGTCAGGACAGACAGTATGTGTCACAGGAGTCAGGACAGATGACAGGTGTCAGGACAGACAGTAGGTGTCACAGGAGTCAGGACAGATGACAGGTGTCAGGACAGACAGTAGGTGTCACAGGAGTCAGGACAGATGACAGGTGTCAGGACAGACAGTAGGTGTCACAGGAGTCAGGACAGATGATGGCAGGTGTCAGGAATGATGACGGGTATCACAGGAGTCTGGACTAATGGCAGGTGTCACAGGAGTCAGGACAGATGGCATATGTCGCAGGTGTCAGGGCAGATCTCAGGTGTCACATGTGGCAGAACATATGACAGGTATCACAGGTGTCAGAACAGATGGCAGGTGTCAGAATAGATAACATTCGACAATGTAGACTTAATCAACTCTCTATATCTACATCTTTTCGACGAGGACACCCTGCTCGATGAGAGTGTTCAGGAGTTTAAAATTACGCGAGTAGATAGTAGATGAGGACGACTAAGGTGTAAGATGATGAACACTGGGCCACAGGAACTATCAGCATATATACCCTTTTCCATCTGCAGAAAGAGACAGGGTTTTTAAGCTGCGGCACTAAACCACTGACGTCGGAATAAAATATCATTAATTTATCTTATTGTTTATGATGGCGATTACTGATAATGATGAAGAAATATATTTAACTGTGAGCAGGTAGTTTTATCTATTCTATCTACATTTTATCTACATTCTGTCTATTTCCATTCTATCTACAGGTAGCTCTAGATAGCACATGGTGTTCTGAGAGATAAAGCCCTATCGTATGCAAGCAACACGAAACTGGGAATGGGTAGCACAAGCCATATATCAAAATGAACAGAAATAAGTGCAGGTGCTACCGTAATTAGTCAATAATGCAAACTAGCAACGAGACACAACGACAGACGAAGTTTCGGCTAAAAACCTTCGTCAGGAGAGAAAAACCACAAACGAAGTAAATAATATTTTAAAAAGTGGTAAAGCACATACGAGGATAATAGGAGATACAGATTAAAGCGTGTTAAAAAAATATGTCAATATGGATTAATCAACACTTATTAAAGCTGACAATACCCAGCAAAGTGGGAGAAGACAGACATAACATTCTGACAAAAGTATAGGTACTCCTCATGTGATTAACCGAGAGGTTAGGCTCAAACTCGCATAAGGTCTGTCGTTTCAAGTGCATGATTATGTTAGGGAAATCTATGAATGTTCGTTCAGTACCTGAATAGAGTCATTCCATTGTATCAGTATCTTATGGTCATCACGGGATCACAACATATACGCCAGGTTCTGCTAGTTCATCATTCTTATCTCACATGTGTTGACCATGCCAATTAGAATGTCAGACTTGATGTCACTTCTGTGAAGACAACAAACAGTAGAAACATATGATTCTTACTTGTAAAATACAACGCACAGATGAAACGTATGAAACTTACCTGTTGTGAAAGACAACATACACACACACACACACACAAGAAACGTATGAAACTTACCTGTTGTAAAAGACAAAACACACACACAGTAGAAACATTTGCAACTTACCTGTTGTGAAAGACAACACACGCAAGTAACATATGAAGTTTACCTGTTGTGAAAGACTGTAACCATCGATTTTAAAAGACCATTAAGGGGAATCAAAGTTAGCAATTTTCAGGTCATGCTTCTGATTATTTCCGTACATTTCGTTAGTCAGTGTTCGCAGACAGTACAAAGAATATACAGTGACCAAAGAAAACACGGAAATAATCAAAATCGTCACAAATAAAGGCTTATTTTTTATTCTGCTCCATGGTATTATTGTAGCGAGGGTCACGGAAAAACTGAACTGTAATTTATTTTTAAATATGAACATTGGTTCTGCAACAAAACTAACTTTCTCTTAAACAAAACTAAAGTAATTATAAATATCGTGGTCCTGTTTCGCTGATAAGAAATGACAAACATCAAACACAGCAGTTCCTTGTATAAACAACATACATCTTGGTAATAATAAGCCTACTGTTCTTGGAAATTTGGGAATTGATACAAATCTCTAATCCACTTCGTTACGAAGAATTTACATTTTCTCTGTACGGAATATCAGACAATGTTACATTTTGTTTACTGGCATATTTTACGTGTTCTTGCCAGCTTCTCAGAAACTGACTGACCGACACAATAACAAACGTGTAATATATACAACGAAGACGGAACTCTTGTTTTCCACTAGTGATTTATTCGTAATTTATCCGAAACTCGAGGTAAATAGTGGAATTTTGTCGTGTTAATGAAATGGGAAATTGTAATATTAATCAATGGATAAATAATTTTTATAAATAATACAAGTTATCTTCTTTTTTTTGTTCGCTGTATGACATGTCTACACAGGAAGTCCGGTTTTCTTAATAAATGATGCTGTATTTGAAAACTTCACACCCTGTCCAGTTCTTGATTATTATCTACCCATGTCTTCTTCTGATAACCTCGTCTTCTACACAGAATTGGTAGCGTATTATATTCAGGACGTAGTTTCCAACACGACATATTTTTATTGTAGTGCTTTTCGAGGCAGTATCAATACGTTCAGTAGTTTGCCACTGCTTTCAAAACGGCCAAGTTGTATAATTAACTGGTGAAGGATTAGAACCCGGTGCCTTGATCTCACAGACGCGTTCTTGTCACGCCACCACAGAGCCGGACGCCACAGAGCCGGACGCAAACAGAGCCAGACGCCACAGAGCCGGATGCCACAGACCCGGACGCCCCAGAGCAGCACAGAATTGGAACACTAATCTATGATGCATGTTATAAGAACGGTTAGGAGTGGTCTGTCGTATGATTGCATCTAAAGCGCTTCTTCTATCTTCCGTCCATCCAGACATCAGTCTGGAGTTCTCCATATAGTAGTGTTGTTTTTTGTAAGACAGAGATTTTTCATGTGTACCAATCAGCGTATATTTGCTTACATCAACATTATGTGTATGTGTACATCAACATTATGTGTATGCTTAATGATTTGACTTTTATCAGCACTTCACTACCTCGTATTTTATCTATCCAATGTGTGTTGTGTCATTTTATGAAGTCATCTTATGTATAAATAGTTGATTCTCTAAGCATAATTGATCTAAAATAGTTGATTCTCTAAGCATAATTGATCTAAAATAGTTGATTCTCTAAGCATAATTGATCTAAAATAGTTGATTCTCTAAGCATAATTGATCTAAAATAGTTGATTCTATAAGCATAATTGATCTAAAATAGGCACTGTGAGACTGCTTCAAATAAAAACATAAATAATATTTATTCACGACCGAAGATGGATCTGTCGAGCCATTGGCGCGAATAAAACGGAAACATAATGTATTTTCAATAGCTGGACTAAATCCTGCTTGAAATCTAGTAAGTACCGATTGCCCTGTTACAGGAGAGATCCAGCGGGAGTTTGAGAATGAACACTGAAGAAGACGTTTATTCGCGAATATATTCGGTAATAGTTAAACACACATGTATCATATTTCAATGTAATCAACGAGGACAGGTACAGGACACTCATGCACCTTCAACAAATGTATCATATTTAAACGTAGTCAGCGAGGCGTGGCACAGGACACTAATGACACCCTTAATAAATGTATCATATTTCAACGTAGTCGAAGAGGTTAGGTACAGGACACTCATGACACCCTTAACAAATGTACTGACAAGTTGCAAGGCAGCGATCTGCGGATTTACTTTGAATTACACTTTTAATTTAGTTTCTCAGTCACTCAGTAAGTCAGTCGATCAATCACTAAGTAAGTCAGTATGTTAGTCAGTCAGTCAATCAGTAAGTCAGTCAATTAGTCAGTAAGTCAGTCAGTTGGCCAGTTATTAAGTAGGTAAATCAATCAGTCAGTTAATAAATCAGTTAGTCAGTAACTCCATTAGTAAATCATTAAGTCAGTCAGTCAGTCACTCTGTCAATCAATAAATCAGTCAGTCAATCAGTAAGTAAGTCAGTCAATTAGTCAGTCAATCAGTCAGTAAGGCAATCAGTAAATCAATCAGTAAGTCAGTTAGTCTGTCAGTAAATCAGTCCATCAATGCGTCAATCAGTAAATCAATCAGGAAGTCAGTCATTTAGCTAGAGTACAGAAATAAAACTACGGTGTTGGGACACAAAACGAGACTGAAAATTCGAGTGCTGGGACAACACAAGGCAAATGTAATTTTGCAAATGGTAGCGTATCCTATTCAGGACATAGCCATCAACCCAGCATTTTTTTGGCTCTAATGATTTTCTAGGCAACATAAATACATTTAGTAGTTTGCCATTGCATTCTGAAAGGTCAGGTTGCTCAAATGGCTGTTGTAGGGATCGAGTCCATCACAGAAGCGCTCCGTACCACTTCGTCACAGGGCCGGACAATGTTAATAATGAACAGAAATAAATACAAGTGTTACCAATATTTGAAAATAAAACATACTAACAATAAGACACAGTGACAGACAATGTTTCGACCGAAGAGGCTTCATCTGAACTAAAGATAATAAATCAAACAATATACAAAACATAAGAAAGTACATTTGGGAAGATAGTAGGAGGGAGAGATTATTGCGTGTTATGAAACATGTCATTGGTAAGAGTATGTTTTATTTAGAAATATTAGTTAATTGTACCTAGTTAGTCAATCAGTCAGTCAGTCAGTCAGTCAGCCAGACAGTCGGTCGGTCGGTCGGTCGGTCGGTCGGTCGGTCGGTCGGTCGGTCGGTCGGTCGGTCGGTCGGTCGGTCGGTCGGTCGGTCGGTCGGTCGGTCGGTCGGTCGGTCGGTCGGTCGGTCGGTCGGTCGGTCGGTCTATCGGTCGGTCGGTCGGTCGGTCGGTCGGTCGGTCGGTCGGTCGGTCGCTCGCTCGCTCGCTCGCTCGCTCGGTCGGTCGGTCGGTCGGTCGGTCGGTCGGTCGGTCGGTCGGTCGGTCGGTCGGTCGGTCGGTCGGTCGGTCGGTCAGTTATAGTTAGTTAGTTAGTTAGTTAGTTAGTTAGTTAGTTAGTTAGTTAGTTAGTTAGTTAGTTAGTTAGTTAGTTAGTTAGTTAGTTAGTTAGTTAGTTTCGTTGATTGGTTAGTCAGTAGTCTAGTTGGTTGATTGGTTAGTTAGTTAGTTGTCTGGTCATTATCACCACATTCCGGACACATCCATTGGCACTTTTACGATTATCATGTGAATGACCCTCGTATTAACTAACAATGTACGCGTATAATCAACAGAGCCACAGAAATAAGCGCTTCAACAGAAGACACAAATAGCCTCCATCTAGAAAATTGTGTCATGTAGACATTGCTAGAGCATTACGGAAAGATAGGAGAAGACATTACGTTATAATATGCCAAGAAAATGTCTTAAGATCTAAGTTTATACAAATAGATGGATAAGACATGGAATGTATTGATCGAAATCTTGGAATATATGAAAGCGTTGGATACTCACCGCAGACATGGGGAGACGATTACAGGCAGTCGAATTCAAATGTTACTGACAAATCTACGAATCTCTTGTAGAGAGTGTGATATTTGTGTACATAATAAATAAAATAGAGATGTATACAGGTTCACAAGAACCACTGTTTTCAATAGTGAAACAATGAAAACGTGCATGATTTGTATGTGTATGCAGGCTTGATTCCAAGTCAAAGACAATACTACAGGAAACCGTCGAAGGTGGAAGAGTCAAAGAAGGACAAATAAAAGCATGCACAGAAAACATCAAGGACTGGACAAAACATTACTTTTTCCACATCATCCGCATTGTTGACGATAGAAATCGCTGGAGGACTCTGTGCGTTGTGCACCAAATCTAGAACCCCTGTGACCCTGAAGTGTTAATGATATATAGATATTTTTTTGGAAAACAGAATGTTTAGATATCAGATGGCAATAAGAGTCAATCTCCAATATGTCTCTAGGGCTGGACATGGGAGAAAAGAATTGTAACACAGTTAATACGCAAGGAGAAAAGATACAAGGCGGCTGGGAGAAGATTATACGATCCTTACTGGATAAGTATCCATTTCTGAACAAACAGGTTGAACATTGTGTGGAACAAAATAACGATTTAATGAAATAAAAGTCAAACAAATTAAATATTCTGTACTTATTAAAAGACACGATACCTTATTGAAGACATTACTACATTTACTACATTGAGTGTAGAGTTGACTGGGGAGGCAAGCAAGAGATAGGCAGAGATACAAGCGGTAGGGAAACATCATGAGATGAATATAATACAGTTTAGCATATGCACAACCAGGGCACGAGACAGGATTTTTCAGGTCCTTTGTAGCCAACCTTCGTTGCGGAGACGGCACCTATGTTGATGATGATCCAATTTAGAAAACTATGGTCATGTTTATTATATTCATGTCATTTATGCCACAAGTTATAAAATATTGATTTATTATATTCATGTCATTTATGCCACAAGTTATAAAATATTGATTTATTATATTCATGTCATTTATGCCACAAGTTATAAAATATTGATTTATTATATTCATGTCATTTATGCCACAAGATATAAAATACTTATTTATTATATACGTGTCCTGAATGCCCAAAGATTGATTTATTATATTCATGTTCTGTACAAAAGATATTTAAAAAATTGATTTATTATATTCATGCATGAAAAAAATATAAAAGATTTACTTATTGTACTCATGTTTCCTAATGTGTGCTTCCCCACTTTTGGAAAAATTTTAAGCAGTCTGCTAAACGGTACGTTTAGTGGTATGAGTGGTACACTCATAGCACGTAACTCCGTAGATCTATGCGATTGTCTAGATATCTCCCAAACATCCGCTTGTAAATAAATCGTCACAACTTGGTATGGAAACCATGAGCTGGTGAACGCAAGGCTAAGGACGCTGGTACAAGTCGGGAGATACGAAATATGTGTAAAGAAAGTGATACTTTTATATTCCAGAATTGTCGTACGGGACCGGTAAGAAAGTTACGGGGATGGAGTTGAATGTCCAATCGTAGACAGGTTCAAAGTGACAAATAAGTCATGCTGAAGTCGAATGTTTCAGGTCGAAAGGCGCAGATATCGCAGCTAAGATGTAAACTCTGACACAACACATTCCGTCCTCTGTACCACATTCTGCTAGTTTTCAGGAGTATGAGAACCATCGCAGAATGAGAACAACAACACAAGTAAATATCTTAACCACTTTCTGCCACAGATATCGCCGCACTCTATTTCACATTTCTCTAACACGCACTGTTGCCTTATCTGCTCTCTCTCTCTCTCTCTCTCTCTGTCACAAGCTTCATCTATCCCTCTCTGTGTTATTTGTGAGTATTCCATCTCTTTTTTATTGTGATTTACACATTAGTTTACGGTGATTTACACCATCAGTTTACGTTGATTTACACCATCAGTTTACGGTGATTTACACCATCAGTTTACAGTGATTTACACATCAGTTTACAGTGATTTACATATCAGTTTACAGTGATTTACACACCAGTTTACGGCTATTTGCACATCAGCTAGCGATGATTTACACATCAGTTTATGGTAATTTTGATAGTTTAAAAGAATAGAACACATCAAACTCCTACAAACAAGTAATAAAATAAGATTAGTTCACAGAACCAGAACAATCCCAAGTACATAATGCATAAATGTCAAACAGTGTTTGAACAAACATGGATATAGCACAACTGAGGCGAGACATCTGGCTTTGGAACGACAGCTAAAGCTCCACCCCTTACTCTTTACGGCACGTGCAGATCTGCAGTATCGCCGTCAACCAGCGACTAGTCTATCTATCTATACGCTGAAACCTTTTGTTGCCTTTCGGCGTCAGGGGTCACATGGAAACCCTCCATTGTCTACGAGCACATTGAGTACTCACTGTCGGAGTGTTGTATCGGGAAAACCTCACCTGGCTACGCCGTGATCTCTCATTAATACATACATCAATGAGTCCACCTATTCCAGATGTTTTCATCGTGCTAGTTTATCTTCCATATCTCTTTTTTCTTATTGTTCCTAAACATTATCACACTCGCGCGATGATTGTGTCTCCAGATAGCCCCAGTTTTGTGAGTGTTTTCCCAGTTTTTGGAGTCTATGGAGAAATCTGTCATTGAATAATTACAGATGTCTTTGTAAATGAGCATTTGTCTACTGTTGGCCCGCTGGCCTTTAGACATTTCTCCAAATAGTACTAGTTTTGGAATGCAGCAGTTTGGCATTCTGCGGACGTGACACAGTCATCGCAACATGTTTCTACCAAGTGTTTCCATGGCAGAAGATAGACGAATGTGGCATAACACTTCTATATTAGTAATTTTATCGTGCTACATAATGTTTAAGATTTTCCGGAGACATCTTAGATGAAAGAGTTTTAGTCTCCTCTCCAGTTTCGTGTAGTATAATGTGCTCAGAAGATATTTTTGAGAAATTTGTATCTTGTTTTCAATTTTAGTGTTCGGTTTTTCCAAGCCTTTTCCGATAGTCCGCCGAAGAAGGCAGCCGCTTTCCATATGTGTGAATATTTACAATATTTAACTCTTTATAATAAATATTTGATTATTTGTGCAATAGAAAATGTTGTACATTTTTTACATATTTCTCAGAAATATATGGTATGCAATGTTATTCATATAACCTGTACCTCAGATATAAGCTAACAATTGTCTTTATTCATGTGTTTCATGGGTTTGATACGGTAGCACAGATTAAAAACACTATCACCCGACATGCATTTCGTCAGAAAGAAATAATTAAGGGTTCAACACGGAAATATCTGTAACCTCCGTATATGATTATTTCACTTGCCTATGCACATGATTATTTCCCTTGCCTCTGTACAATATTATTTCCCTTGCATATGTTCATCATATACTGGAAACTTATTTATAAATTTAAATATTAATTTATTTATGATTGGGGTTTGCATTAGTTACTCTCTTAAAACTCTCCTAACCCTAACCCTAAATAAATTAATATTTACATTTATAGATAAGTTTTCGGTGTATAATGAACATAGGCAAGGGAAATAATAATATACCGGGAGGTGGGGTTAACACATATTTCTGTATTATACATACTTCATTAGACGTTATCAGAGAGGAGATTATTACGAATCTACACTTTGTTAAAAGTCTTGTGATACTGGGTCTTTAGTTGAGGTCATACAAATCCTCGACTAGTGTTTTTTATTCTCTGGACCTGACGCACGAAATGTGTAAGATTTCTCACTTTCAATCTCCAATTGTAGGAAGAATACATTACCTCCCTTAGCTGTCCTATTTAATATTTTCTGAAACGGAACGGGGGCTATTACTGGCGAGCATCATGATTCATCGCGCCACCCACTAAGAATGAATTAATTGTGACATAACATTTTCCTTTTCGTTGGTGTCCTAGACGCCTAGAATAGACACAGCTTTAATCTATTTTTTTTTATATCATAATGTTTTCGCTTCCCTTTACTATCGTTAGATGACAGAAACCTTGACTTTGATATGTAGATATATAGAAGCATATGAAGTAGATATATTGAAGCATATGAAGTAGATATAGTGAAGAATATGAAGAACTTCACAGCAAGAGAAGAAAATGTGAAGTTTCTGATTAGTTTCTGGTAAAAAGTGAACAGGAGCTACAAAGACTAATAGATCAAGTAGATAAATCAAGGAGAGATTATAGGATAAATATTAAAATCCAGAAGATAAAATACGTGAAGATCAGTCAAATGAAAGAGGAACACGGATGAAACATAAAGTCGAGCAACAATTAGACAATGACCTGTATCTTGACAAAAGCAGGAGGTAACATGTAACAATTCAACTATCCTCTGTAATACAGTAAAGCCAACACAGTAACCCGCAACATTTATACATCACAGTGGAAGAAAGATATGGGTATTGATCCACAATGGTCCGCACTTGGGCAAATTCTCTGGGGCAGCCGCTCTGACCTGGAGAGGACTGGGGGCTTTGTCCTGGCGACTGGCCTGAAGATTTAGAGCGACCTAAAGATTCCTGAGCGCCGAAGAAGAATAATGCCTGTATTTTGGATACATAGTCACAAATAATGGTATGAAACAGAAGTTAAAGGATGAAGAGGAATGACTAGATGTACTTTCAATAATATGACTTTCACTAATGACTCAAAATAGTCTTGTCTTGTCCTGTCTAGCCACAAATGTCGCGAAGAGTTGTGGGGAGCCTAAGTCTTATTTCTAGTGCCAAATATGTTGCATTTGTGATTGCAATACCATGTTGTTGTAGTATTTCTCTGATGGTATCAATCCATCTGCCTCTAGGTCTTCCCTCGTTCTGTACCCAGATATTATTCTGTTATAAGCTACAGCTGGAATGCTATCTGGTTCAATTCTCATAATGTCATCGAACCACTTAATCTGTTGTCTTTCTATATATTAGATCCTTGGTACAGTTCCTATGCAATTAATGCTGTTATCGTTTCTTATATGTTCTGTTCTTTGACCTCAACAATCTTCTTAGACATTTCATCTGATAGGATGCAATCTTTCTCTCCTGTGTCTTGGGCTGTGATCGTGCAATCTTTCTCTCCTGTGTCTTGGGCAGTGATCGTGCAATCTTTCTCTCATGTGTCTTGGGCTGTGATCGTGCAATCTTTCTCTCCTGTGTCTTGGGCTGTGATCGTGCAATCTTTCTCTCATGTGTCTTGGACCGTGATCGTGCAATCTTTCTCTCATGTGTCTTGGGCTATGATCGTGCAATCTTTCTCTCCTGTGTCTTGGGCAGTGATCGTGCAATCTTTCTCTCATGTGTCTTGGGCTGTGATCGTGCAATCTTTCTCTCCTGTGTCTTGGGCAGTGATCGTGCAATCTTTCTCTCATGTGTTTTGGGCAGTGATCGTGCAATCTTTCTCTCATGTGTCTTGGACAGTGATCGTGATTGACATTGATAAAATATTGTTGACATAAATATGTTTATAAATATCTGTTTAGTAGCCAAATTGAAGTACGGGTGTTTGAGTAGCGGTGTCAATTGTTATGTGTCAAATTGAAGTACGGGTGTTTGAGTAGCGGTGTCAATTGTTATGTGTCAAATTGAAGTACGGGTAGTAGTGGTGTCAATTGTTATGTGTCAAATTGAAGTACGGGTGTTTGAGTAGCGGTGTCAATTGTTATGTGTCAAATTGAAGTACGGGTGTTTAAGTAGCGGTGTCAATTGTTATGTGTCAAATTGAAGTACGGGTGTTTGAGTAGCGGTGTCAATTGTTATGTGTCAAATTGAAGTACGGGTGTTTGAGTAGCGGTGTCAATTGTTATGTGTCAAATTGAAGTACGGGTGTTTGAGTAGCGGTGTCAATTGTTATGTGTCAAATTGAAGTACGGGTGTTTGAGTAGTCGTGTCAATTGTTATGAGAATGTCTTGTCTATGTGGCATCATGTTTCAATGTCCTTATCCAGTTTTCCGTGTTCAGTGAGAATTCTTCATAGGTATTTATATTCTTGTACTTGTCTGACATTGTTTTCGTGAATGTGTGCATGTTCAATGAGCCAGGTGGTCTACTAATTTTCTTTATTTCTGTCTTTGATGTGTTAATTTCCACGTATTTTTCTCAAGATGAGTTTAGTGCGTTTATATGTCTTTGTAAATGTGCTTCATCCTCATACATTTAAACTGCAAATAGCAATTCGTTTACAGAGTTGTTTTTGGCTATGGTATCGTTTACTTGAATAATATCTCCATCTTCTTCCATCTTTTGACTTTCTTCGTTAGTGATTCTGTCCATATAAATGTTGAATAGTAATAGTAACAACAAACATTCCTGTCTTACACTTTGTATCAAATAACATATTTCTAGATTATATCTGCTTTCTATCTATCTATCTATCTATCTATCTATCTATCTATCCATCCATCCATCCATCCATCCATCCATCCATCCATCCATCCATCCATCCATCCATCCATCCATCCATCCATCCATCCATCTATCCATCTATCTATCTATCTATCTATCTATCTAATCTAATCTAATATAATCTAATCTAATCTATATATATATATATATATATATATATATATATATAAATCTATCTATCTCTATCTCTCTGCCTCTCTCTCTCTCTATATATATATAAATATATATATATATATATATATATATATATATATATATATATATATATATATATATATATATATATATATATATATATATATATATATATATATATATATAATATCTGTTGCCGATAATTCTGCCTTCAGCTAATAATCTGTCCATGCTGTTATGTGTCTTTATATGATAAAAAACAAACACAGCTTTCTTGTTATGATGTTGTTACAGAGCCAGCCTTCGTCGACGTTTATTAATCTTAACATTTCTTGATTTGTCTTTTTAGCTGGCTACGGTATACGTAAAATCCTTCTTTAGCATTTCATTTCGAAATCAGCAATAGATAAGATTATCTTTTCTATTGTTTTATATAATGTTCATGCCTCACAACCGTATATTGCCACTGGAAATATGCAAGCTCTGATCATACATAGCTTGGCTATACTGCTGGTACCGTGCCTAAGATGTTTTCTTTTGCGCATGTTTCAGTGTCGCCATTGCAGTTTTTCTCTTGATTTCGACAGCGTAGTCTCCTATTTATGTTTGTGCCCATATACTGGAAATGTGTTACGTTCTCTAGTTCAAATTGTAGGATTTAAATATTGTATGAATATTTGTTGGTTATTTCCTGGTTAATGGTTATTTCAAAGAAATATTATCAAAGAAACAAAATAACACACCTTGCAAGATCAAAGTGAATGATATTGTATTAAATAAAATAACATACCTTGCAAGATCAAAGTGAATGATATTGTATTAAAACAGGTCCACCAATTCAAATATCTAGGTACAATGATTACAGCAGATGGAAGAAGCTCAACAGAAATAACATGCTGAATAGGACAGGCACAAACAACATTCAGAAAAATGAAAAATATACTGTGTAATATGACCTTGTCATTAGAGGTGAGAAAGAGAGTTTTGCAGTGCTATATAACCCCTATATTAACATATTGGTGCGAGTCTTGGACAATAAACAAACTGGAAAGTGGGAAATTAGAGGCAACAGAGATGTGGTTCTACAAAATAATGCTGAGAATACGTTGGACTGCCAGAAAAACTAATGTAGAGGTGTTGAAAGAGTCAAATGCGAAACGGACCTTAATCAACAATATAAGAAAAATGCAATCTTCTTTTTTTAGCCACTTCATGAGACAGGCAGGTTTAGATAACATAGTCACAACAAGCAAAATTGAAAGCAACAGAGACAGAGGGCACAACGTGAGAAAATATTAGACAGTTTGACAACCTTGCACGGCAAGGAAACAACAACGACTTTGATACATAATACTGTGGACAGAGAGCTATGGAGATCCATGACCGCCTACGCCAGCGGGCATGGCACCTGATTATGATGATGAATATTTACGTCAGTGATTCACCGAAAGAATGAATAAGAGGATATTAAAAGAATAAGAGAAAGATAATGAAAGATTTTTGCCATATGAAGGTATCGATTGAGTGGAAGGAGAGAAAATAGCAATATGGAAGAAATGGGAAAGGAGAAAGATTACACCATGAGAACGTCGCCATCAAAAACACAAACAAATAAACGAAAGATATTAATAGAGAAACACTAACGCAGGAATGATTCGGCGTATCTGCTAGTGGTTTTCTTCTTCTTCTTCTTCTTTCGTTCACTTGAAACATGTCTATATCTGTAATTCTGTCTCCTTAATAAGAGCAATGTCGATTCATGTCGCCAACAGAAGACCTGCCAACAGAACTCAGCCGAGACCGACGGTGATGATCTCAGTACACAGTGAAAACAAGCCTTCATTCGCTATGCTTTTCATTATTATCATTTTTTTCGTTGGTCACTATTTATATACTTGGAATCCTATGCCAAATAACAGCTAACGCCTACCAACGAAATGCACGGAAATAATATAAAAAATTATCCTTTCAGGTCGTTTAATTTCTTTGCTGGAGACAGATCATGATTCCATTAAGACTTTTGGGTCATGTTTTCGATTATTCCCGTGCATTTCGTTGGTCTGCGTTGGCAGGCTACACTCGGAGTGAACAACGAATAGTCAGCAACGAAACGCACAACAATAATCAAAAACATCACGTAAGAAGGCTGATTCTGCTTTGTTTTGTTTCTTCTGCTAGGTCTTATTTGACGATTGATCGCAGTTAACTGCCATTCACCACCATGATAATACGGCAAGATAGCACGATACGATAGCACGACACGATAACACGACACGATAACACGACACGATAGCACGACACGATAGTACTATACCATAACATGACAAGATAACACGACACGATAACATGACACGATAACACAACACGATAGCACGACACGATAGCATGACACGATAACACGACACGATAACACGACACGATAGTACTATACCATAACATAACACAATAACACGACACAATAATACGACACGATAGCACGACACGATAACACGACACGATAACAGGACACCACTATACCATAACACGACACGATAACACTACACAATAACATTACACGATAACACGACACGATAACACGACACGATAGTACTATACCATAACATGCCACGATAACACGACACAATAACACGAAACGATAGCACGACACGATAGCACGACACGATAAACACGACACGATAACACTATACCATAACACGACACGATAACACGACACGATAACACGATACAATAACACGACACGATAGCACGACACGATAGCACGACACGATAACACGACACGATAACACGACACGATAACACGACACGATAACACGACACCATAGCACGACACGATAACACGACACGATAGCACGACACGATAACACGACACGATAACACGACACGATAACACGACACCATAGCACGACACGATAGCACGACACGATAGCACGACATGATAACACGACATGATAACACGACACGATAACACGACACGATAGCACGACACGATAACACTACACGATAACACTACACGATAACACTACACGATAACACTACACGATAACACTACACGATAACACGACATCCATAGCTACTAGCAGTAATCCACAGGAACCTCCTATACACGTGTTAAATTAAACAAAGTAAATTAAACAAATGTCATATCAGCAGATGTCATGTCAGCAGATGTCATATCAGCAGATAAGTGGAAACTGGAAAGAACAATGCCGATAATGTGACATCCAAGCTGCACAAGACGAGAGATGTGATGAGAAAGGAAAATGTTGCAAGTAAATTAAAGATGTACGCAGACATCTACGAATCAATTATAAACACAGCTGCATAAGAAAAAAACGCTATGTGTGGTACAAAACTCGCGGTCTAAACAAGACCTGTGGACCAAGCTATGACCGCCTGCTTTATAGAAGACCACAGTAGAGAATTAATTAAGACTTCATTTGTTATAGTTTTTTTATATTATCGTGATTTTCGTTGGTCACTATTTATATACTTGGAGTCGAGTGCCAAAAATAGTCACGACCGACCAACGAAATTCACGGAAATAATCAAAATGGGCCTGTCAGGTCATGTTTACATGTTCTGTTGAAAAGTCTTATCGTGTTACTGTACAAAACAACATAACTGTACTGTCGACAAAACAACATAACTGTACTGTCGACAAAACAACATAACTGTACTGTCGACAAAACAACATAACTGTACTGTCGACAAAACAACATACAATTGGGTGGAGGTGGGGTGAGTGTTCCAACCACCTATCCATTTGGAAATCATAACATGACATTCTTCTTCTTCTTTCCTTCCTCTGTTACCCGTTACGGGTGTCGATGGAGATACAATGTTCTTGTTCTCGATTTTCTTGCAGTTTCAGATAATGTTATTTGGTGTTCGTGTAATGTGTCTTTGATGTTGTCGATACAGCGTACTCTAGGTCTACCCTTGGCTCTTCTTTCTGCTTCTCCTCTCTTTGTATATGCTTTATAAACTAATGAATCACACGGCATTCTTTCCAGATGACCAAACCATTGTATCTGTTGGTTTTGTATGTATTGTAGAATTGATATGACACCCACACTTTATCTTATCACATGATTTCTAATTATAAATAACATGACATTTAGCACTAGAAATTTAGAATCAAATGATAGGTAAACCTCCAGTCACTTTTTCAATATGTTTCACAGAAATAGCATCAAATTTCTCATGAGAAGGATTGAGTTATACAAGAAAACAGGTAAATAACAGTTTTATGTAAACTCCCGTTCCACATACCACTTACAGAAGACGTATATACGACCCTGGCAGAAAATGGAGGTCACTATATATTAAAGTATCGTCTGCAGTAAAAAAAAAAAAAAAGTAAAGTAACCCATAGCATTTATTAATGCCGTAGGGGTGTGAGATGTTAGCGATCTCACATTTCACAGGCTCTGCAAATGAGGGCGGTAGCCATCTCCTCTCCCTCGCAGTCTTTACTTCCCGGATTAATCCGGTACCCATTTAAGGCTGGGTCGACCTGGGAGCAGTTGCGATCTGAAAACATTTCCGCCTCAGCTGGGGAATGAACCCAGGACCACTCATATGCGAAGCCAGTGCGCTAACCACTGCGCTAACGCGGCTCCCTATCGTCTGCAGTATCCCTAGCAGAAAGGGTCGTGCCTCAGCTAAGAGGCGTAATCCCCCATTTAACAAACAATAATAATAAGTATCCCTAGCAACCAATGGGTTTGGGTCATACCTCTAATACATCACTCCTATCAACCAATGGGTTTAACATAAAGAGCCGATGTGTTAGAAAACGTATTCCTAATCTTGAGAATGTGCAGATCCAGGGTCGAGAGAAATCAATCAATATTAAAAGAGTTCACCGTCTTCTCATTTAAAATTATAATTGTTTTATCCTTGGCTAATGTATTTCTGAGAAACGTTTACAACAAGAGATATTTGTTAAAAACAAAATGGAAAGTGTAACTTCTAGTTTCTTGTGTGCTGAGTGTGGTAGTTCGATTATCAATGACATAGCATCGTTCTTCTGATTAATGTCTGCATTATTTCATGTGACAATGTTTTCAGACAAAACAGTGAAACAAGTCTAATGAACAAACACATTGGTAGAAGAAATCTTTTCGAATCATTCATAAAGCTGACAGTTGGAGACTTCTGGGTATGAAAGAAATTTTCATATTCTTCTTCTTCCGCGATCATCATTCAGTCAGGTTGGGACTCCGGATTCTATAATATAGATCATTACTCGGTCAGGTTAGGACTCCTGATTCTATGATATAGTCTGCTATCTGTTTTAGAGTTTCTGCTCTGTCATTCAGTGTCTCTTCGACGCTGGTTGTGGTAAAGTTTCATATGAAACCCTCCTACCTCCTCAAATTCCATGTAGGAAACGAAAGCTTCATCACTCGTGAAATCTAGGATCAAAACAAATATCCCAATCCCTCTATAGCGCATCCTTTTATAACAAATCTTCTATATTGCAATACTTTTCAAAATGTCCAACTATATTTATTTTATATTGTGTACTGTATATAGCGACTTCATGCAATTTCTGTTGGAGCCATCCTACATTTCAAAATTTGTAAGAATTATGAGCCGGTCCAAAATTTTAGTGATTTGTGACGTCACTCTACCACTATATTCTAGGTACAAAATGAATACAGTAGCTATGTTACGATCAATAAATTCGTTATTACCGTTGCAAGGAGTATTTCCAGATGCAAAAATATACATGGAGAATATACAAAGATGTTAACCTACTACGCTACGTTAAGGATTAGCTGGTACTGCATTTTTAAAATGTAGATTGCGCTGGTCGGTAAATAATAAAGATCTGGCTGTGTTTAATTTATAACGCCAGAAAAATAATCAATAAAAACATTAAGATCACAATATTATTCTCACACTTACATTTCCTATTATATTTCGCTATCTTTCGTTCCACATCCTACATAATATGTAGGTCTGGCTTCCAGGAAAGAACTCGAATTTCTGTTATTACATACAAATTTTGTCAGTCCGGATTTAGTTTTTATAACAAATTTTATAACAATTTTAAAACAAATATAACAATGTATTATATTATTAATAATAATAAAAATAATAATAATAATAATAATAATAATAATAATAATAATAATAATAATAATAATAATAATAATAATAGTCGTCTATATCAGGCGATGATGACAATCGTTTCAGACTGCTCTTGCATTGATCATGTGTGCACCACGTGAAGATTACTGGTAAATTCGGCTCTGGAATGTAATCCACTGCTAAATTGGCACACGAATTGTCACTGTTACATTACTTAATGTAATGTTGTTGATTGGGTTTGTTGGGTTCGGTTGATTTGTTAATTGATTTGTTGGACAAGGTTTGTTGGTTAGTTAAGTTGTTTGGTTGGGTTATTTGGTTTTTTGGCTGGGTTGAGTTAGTTTAGGCTGGGTTGGTTTAGGTTGGGTTGGGTTGGTTAAGTTGGTTGGTTGGTTGGGTTGAGTTGGTTTAGTTTTCGTTGGCTTAGGTTGAGCTCGCTTATGTTGTGTTGAAGTGTTTTAGGTCGAGTTTGGTTGTAATTAGCTTGGCTTGGATTGGGTTGGTTGATGTGTTGAGTTAGGTTGGTTTAGTTTCGGATGGGTTGGTTTGGGTTGCTTTGGTTCGGTTCGTCGATTGCTCGGTCGGTCAGTAGTCAAATCATCACTGCAGATGACCACTCCAATAGATGCTTCTATCTCCCCATGAGTTTAACAATTCTTAACTCTGATTGGAATTGAACCAGATCCGTTCTAGCGGAACCCCATCGTCTTGCAACCCAAGTAAACAGGCTTTCCGTACTTGTCCAACCACATCCCCCCAAAAAAGATGTGATCTTGTCAAGACGTATAACCTGTGTACTCAAGTCACTGAGAATGGGCCAATGGAGACAAGTAATATTACAACAACAACGAAGATCTCATACAAGTATTGAAGTATCCTCAGGAAAACATTGAACATCCGTATTCGTATACAAGGATCAATAGACCTACTTGTAAATATAAATAACATAGAGACAGGACAATGTTGACAATTATTCTATGTTTGTGTTCCTGAAGATAGAATAAGTCGCAGTTAAAGGCTTAAGATGTCCACAATAGTAGTGAAATATAACAATGAATACTAGTGGAAGATAACAATAAGTAGGCCCTACTAGTTAAATATAACAATGCACACTACCATTGTGTTTTATCTTTCAATCGTTATCATTGAATAGGCTAGACATTAATATTTATGGACAATTGATCAGTTTGCTATTTGATACATATTTTTTATACAGGCAAAGATAGTATCTAAAAATAACGCACATAATAACACAGTCAATGTATATGACAACGTTGAACACTACTAACGTCGCACGGTCATAGAATGCAATCGTGCAGTCATATGGTGCAATGGAATATTTATGTGGTGCAGTCATATGGTGCAATGGAATATTTATGTGGTGCAGTCATATGGTGCAATGGAATATTTATGTGGTGCAGTTGTGCAGTCATATGGTGCAATGGAATATTTATGTTGTGCAGTCATATGGTGCAATGGAATATTTATGTTGTGCAGTCATATGGTGCAATGGAATATTTATGTGGTGCAGTCATATGGTGCAATGGAATATTTATGTGGTGCAGTTGTGCAGTCATATGGTGCAATGGAATATTTATGTTGTGCAGTCATATGGTGCAATGGAATATTTATGTTGTGCAGTCATATGGTGCAATGGAATATTTATGTGGTGCAGTCATATGGTGCAATGGAATATTTATGTGGTGCAGTCATATGGTGCAATGGAATATTTATGTGGTGCAATCGTGCAGTCATATGGTGCAATGGAATATTTATGTTGTGCAGTCATATGGTGCAATGGAATATTTATGTTGTGCAGTCATATGGTGCAATGGAATATTTTTCTTCTTCTTCTTCTGCGATCAGTTTCCTATGCTCATAAGTCTATACAGGAAGGTGGGCCGCCTCCATGAATTCAGTTGTCAGCAGGAGGTCCTCACGGTTGCCCCACAGCTTCACCTTCAGATCTGTCTCTTGAGGCCATATTTTGGTTCTCACGTCATCAAAGAGTGGGCATGTCTGCAGAATATGTTCTGGAGTCTGGGGACCCTTTTGACATGGGCATTGGTCAGTTTGGGCAGCCTTAATTTTGTGGAGATGTGCTTGTAATCTGCAGTGTCCTGTGCGAAGTCTAAAAATTGTGGTTTGTTGTGACCTGTTTAGCTTTAGAATAGGGTCCTGTGGAAAGTTACTGCCTGTTCTCTGACTCCATGTATGTTTGTATATTCCTTTGATGAGGGTTTTTGCTTCAGTCAGTGATATTCTGTGGTGGAATTGTTCCTTTTTTGCACCTGCTTTTGCCAGTCTGTCAGCTCCTTCATTTCCTGCTATTCCACAGTGTGCAGGGATCCACTGCAGCACAACTTTATTGTTGGCAGATAGTTGATTTAGAAGTTCTACAGTTGTTTTTGTTAGGAGATCTTTAGGTTCCTTTTGGATGGTTTGGAGTACTGAGATGCAGTCACACAAGAAGACTATGTTAGCTCCTTTGAGCCTCCGTTCCTCTAGACCCTTTGATGCTTCCAAGATTGCTTGTAGCTCTGCCCTGTAATTTGTTGATAATTTGCCAGTAGCAATTGAGAGTTCTAGTTTTGGGGTGTTTGGTATGAGTATTAGTATCCCAGGTCCTCCTTTCTTTACTGCACCCTCTGATGATCCATCTGTGAAGACATGAATCCACTGTGAGGTAGGGTATTGGGTGTCTAGGTGATCAAGTGTTTTTGCCTTAAGGGCAGTAGGGGTTTCCATAGTTTTGCTCTCAATGCCTGGTATTGTAAGTTTTGCTGTATATATGGGTGAAGTGTTTGTGATGTTGCAATATGCTTCTAGCTGTTCCCATTCATCCGGATTGTTGCTGGTTACTTCTTTATTGGCTTTCATAAGTTTTTTTTGATAGGTGATTGAAGCTTGGTCTTTTCAGTCTGTTTTTTGTTAGTTCTTTTGTTTTTTCATGCATAGGGTGATGTTTCAGACGTCTAAATTTTTCTGTCTTTATTGTGATTTTCTCATCCCTGCGGTCTGTTAGGTTTTGTAATCCTGCTGTTGCTTCCATTGATGTTATAGGTGTGCTCCTTAGTCCTCCTGTTATGATTCGGAGACCTGCATTTTGAATTTTGTCCAGCTTTTGAAGATTGGTGTTTGCTGCTGTTGCATATGTGGTCAATCCATATTCCAGAGTTGGACGAATGTGACCTACATAGACTTGTCTTATGGTTTTTATGTTGGCTCCCCAATCTGTCCCAGATAGTTTTTTCATTATTTGTAGTCTGCGTGTGGCTTTATTTTCTGTCTCTTCAATGTGTGATCCCCAAGTAAGTCTTTTGTCAAATTTTAGCCCCAGGTAGACTGGGGTGTTTTCTTTTGGGAGTGGGGTATTGTCTAGAGTGAGAGTATAATTTTCAGGCTTTGTGGAGAGGGTGAAAAGTGTAGTGACGGTCTTACTTTTGTTTATTTGAACACCCCAGGTTTTTGCCCACTCTTCAACTTTGTTTATTGCCTCCTGCATTCTAACTTTTGCAACTCCAATGTATTCTGATTGGGTCCAGATAGCAAGATCGTCTGCATGGAGAGCTCTATGTACATATGGTGTGAATAGTTTTGGCAGATCGTCTATAAAAACTATAAAGAGTGTGGGGGACAGAATTCCTCCCTGTGGGACACCTTCTGTTATGTTGACCATTTTACTTTTCATTCCTTGGAGTTTGACTCTTGCATGTCTGCCTCGTAGGAAGCTTTTTATCCACTGAAACATTTTGCCTCTGATTCCTTTCTGGGCAAGTTTTAGCAATAGCCCCTCTTTCCAGACTTTGTCAAAGGCCTTTGTGAGGTCAAAGAAGGTGGCTAGGAGTTTTGATTTTTTCTGGAAAGCATCTTCTATTTCCTGGGCAAGGTATGTTGTTTGGTCCTCAGTGCATCTGTGTTTTCTGAAGCCTGATTGGCAGTCATCTAGAAGATTGTTTTCCTCCAGGTAGTTTAAGAGTCTGTTATTCACCATTTTTTCCATGACCTTTCCTAAGCAACTAAGTAGACTGATAGGGCGGTAACTTGTTTTGTTGGTTTTTGGTTTTCCTTTCTTGGCAATTGGAATTATTTCTGCCTCTTTCCATTCTTCTGGGAAGATCCCTTGCGCCCATGATTCATTAAAAAGGTCTAGGATTCTGCTTCTACCCACAGGACCTAGGTGTTGGAGCATTTCATTTGTGATTCCATCGGGTCCAGGGGCTTTCTTCTTTTTTAGAATTTGAATTGCCATGTTAAGTTCTGATTTGTGAAAAGGTGAGGTCATTGTGCCTGGGCAAGGTTGATGTTTATTTACAAGGTTTTTTGTCTCTCGTCTTACTTCAGCAGTTCTTGTTCTAGTTATCTTAATTTTGCTTTCTTCAGCATAGGAGTCTGCTAGAATATTTGCAGCTTGTGTGCCAGTGTAGGACTTCCCCTTGTCTTCTATGATGATACTACTTTGGGGGTTGTTTTCTTCATTGAGACACTTGATAAGTTTCCACATTTTTGTTGAGTCTTTTTCCATGTTGAGTGTTGCTGTTTTTTCTTTCCAGCTGGATCTAATGCTGTTTAGCTTTTCTCTCCTGAAAATTGCTTGCAGTCTATTGTGTTCAGTGATATTGGTTTCTGTTGGTCTAGTTTCCATCTTGGATCTTGCAGCAGAGGCTTCATCATGCATAACCTGGAGTTTTTTGTTCCAGAAGGGTTTGTAGTTTTGTCTTCTTCCTCTAGGTATACTGTTGTTGGCAGCTTCCAGGATTATTCCTGTTATTAATTTTGCATCTTTCCGTATATTTCTTGCTGTAAGATGTGTTAGTAGTTTTTCCTCTGTAAGGCGTTGGTAAGTGTCCCAGTTAGCCTTTTTGTAGTTCCAGCTAGCGATTTTGTGTTGTTGCTTTTCTGTCTTGTAGTTCCCTTTTATTGTTAATATTACGGGCTTGTGGTCACTCCCACCAAGCTGTTGTGCCACTACTCTTTCTGTCACACGTTGGATGTCTTCTGTTGCAATGGCCAGATCTGGAGTGCTCTGAGATTTCCATCGTCTGGAGTAAAAGGTTGGCTCTGATAGATGTTCATTTATAAGGATTAGCCTATTTTCTATCATCCAGTCTTCTATTTCTTCTCCTCTCAAGTCCATAGTTGGGTAACCCCAGCTTGGGGAATGACTGTTTAAATCTCCAACTATAATATGATTTGATGATGTGAGAGGTATTGTCCTGAGGTGTAATTTTTTGTTGTTTGGGCAGTAGAAATTTGTGATAATCAGTGGTTTTGGGGTTGTATGTAATTTGATGGTGAGATGTTCTGAGTCCTCTGGGTTACGTGCGATTTCTGTAGTAGGTATGTTATTTCGTACCATTGTGATGATCCCTCCTTTGTGACCTAATCTATCTAATCTGAAGCATTCAAAGCCTCTGATGGAGAATCTGTTGCTGTCATTAAGATGTGTCTCCTGAATGCACAAGACATCAATCTTTTGCTTTTGAAGGAAATTCTGCAGTTCTAATTTCTTCTTAGCCACACCCTCACTGTTCCACTGCATAATTTTGATTGTGTTTTTGTTGTCATGATTGGTTTGGCCGGTTGCTCTACTCTGTTTAATCCCGGGTCCCCGATACACAGAGTCATCATCAGTAGCTTTTGGTGGACCCATTCGAGGCTGGGGGTCCGGAGCTCCTCCTGCCTGGCGATGAACCACAGGGGCAGCCCCACTTCGTGTAATAAATCCGAGCATAATCATTAACTGTATAATGCGTACATGTCCCATTTCCATTGCTGGGTACCCACGCCTATTCAGGCTGACATGTTCCGTCTTCGGTGAGGGAAGTTATGGAGTCTTCCTATCCATGTTCTTGGACATCCTAGCACTGCCCGCAAGACATCGGAGGTTTGTGGAGTGGCCTTCTCCTATTTTACTATCAGGGTTGTCTCCCATAGCCTTTCCATCTCCCGATGGTGACTGCAAGGCAGCAATTTTTTTTGGGGGGGGGGGGGGAGAAAAAAAAAAAAAAAAAAAAACCCCCAACGCGCTCCTGGCATGGAGTTCATTACTCCACGCCAGCAGCGTGAGCTTATAGCGGCTCATACTCGCTTGAAGCTGCCCGTCACTGGACACATGGGGTATTTCAGTGGGGATATCAGCACCGACTGATATCCCGCCCCGTCCTGGTAGGCAACAGCACCGGTTTGGTCCGCGGCTGCTTAATTGCAGCAAACACTCCATATATGGACATTTATGGAGTGCCCTCCACCATCCGCCACCTGTGGACGCGCCTGGTAGGGGTCGGTAGCCCCCCCAGGCAATGGAATATTTATGTTGTGCAGTCATATGGTGCAATGGAATATTCATGTGGTGCAATCGTGCAGTCATATGGTGTATGTGTATAGTCGCATGGTGCAGTCGAGCAGCAATATTTTGTTGTCGCGCAGTCATATCGTGCGTTCGTTTAGTCAAACTACATTTGTTCAACTCCAATGTAATATTCGTATATTAACAATATAGTTGCAAAAGTCGACAAATAACAGAAATACTGGAGGAATAATTCAATTTATTAGAAAATAAAAGTCAAAATATTCTTAAATATTGGTTGGAAATAAGTCAAGTCAAACAAACAAGTAAAAGTAGACACCAAACCGCAATATGTTTCTAGAACAATAAGAATGAAACGGGATGTACTTAGGCATGTACTTAGAATTAATGAAAACAGACTACTACAACAAGCATTAAAGTATCAGATTTTATACGAAAAAGAGGAAAACCAAGACTATTCGAAGAAGAACAATTAGAGAATGTTGACCATGGGTCTCATCAATATGCAAACATTACACACAGTAGCATCACATCTCTCGAACTCAGAGCTCTTGTTTCTGCTATATGGACCGTGTTCGTGGCTAAAGAAACATAGATAGTCATATGGACCGTGTTCGTGGCTAAAGAAACATAGATAGTCATATGGACCGTGTTCGTGGGTAAAGAAACATAGATAGTCATATGGACCGTGTTCGTGGCTAAAGAAACATAGATAGTCATATGGACCGTGTTCGTGGCTAAAGAAACATAGATAGTCATATGGACCGTGTTCGTGGCTAAAGAAACATAGATAGTCATATGGACCGTGTTCGTGGCTAAAGAAACATAGGTAGTCATATGGACCGTGTTCGTGGGTAAAGAAACATAGATAGTCATATGGACCGTGTTCGTGGCTAAAGAAACATAGATAGTCATATGGACCGTGTTCGTGGCTAAAGAAACATACATAGTCATATGGGCTGTGTTCGTGACTAAAGAAACATAGATAGTCATATGGACCGTGTTTGTGGCTAAAGAAACATAGATAGTCATATGGACCGTGTTCGTGGCTAAAGAAACATAGATAGTCATATGGACCGTGTTCGTGGCTAAAGAAACATAGTCATATGGACTGTGTTCGTGGCTAAAGAAACATAGATAGTCATATGGACCGTGTTCGTGGCTAAAGAAACATAGATAGTCATATGGACTGTGTTCGTGGCTAAAGAAACATAGATAGTCATATGGACTGTGTTCGTGGCTAAAGAAACATAGATAGTCATATGGACTGTGTAAGTGGCTAAAGAAACATAGATAGTCATATGGACTGTGTGGTCATAGTGAGCAACATAGATACCACCAAATGATAACCGAAATGTATGTGACTGTATGACTGCGTACATAATGGTATAACAGGCCATATACATGCACACATAGACACCCCACGTCTCTGAGTAGGAGGCTTTCTATCAAAGCATTGGATAACATTGAGAATTAGTGTCTTCTGGTGCGCACTACTGAGGGTGTGAGTCTCCTGATAGTTGGATTATTCTGATAGTTGGAATCTTCTGATAGTTGGATTCTTCTCAGAGTTGGATTCTTCTGATACTTGGATTCTTCTGATAGTTGGATTCTTCTGAGAGTTGGATTCTTCTGATAGTTGCATTCTTCTGATACTTGGATTCTTCTGATAGTTGGATTCTTCTGATACTTGGATTCTTCTGATAGTTGGATTCTTCTGATAGTTGGATTCTTCTGATAGTTGGATTCTTCTGACAGTTGGATTCTTCTGATACTTGGATTCTTCTGATAGTTGGATTCTTCTGATAGTTGGATTCTTCTGATAGTTAGATTCTTCTGAGAGTTGGAGTCTTCTGAAGATAGTTGATTCTCAGGCCGTTAGAAGACTTCTGAGAGTTGGAACTGATGGAGTCGTCTTGGGGTTGGGATCTTCTGAAAGTGGGAGACTGCTTATGATGTCTTCTGATAGTTAAAAAATTCTGATAGTTCTTGAATGTTGGAGTCTTCTGATTCTGACAAAAAAGTAACGATAAAAACCACCACATCCAAATTGCACGCAAGGTAAAGGTAATTCCCATGACTGCAATCTGTCGTTAGAAATAAAGATAATTCTTCATGTACTGAGCAGCAGCAACTATTAGTTGGGGTGGCCAATTCCCTTCCTTGCTTTCTTTATCTCCCTTAACTCAAGCGTCAGATACTCATTTACAGCTGAGTCAACTGGAGGTGTGGTCGTGTCAAGCAAGAAATCACAACCCAGATTTTTTGTTTCCTGGACGTGGTTTCGAACCTGGCACGCTGTAACCCTACGATGGCAATCAATCTTACTATCAACTAAGCTATCTGGTTCCTGTACGCAAGGATCGAGAGTTTTATCGCTATTAATTCCTTGTGATCTGAACAACAATGATCTGCACAGTCTGTGATAGGCATTGATGAAAGCGAGTAATAATTTCAGTAAAGTAAAAGTACAGGGGAGTCCAGCCACACACGAACATGAAGAAGTCAGAAGTGCAAACCAAAGTTGACAGAAACAAATGCAAAATTGAGAACAGTGTCTCATATAACGAAATAAGGATGTTAATAGAACGAAGCGAAAATAAAATAGCCAAGAGAAGATCCAGTCAAGAAAACGATCTGAGAGATGTGTACTGCTCACTTGCAAGAAGAAACCATGTTCTAATATTTGGACTTCGAACTGACCATTGCAGACACAACAAACATCTCATGTACAATATGGTGAATCCTGGCGAGACAGACATAAATCACATGTACAATATGGTGAATCCTGGCGAGACAGACATAAATCACATGTACAATATGGTGAATCCTGGCGAGACAGACATAAATCACATGTACAATATGGTGAATCCTGGCGAGACAGACATGAATCCATGTGAAGATTACGGGTAAGTGTCCATGTGAAGATTACGGGCATGTGTCCATGTGAAGATTACGGGCATGTGTCCATGTGAAGATTACGGGCATGTGTCCATGTGAAGATTACGGGCATGTGTCCATGTGAAGATTACGGGCATGTGTCTATGTGAAGAAGACAAGCAGACAGTAGAACATCTGCACCAGAAGTACTGTCTTCATTAGAAAGTACAGCAGAAATGTTGCCCTCCCAAACCAACATGAAATGAAAAATTGGCAATGTGAAAAACTTGAGATAGATACATTCCCACCTTTATACGAGATATCTAAGTGGTCGTATAATCCCACCTTTATACGAGATATTTAGGTGGTCGTATAATCCCACCTTTATACGAGATATTTAGGTGGTCGTATAATCCCACCTTTATACGAGATATCTAAGTGGTCGTATAATCCCATCTTTATAAGAGATATTTCGGTGGTCGTATAATCCCACCTTTATACGAGATATTTAAGTGGTCGTATAATCCCACCTTTATACGAGATTTGTAAGTTGTCGTATAATCCCACCTTTATACGAGATATTTAAGTGGTCGTATAATCCCACCTTTATACGAGATTTGTAAGTTGTCGTATAATCCCACCTTTATACGAGATATTTAGGTGGTCGTATAATCCCACCTTTATACGAGATATTTAAGTGGTCGTATAATCCCACCTTTATACGAGATATTTAAGTGGTCGTATAATCCCACCTTTATATGAGATATTTAAGTGGTCGTATAAACGAGCGATGAAGAAGAATAAAAAACAAGCATACAAATACACAAAAATGACAGTGATGCTGTGAATTGAATTTCCATCGATATTTTACGATTATCGTTTGATCCCAATCGTATTACTTGTTCTCTATTTTCTGCACCCATCCCCCCCCCCAAACAATATTTTAAAATACCAATTTGAATCATCCAAACCCAGCTATATTATGGAAACCTAGTTAGCCCCTACCTAATGTTAATTCTGATGCAAACGGTATGGAAACTGCTCACAGATCGATGAGCTGCCGATCGGATAATCAGATTAGTGCCTCGGTTGACTGGTTGTAAATTAACGCAAGTTATTTGAAACTGTTCCCTGCAAGGAATAAGTGTGAAATTCTTCCCTGTCTGGAACAAATATGAAAACTATTCCCTGCCTGGAACAAATATGAAACTATTCCCTGCCTGGAACAAATATGAAACTATTCCCTGCCTGGAACAAATATGAAACTATTCCCTGCCTGGAACAGATATTAAAATATTCCCTGCCTGGAACAGATATGAAACTATTCCCTGCCTGTAACAAATATGAAACAATTCCCTGCCTGGAACAAATATGAAACTATTCCCTGCCTGGAACAAATATGAAACTATTCCCTGCCTGGAACAGATATTAAAATATTCCCTGCCTGGAACAAATATTAAACTATTCCCTGCAGCGTCTGCCTATCCTGACAATCCACATTCCGAAAATGGCTGTGGGAAGAGGAACACATATGGGAGGATGCAAGCCTTATCCTTGGACGAGGAAATGCAACCAAAAAAAAACAAATCTGGTGGCATTGTTGGTCTATGTTGGGAACGCCGAAAGACGAACAGTTAGAGCACAGCTCTGCTCATGTGGCAGCCCCTGCATCTTACCATGTTCCAAATATATTGGAATAACATTTCCTTTGGAGTTAAAATGGCAATGATAAATAGACAACATGTTGCATCATTACCACTTGATCTCTAAATTTCAGTCTGGGGATTGTGCTATAGGGAGATATACTCCATTCTTGGCCCTAATGGGAATGTATCGAAATCAGATCTGGAGATGACAGTTACCGGTTTAAGTCCTTGTCAACTGTCGTAGGCAAAGAATGTCATGTGGTGTCTCTGATGGTGGAGACACTTTCGGTGTCATTGATAGGTTTTCTTGGAAACCGATCAACCACGGGTATGATATTCCCATCACCTTTATAAAATTATGACAATAGATAAAACAAAGATCAAACCAATAATCAACGAAGACAATATAGAACTATAATGTGTAAACAAATTCGAATATCTGGGAGCAAATATAAACAGCTCCGGAGATTGTTCAGTCGAGATTAGAAGAAGACTCGCATTGGCAACACTCAAATTAATACAAATGAGAAAGATATGGCAAAATAGTCTTAACAATACTAAAGTAACCCTTTTAAGATCATGTGTTTTCCCAGTGGCAACATATGGATGCAAGACTTGGACTTTAAACAAGACAATATCCAAAAGAATAAGTTCATTTGAAATGAAGTGCTACAGAAAGATCCTACGAATAGCATGGACAGAGAAACAGAAGAACATTGAAGTTTTGAAATTACTGAAACTAAATGAAGGCAGGCTTCTAAATACCAGCATAAGAAGGAAGCTACAGTATGTTTGATACTTAAAGCGGCATGATGGTATCGAAAGGTTGATTCTAGAAGGCAGAATGACGGGCAAGAGAAGAAGAGTGAGACCACGAAGACGATGGACCAGTGACATCGCAGAATGTATGCACGTGTCTCTGGTCAATGCAGGCCTGCTTGCCCGGGACAGAGATGCGTTCAGAGTTTCCACGATGAAGACAACATTCTGGAAAGAAAATGTCAGTTGATATATCACCTTTATACAAGAGAAATGTCATGAACACAAAAAGGCTCTATAAGTTGATTTCATTGATCTTATACAGAAATTCGACTTAATAAGTCGTGGGCGATTATTCACATCACTCAAGAACATCGGCTGCCAACCAACCCTTCTAAGTATAGTTTAGTCATTCCACACAGGCATGTATGGCAAGGCATAAAAGGCAATACATAAAAGGCAATATATAAAAGGCAATACATAAAAGGCAATACATAAAAGGCAATACATAAAAGGCAAGGCATAAAAGGCAAAGCATAAAAGGCAAGGCATAAAAGGCAAGGCATAAAAGGCAAGGTATAAAAGGCAAGGTATAAAGGGCAAGGTATAAAGGGCAAGGTATAAAGGGCAAGGCTTACTAAATGGAACAAATATATAAAAAAAAGCTCCCTTCATGAACTGGGAAAAATGATCTAATTACTGGAATATTGTGAGACATGAAGTGAAGTCTTGAATTAAAGTAGATTTTTAAATAACTGATTGGCAATTAAGAACAGTGATATGTTGCGTGTTGTAAATAATTAGTCATCTGTTGCGTATTGAAAACAATCATCTGTTGCGTGTTGCAAACACACAATCATTCGCTGCGTATTGTGAACAATCATCCGTTGCGTGTTGTGAACAAACATTAGCAATAATTAAGTGATACGCGTTATATATCAGTATAACCGTCTAGAATTAACATTAAATATATGAAACATGAATGTCTAATATTGTCTGTAGAGACACAAAGCTAATCCAATATTAAGGCTGTCTTATTTATTACGGTGTCAAGTGACGTTTTCTTTCCAGGGCGTTCATCTTCATCATGGACGTTTTGAACGCTTCTTTGTTGCTGGTGAGAAGATCTACATTGCTAGTCACGTTTTCATACACTCTTTCATGGCGTTGGTCCACCGCCTTCTTGTTCCTCCTCTACTTCTTCTTTCCTTCTGATCTGCCCTCAAGAATCAGCATCTCCAATGCCATCGTGTCTCGCCCTCAAGAATTAACATTTCCATTCCATCGTATTTCTGCCCTCAAGAATCAGCATTTTCATTGCATCATGACTCTGCCCTCAAGAATCAAAATTTCCATGGCATCATGTCTTTGCCCACAAGAATCAGCATTTACGTGCTAGCATGTCTCTTTAAATGTCCAAAAAAATGTCGAATTTTTTTTTTTTTGTATTTAGAAACCACTCTTCATTTAATTTCAGTATTTTCAAAATGTCTATGTACTTTCTCTCTGTCCATGAAATTCGTAGAATCTGTCTATATCACTTAATTTCAAATGAATGTATCCATTTTGATATTATTTTGTAATTTTTCTCAATTTCTAAGCCCTTTACTTCCATAGGTTGTCCGTTAATTTGACGTAAGAAAGACACATTCAATTTCGTAGGCATTTTGGTGGATAATCTTAATTAACAGCCGGTATCAATTTTGAAAGATTACGGTATTGCTTCTATTGTTGCTATTCTCATGTCCTACCGATGAGACTCTGCACAGAATATTCACATCAAATGTCTTTTCATTTCATGTCCTGCGCATGCGATTGCGTCTGTGGGTCTGACCAATGGCTCACTAGACAAACCAACCATGCAACAGAAAACCTTAGTAGATGACATGTCTTTATATTGAGGTTATCTTCTTATAGAAGCTTCATGGCACGTCATCTATACAATTCGGTAGTCGTAACCTTCGATAACAGTTACCATGTTGTTCCAACAGGCCGACGTTGTGCTTGAACTAGTTACGGGCACGGCGTGGGTAGGTGGAACAACAAAGAAACCTGTCGCAAGGGCCAGAGTTGTGCCCTGATGTCGACGTCTGTTTTGGCGGCATAATACTCGAAATATCATTCAGTCGGATGGCTGCTGGAACAGAGGGCGGGGCACTTATGGGAATGCTCCACGTGCTGTGAGGCTAGTTTCTAATGAAGAATCAAGAAGAATCAAATGTCTTTTCATTGTGTGATCTCCTGGTGACATATTCCTTCTAGGATGAGGTCTTAAAATCAGTTAGATTTCTATCTATTATCTTTCCATTTCTCTGCTTTACACGATATAATGACGATCGGTTTTCGAGCTATGGTATGTTTAGTAGCTTGATGTGCGGCACTATTGTGATGCATCAAAAAGTTGGTAACTCCTTCAATCCATCTTCTGCTTGGTCTTTCTCTGCATCTTGCTGTTTCCATTTTCATAATTATATGCTCTTGTCACTGGCCAAAAAACGTTCATTATCATTAAGTAGCCGAACCAAACCAGTCTCTGTTTTTCAATATATCTGACCACTGAATTTGGTTGTTGAAATCTCATTCCTTACATGATCTCGTCTTTTTCTGTTTGCTGCATTTTTTAGACATCTCATTTCACACGTCGTAAGCTTTCTCTCTTGTTCTTTATTAGTGGGTTGGATTTCCACCTCGTAAATTGCCAATATAGCATTCTAGCACGCGAATTCGTGCATGCATTCATATTGAGTAGAGAAATATCAATATCCATGACACATAATCACAAATGATGGCAGATGTGAGAGTTTAAAAGAAGGATAGGAATGGCTATCAATGACATGAGGAAAATAGTAACATCTAAACACATTACAAACAAGCTAAAAATGAGAATTATAAAATGCTACATCTATTCTATATGCCTCATAAACATGGACAATGAACAAACAATTAGAAGACAGAATTTATGCTTTTGAATGTGGGTATATAGAAGAATAGAGAGAGCATCAGGGAAAGAGAAGAAAATAACTAAAGAAGATCTAACAACATTTCGTATGAAGAAAGAAGTATTGCAGGAAATAAAGATCAAACAAATAAATTATTTTGGACATATTAAAAGACCTTATTGAAGACCTCACTTGAGGGTAAAGTCAAAGGGAGGAGAGCAAGAGGTAGACCGAGATACAAGTGGAAGAGTAACATCGCGAGATGAGCAGGTTACAGTCTAGTAGAGTGCATTACCAAGACAAGAGACAAGGAATGTCGGAGGTCTATTACAGCCAAACTTCGTTACGGAGATGGCACTTGATGATGATGATGGATACTGCTCCACTGCATAGAATGACGAGAGACATTCTCTATTAATGCATTCGCGAATTCGAGTTATAGGATTTTATATTGAACCAATCCTTCTTTATGGATGCGAAGATTGGATGGTAAACAAAAGAGCTCAAGATAAGCTGGAGGCAACTGAGATGTGGTTTTTGAGAAGATTGATGAAAATTTCACTGACAGCCAAGTAAACTAATGTATAAGTCTATCAGAGATTGTAAAAAGACACATTATAGTAAAAATTGGAAGCAATTACGATTTTAGGCATGTGATGAGAAAAGCAATACTTGAACATTAAAGTAACTACTGGAACGATCAAAGGGAGAAGAGATAGAGGAAAACAAAGATAGGAATGTATGGATATGTTGTTACTTTGGCACATACATAATGTATGGATATGTTGTCACTTTGGCACATACATAATGTCACCAACTGCACTTATTAACAACAGAAGAGACAGAAAGTTGTGAAGAAACATAATAGTCTACGCTGCTATGCTACGCATGGAACTTGATTGATTTTACTGATTGAAATCACCCAGTAACATATTTCTCCTGCATTGTTCAAAGGCAAAGTGAGTAATAAACCATCACAGAACAGAATGTGGACACGCGCATTTCTGGTGAAAAAAAGGAAACATTTCATGAACACAAAATCACACACAAATCAAACGGATGCCGAAAATTGATGTGTTAGGCATATAATGCCTGATTTTAATGACATAACAATATTCAACAACACCCGCAAGTCTCTGCTTAAATAACATGCAAATTTGTTCTGGTATATTTGAGATTCAACGTAAATAAATACTCATAGTTTTATGAACTCAGAATAACGGTCGTACCTGAACCGTGACTTTCGTCATTAGAAGACCCAACGATAGAATTCAATCAAGCCTTTTCGATCATGTTTTGGAATATTCTTGTGCATTTCGCTAGTCGACTTTGCAAGTCGACACACAATTTATGATCAAAGACATGACGTAAGATGACTGATTCTGCTATGTTTTGATTGTGCTGATATACCACATGTGACGATTGGTCGCGGATGAAGACACTACAGTGAGAATTGATCTACGAGTTTAGCTGATTGGAATACAAGTGTTTGGAACACAGACACCTTCACACTGTCTCATCTTCATACTGTCTCATCTTCGTGCTGCCTCATTCAACAAATACAAATCAATCAGTCATCTACATAAATTTACTCAAGCCGTACATGGGAGGAAACGGGGTGGGGTGTAGTTCTCAAATCCCCCATTTCCATAACAAACTAGAACATGACATTCAGTGCTAAGAACGTCGCTAAAACGTTGGTACCACCGTCTAGAACATGACTTTTGGTGCAAAGAACTTAGCTAAAAGATTCATACCGCCATCATTCCCCATTCCCTTAACGTTAATCGCCAAAAAAGTTACTACATTACTCATTTTTTTAAAAAGGAATTTATGCATGAAACAATAACGAGCGAGTTACGTTTTCCTTTTAGGTAAAACCCCCCTCTTATTAAAAACTATCTACGCCCCTAAATACACTTACATAATGTATCCCTCACTCATGTTTACAACACATCCGAAGCTAATGTCGCATCCTGTTTGCTTCTTAAACCGGATTTGAAATCTATGTCGGGGTCATTGACATTCATTACGTTCACCCTAAGATTCCGATGTTTGAGTTGTCCATATTTTTATTGAACCAACCACGTAACAAATGTTAGTGGAATAAATAAGCATTGACTTCCTACACGTACGAAAAAAATCTTTCAAAAATCTTTCAACTATACTTAATCAGATAATTGTCAATCAACTTCTCCACCTTTGCTCGGTAACATACGGACTTTTCTGTGCTTAATGTTATTACACGGAAAAACATAATATTATTACACAGGAAAAATATATTATTACACGGAAAAATATAATATTATTAAACAGAAAAATATAATATTATTGCACAAAAAAATATAATATTATATCACAGAAAAACATAATATTATTACACAGAAAAACATATTATTACACAGGAAAAACATAATATTATTACACACAAAAAAGATATTATTACAAACGAAAAAATAATATTGTTACACAGAAAAACTTGTTTCGAACTACTAAGTTGCGTCAGTGTATTTAACTGTTGGCGCAACAGTTAAATTTATAAAGACACGCACGTAAAACTTTAAAACATCGATTTCGGGGCCATGGGCCTTAGTGCAATTGTATTCCTATTTAATGTAAACGTGCTCTCGCCCACACACCTGTTGATATGAAAAAACATCAACAGTGAACCTGAGGCTGTAGTGAACCTGAGGCTGTAGACGTGCTTACATAAATGGTTTTAACATTGTATCAGAAGATTAATGATCGCTGTGTCTATTTCTTAGTCATGTAATTGCTTATACTATTTCTCCCCACCGTGAAGGGAGGCCGTCGAACGTACACACCCTTGTATAGAAAGTAAACAAGCCTTTATTCGATGCGTTTTTTGAAAATTGTCGTTATTTCGTTGGTCACTATATACTTGGTGAGTCGCATGCCAAAAAATCCAAGGAAGACAAACGAAGCGCACGAAAAGAATTAAAATTCAGCCTTTCATGTCGCGTTTACTTTCTGTATACAGGTATTTACTAGAGCTTGGTCATGTCTGAAGTGTGTGTAAACAATGGAGGAGGAGGAGGGGGGCGTAGATGATAATTTTATTGTCTTATGCTCAAAATGGTCTGGGTTTGAATCCGGTTAGGAATGTGTTTTTTATTCAGTAAATTTGTTCTGAGATCAATGGGAATTATTATTTGAGGCTACGAAGTCACGTGATATCAGTGCTACACTCTGAATGCGGCGTGTTGCTACACTCTGAATGCGGCGTGTTACTACACTCTGAATGAGGCGTGTTACTACACTCTGAATGCGACGTGGTACTTCGTACAGGATGTAAACTATCAACCCAGCACTCCCCTGTCGCTGTGTTTTTCTAGGCAATATAAATACGTTCAGTAGTTTGTCCTTGCTTTCTGAACGGTCCTGGTGCAAAATGGCTGCATGGATTGTATATTTGGACTCTCTTCGTAGACAAGTGGCGAAATACATCGGGGCAACAAAATTGTAGTATTTTCTTACTATCCCTAATCAGCGCCATTTCTTCCTATCCCTAACCAACGCTATTTCTTCCTATCCCTAACCAGCACTATTTCTTCCTATCCCTAACCAGCACTATTTCTTCCTATCGCTAACTAACGCCATTGTAAAAAAAAAAAACATTCCGTACCGGAAATGAGATAAAAATACAACTTGGGCACACTTTCCGTGCCGGTAATGAGATAAATATATAATTTGGACACAAATTCCGTGCCGGTCATGAGAAAAAATACAACTTGGGCCCACATTCCGTGCCGGTAATGAGATAAAAATACAACTTGGACACCTATGTCCGTGCCGGTAAGTAGACACACATTCTACAATTTAGACACACATTCCATTCCAGTAAGTAGATGGAACTACTCGTACAACTTGGACACACATTCCATGAAGGAAGTCATAAAATCTCCAATGTTAATAGTCGCTTTTAAATATGTTAGACCCGAACTTGTCAATAGAAAGAGAGTTATGCAGTGCTATATAACCCCTATACTAACATATGGGTGCGAGTCTTGGACAATAAACAAACTGGAAATTGGGAAATTAGAGGAAACAGAGATTTGGTTCTACAGAAGAATGCTGAGAATACCATGGACTTCCAGAAAAACTAATGTAGAGGTGTTGAAAGAGTCGAATGCGAAACGGACCTTAATCAACTGTCAACAAAAAAAAAACTGTCAATTTTACCAGTTCAGGCGTTGAAGGGAGGGGATTGAATAGCTGTGTGATAAAGGCCGCATGCTCTTGCTGTCGCCACGTCATGTAAAAAGTTGGGTTTTTTTTAATTTACCCTCCGACAGAAAAAAACCCAGTCCTTACCGGGGAACTCTAAACCTCACTCGTGTGAGACTAGCGTTCTAACCTCTCGACCATGAGCCACACCTTAATCAACAATATAAGAGAAAGACAATCTTCATTTTTTAGCCACTTCATGAGACAGGCAGGTTTAGAGAACATAGTCACAACAGGCAAAATTGAAGGAAACAGTGACAGAGGGCGACAAAATGAGAAAATATTAGACAGTTTGACAACCTGACACGGCAAGGAAACAACAACGACTTTGATACATAATACTGTTAACAAAGAGCTGTGGAGAGCCATGACCGCCTACGCTAGCCGGCATGACACCTGATGATGAGACCCGAACTGAGAAACTTGTGTTGAGATAAAGAGGTTTAAAGCTTAAAAAAATAACAACCCCAGATGCACTGATTTCTATTGAATGCACTGTATTTCTAGTGTTCCCATATCTACCGTGCTCTCCCAACAGTTTTCAAAGCGCGTAACGGCTCAAGAGATAATCTCCACAGCCCTCCGAAAGAAGTGCAAGTATACACCAGAAGTCTTAAACCAGCTACCTCTGGAGACACGTGCACATGTAGATACCACTAAGCCACAACGATAGAATTCACAGATGCACATTGATTGCTAACCATTCCATATTTCTGGCTCTAACATATCATTTCAAATGTTCTAATATTCCGGTACATCCATTAAGATAAGTCTGTACATTCACGCCTATCTTGTTTAGTTGATATTTTTATTCTGATCACTCATTTCAAGCCCTTTTTCCAGAAGTTTCGCGCGCCGATTTTCAAACATTTAACTTGACTAACACGACTGATCATTGGTCAGTTTTCGTATACATAGTTATTCCAACCAATGAAAATATTGGATCAGCCAAGATAAGTGACTGTATTTGGAATCAGCGCGCAGCACTATTCTGAAAAAAAGAATTTCTGTATTTCTGAGCCCTACAACAGTATCGATTTCACGTTTGAGGTTAATATTCCAAGCACTGAAATCGATTCACTTGCCATTGATTGCCATATAATTCTCCTAGTAATAATTCATGTCTACTCACATTTTCATATCACTTTTGTCCTTTGTTCAGAATTTGCTGTTGGTATGCTGTAATGTTCTACCAACAACGAAAGTGTTTCATTTAAAGGAATCCCGTATTCGTTAACGCTATTTCTTATCCTAATGTTATTTGTTATCCTAATGTTATTTGTTATCCCATTGTTATTTATTATCCAAATGTTATTTGTTATCCTAATGTTAATTGTTATCCTAACGTTATTTGTTATCCTAATGTTATTTTCTCTCTGTGAATATTCTAGTTTACTTACAGCGAAATATTATTTCGATTATTCTAGTTTGACCTTCATTACATAGAAGTGCCCAGCTATGTGGCGGAGTACTGCAGAACGCGTCTGTGACGGCCAAGGTATCGATTTGTTCTCTGCCACGGGCAGTTGTCCATCCAGACCGTTCAGAAAACAATGGCAAACTACGTAACGTATTTATATTGCCTAGAAAATCACTACAGCCGCAAAATGCTGGATTAATGGCTACGTCCTGAATAGGATATGCTACCATTTTTTTTTAATGTAGAAGTAAATAAGAACAAATGATGTCGTATATAGAAATGAGTACAAACTAATGGTGTTATATATAGAAATGAGTAAGAACTAATGATGTTATATATATAGTAGACATGAGTAGAAACTAATGATGTTATATATAGAAATGAGTAAGAACTAATGATGTTATATGTAGAATTGAGTAGGAACTAATGTCATGTATAGAAGTGAGTAGGAACAGCTGATGACATGTATAGAAGTGAGTAGGAACTAATGATGACATGTATAGAAGTGAGTAGGACCATGTCTTCTATTGGTAAAAATCGTGGCCTGGGAATGCTGGAAAACTTGCTGTACATTCGGTCTGGTCGTGGAATACATTTTAAAGAGGGTGAGGGGTACGAAGACACCCCAGAGTACTACAATCCATTCCTCAGACTATATTCTGGTAACATGCATGATTTTGCTAGCCAAAACGTCAGAAGATTTTAGCGGAAGTGTAACTATTTATAGCAAAAAAATTGATCCGTTAACAACTGTGTCTGCTAAAATAATCATTGATGAATCTGCAGACATGTAGACAGCAGCCTGGGAGATATAATTTCCTTATTGTTTGCTCGAATGCGTTTGTACACTAGAAACAATTATTTTAATGTGTATTGTGTACACATTCTTGACATATGCGTGCCTACTTTGTATGCACTGTGATGTGTTTACTGCGCAAGATGATGATGTTTGATTTCAGGGCGTAGCTAACATTTAAGAAAGTAAGATCGGGAAGTCTATTGTCAGAGGCGTAGATAACAATTAAGAAACTAAAATTGTGAAGTCTATTTTGCACGGGAATAGATAAAAATTAGAAAAATAAGATGGTGAAGTCTATTTTCATGTACTTAGTTAAAATTGAGACAGTAAGATGGGGAATATTACTTTCAGAGCGTAGATTTCAGAAACTCTACAAAACAGTGAAATTCTCTTTGGGCCATGGACCCTGCTGGGGAGGGGAATTTCAAGCATTGTACAATTATGGGGATTCCCCATGTACAACTATGGGAATCCCCCTTGTGCTGCGATCAAGAATCAGAAATACCAATAGATCATGTGATCAGCATCACGCCTGCAATCTTTACTTTCTCAGAAACTCTGGTACCTATTTCCTAAATATAGGTCGATCTGGATGTCATTGGTAATTTTAAAATATTTCCAGTGTAACTGGGAATTGAACGTTGCATCTCCCGACTAGGAAGCCAATGCACTAAACACTAAGACACAGCTAGCATAAAAATGTGATTTCACACCAGAATGGTGGTTCAGTGAACCACGACTTGACAGATCGAATTTGTCTACCAATGGTCTATACAACATTTTAAAATTAATATTGTTTGTTAAGTTTTGTAAATACAGGGTGTCTACTAAGTCATTGTGCACTCATTTGCATTGATGGGTCACTACGCCATATTAATTGTGAATATTTAGCGCATATCTGTGTGACGTCAGTACACAGCGCTTATACACACTATAACATTATTTTAATCTTGGGCTGGCTCAAATTGAATGCCTCATTTCATAGACGGGTAAAGTAGCCCAGATTGCATGACGAAGTTTGATGTTTCGGGCCGAAAGACACAGACATAGCTACCTATTTCTAAAACATGAAAACGTATTATATTCTTCGGACAATATCCTGCCAATTTGCTGGAATTTGAGAATGAACGCAGAAGACGTAGAGATGTTACTCACTGTTCTGTAAAGGGAATGAGGGATTATTGAATCTTACAGACCCTTCCCCCAACTTCCTATTTACGAGCGTATAAAGACAAGAAAATCAAAACATTGATTCAGACATTGTTTCTCCTGAATATTAGACACTTCAATGTATTATTCATTTCTTGTTGTCTTTTATATCCTGATTAAATTTTTTCGTCGAAACGTTTGTTCTTGTTGATGTCGTTAGTGTTTTATATTTCTGTTGTTCCCCCTCAGTGTATGTAGTCTTTAATAACATAGTTCTCCTCGCTAGTGTTACTCTGCACCAACCTTTGCACTAGCCACTATTAATAACAATCTATGGATGTCCCCCATCCGACCCTGCTGATAGTTATCTCCCTGTCTATAAGCGAATGCAATTCTAATCGTACATTATTGCAAGTACTTGACAGACAGAAATCGATGTGCCATGTGTGATGTAGGACAGACAAACTGGTAAATTAAACGATCGGCAAAAGTAAACTTCACAATGTTGTTGAAATGAATTTCCAATATATGATGCCAATATATAAAACTACACACATATACACACAGGTTTATATATAAACCACACAAATCACATTTAAACACATATATATATATATAAACATATATTTATGTTTAAATGTGATTTGTATGGTTTATTATATAAACCTGTGTGTATATGTGTGTAGTTTGTGCATATGCTGTTAATTTGTAGGCGAAGAGTGTGTCATGTAACAGATTATAGTTGAAAAAGTAAATAGTAAAAGGGAACTGAAAATGATTACTGTGGACAGGAAGATTAAAATAAAAATTGATAATGGTTAATAAACATCTGCGAACGAGGTAATTGAAATAATAAAAAATAATAATTACTGTAAACGGGATAAGATAATGATGAAGTAATTCCTTTAGCTGTGAGAAGGTGGCTCTTAACAGCCCATAACTTTTCTGACAAACGGAAATGTATTTCTCAAATAAGTAATTGAGGTGACGCCCACACTCCTATAATGTTTGTTGTATCACAGGTATGGTTGTGCTAGGGAGCGTTATAGACGTATGCATTGCTTTGCTCCCATATTCTAGTACGGCATTGCCCATGATTGTCATGTCCAGCTCAAGAGTGTAACTTACACGTATGAGCCAGTTAGTTTCGTCTGCAAAAGAATGATAAAAAATGTGCAATTCTTGCTGGACTGCATCGCTTCGTTTTCGATTGGAACTATTTGACAGAGTAAGACCAAGAACTAGATGGGTACAGACATAAGAAACTGTAAAGAAAAACGGAATAACCAAGGCCAATACGACCCAAATGGTCAAAGAGAGACGACTCCAACTTACCACACGACGCTAAACGGAAAAGTGGAAATGACAATAGACAGACAGACAGAAATGACAATAGATAGACAGACAGAAATGACAATAGATAGAGAGACAAAAATGACAATAGATAGATAGACAAAAAATGACAATAGATAGATAGACAGAAATGACAATAGATAGAAATATAGACAGAAAAGACAATAGATAGATAGACAAAAAATGACAATAGATAGATAGACAGAAATGACAATAGATAGAAATATAGACAGAAAAGACAATAGATAGATAGACAGAGAAGACAATAGATAGATAGACAGAGAAGACAATAGATAGAAATATAGACAGAGAAGACAATAGATAGATAGACAGAAATGACAATAGATAGAAATATAGACAGAGAAGACAATAGATAGATAGACAGAGAAGACAATAGATAGATAGACAGAGAAGACAATAGATAGATAGACAGAAATGACAATAGATAGATAGACAGAAATGACAATAGATAGAAATATAGACAGAAAAGACAATAGATAGATTGACAGAGAAGACATTAGATAGATAGACAGAAATGACAATAGATAGATTGACAGAGAAGACATTAGATAGATAGACAGAAATGACAATAGATAGATTGACAGAGAAGACATTAGATAGATAGACAGAAATGACAATAGATAGATAGACAGAAATGACAGTTGGGGATTGGGGAGAATTTTCACTGTAAGAAAAGCCTCTCAATATAGTTGTATCGCCTACTACAGGTATACTATTGTTTGGTGGTACGTCTGAAAATTCACTTTTAAGACGCTCGTCCCCATGAGATGTTTCATGCAAGGCTGCACTCGCTTCCCCATGAGATGTTACATACCAGGCTGTAAGTTGTTGTTTACCTTCCCTAACTCATGCGTCGGGTGTCCATTTAGGTTTAAGATAACTCTTCTAGAACTAAATCGCATAAACTGTTACTTAGGGTGGCAAGTTCTCTTCCACGTTGTTGTTTACCTTCCCTAACTCATGCGTCGGGTGTCCATTTACAGCTGGGTCGACTGGATGAGCGATCGTGCTAGCAGAGAAATCACGATCCGGAATGGTTTTTGTCTGGGCGTGGTTTAGAAGCTGGCAGGCTGTTATCCGATGTAAACAAGCTCTCTATCAACTAAGCTACCGTGCTACTCTCATAACGTGTCCAAAACATAAATAACGTCTCCCCATATTTTTAATTAGTCTCCGTCTCGGGTTTTACTCTTCCAGCACTTCCTCGTTAGTTTTTTTTTATAGCTCTATATGACACTCTCAGCATTATTCTATATCACCCCCTCCCATCTCTCTGTTGCCACTGACTTTCCACTATCTTGTTTATTTATTGTCCAATACTCAAATCCATATATTATAATTAGTGTTATGTAGCTCTGAAGATTATAAAATGCTACATCTATTCCATATTAATGTATGGCTCAGAAACATGGACGCTAAATAAACAATTAGAAGACAAAATTGATGCCTTTGAGATGTGGGTATATAGAAGAATAGGGAGAACATCATTGAAAGAGAAGAAAACAAATAAAGAGGTGCTAAAGACACTTAATATGAAGAAAGATTAAGAGAAAAAAAAGATGATACAAATAAAATATGTTGGACACATTAAAAGACATGACACCTTATTGAAGATATTACTTGAGGGTAAAGTCAAAGGGAAGCGAGCAAGAGGTAGACAGAGATTCAAGTGGGAGAGTAACATCACAAGATGGACAGGTTACAGTCTAGCAGAGTGCACAACCAAAACAGGAGACAGTGGACGTAGGAGATCTGTTGCAGCCATCCTTCGTTGCGGAGACGGCACTTGATGATGATGAGCTCTAAAGGTGGCCAAAAGAATCTGCAAGGACTCGTTAAAGACCTCACTGGAAGCGTTTGAAATAGACCAAGATACATGGGAAGAACGTGCACCAAATAGATCTTCATTGGGTTCTACAGTCAAAAAGGGCACATCATCATGTGAAAAGAGGAGAAATGCAGCAGCTCAACAGTGGAGAGTAGCTAGAAAGTCACGGATAGACCAAAATCTATCTACAGCCGTCATTCCATGCCCGAACTGTTCATGAACATTTGCATCTCGAATAGCAATTATTAGCCATCTACGAACTATTAGGCATAAACATAATTCTAACTAAATTTTGCCAAACAACTCTCCCCCCCTCCCTTCCATTCTTATCCTTGATAAATAACTGTCCAAAATATTCAATTTTGAGTAACATCTTAAATATTACATTTATGGACATTAATAAATTTATTTAATTTAGAAAATAGGGGAGGGAAAAGTAGACGTAAATATATAAATCTGACTCCATCGAGACCAGCACCGTGCAGAGGTGATGGGGCTTAGTTCAGCCATCAGGGGCTGGAAACTAAGACTGGTCGGGCAGTCCCACTCGAGCAGGACCATAGTCCTGCCCTAGTAAGCAGAGTGCTGAAGACGGAGGCATCCAGCCAAAAGGCGCACAGATAATCAGGATGCCACGCACAAAACACAATGGAAACATGTCTACATCTATAAAAAGTTATGGTGCCTGCCCTGTGGCGGACGTTCAGGCAGGGACGGTGCCGGGCCCTATACCTCGAAAGGGCCCAACCTCAGTTACTGGAAGTCCTTCTCAATTGCCCCGAGGAGCCAGGAGGCAAGGGAATAGAGCTACTGGCCAAACAAACAAACGACCAATAAAAATAATGCACTGGAATGCTGAGGGTGTCAACAGTAAAAGAGATGGATACAGCACAAAATTGGAACTTGAAAATGTCCTCAGTGAAGAACAAGTTAACATATGCTGTATCCAAGAAACACACCTCAGCAGCGACATAGCCTTCAAAATCAGAGGCTACCAGTGCTACCGATCTGACCGAAAGGACAGGCGAAAGGGTGGAATTCTGACACTTGTTAAAAACAATATCAGCGCATGTCAGCTTGAAGTATATATGGAAGGGGCAGAATACCAGATGCTCCACCTAAAAACAGACAGTGCAGAATTCCATCTCCTGAACTACTACTGCCCAAATGATAAACCATTGGCACTAGACACAATTCCAGACAAAGAGAGACTTATGGTGTGTGGTGACTTCAACAGCCACTCTCAGAGCTGGGGCTACGATCATATTGACAAGAGAGGTGAGGAACTTGAGAGCTGGCAGGATGAAAATAATCTCATCCTTATTAACCAGCCAGCAGACTCGCCAACCTTCTACTCGAGAGCATGGCACACCACCTCTACACCAGACCTAGCATTTCACTCACCAGGCTTGGAATGGAACATCACACGTGTCGTTGGAAAGCAGCTTGGAGGTAGTGACCACAGACCAGTATTTCTGGAAATCCACAATGAATTTACCACGGACAGCAGCACGCTCACTAGGTGGAACTATAAAAGGGCAGACTGGAAAATGTACCAGCATTTAACCAGTGTTCTAGCTAAGGACATGAACTTGGACAAAGACATCAATAGAGCAGTGAGTGAATTTAATAGATGTATACTACATGCTGCTAGTAAAAACATACCCAGGGGGGCACGCAAAAACTACAAACCCTACTGGAATGATGAACTGGAAAAGCTGCAAAATGAGATGGAAACATCTAGACAGCAGGCTGAGAACAGACCTAGCCAAGAACATCACAACAAATATCAGCAAACAAAGGCTAAATTTCAAAGAGCCAAGTTACAAGCCAGACGGAGCAGCTGGAAAGAAAAAACAGAGTCGCTGAACCTAGAAAGAGATACTAGGAAATTATGGAAACTTGTAAAACAACTAAATGATGAAGGTACAGGGAGAAATACCAGGATCACACTTTATAAAGATAGAAACATTTTAACAGGTAAACATGCAGCTGATTACTTTGCAGATTCCTTTGCAGAAGACAATAACGTCAAAGTCAGCCCAGACAAACAACAGGAGGTTCGAGAGAACCAGCAAAACATTGGACAAGGTGAACCTATACCTGAAGTCATGGAGGCACCAATCACAATGAGAGAACTGGATCATGCAATATCCAAATTAAAAATGAAAAAGTCCCCTGGAGCTGATGGAGTGTCCAATGAAATGATTAGAAACCTGGGAAGTGCAGCAAGAGCAAAGCTACTGCAGATCTTTAACACAAGCTGGTCCACAGGAAATGTACCACAGGCATGGAGAGAAGCAATAATGATACCACTCCTCAAATCAGGAAAAGATGGCAACACAGTCTCCAACTACAGGCCCATCAGCCTCACAAGCTGTCTATGTAAAACAATGGAACGCATTATCAATCTTAGGATGCAGTGGTACCTTGAAAGTGAAAACCTTCTGGTATCACAGCAAGCAGGTTTCAGACAGTGCTACTCTACTGAAGATCAGGCAACCTACCTCTCCCAAGAGATTGAGGATGCCTTCCAAGAAAAGAAACTGGTACTAGCAGCATGGATAGACCTCAGGAAAGCATTTGATAAGGTCTGGAAAGAAGGGCTCCTAAAGAAATTGCGAAATTGCAGGGTTAGCTCAAGAATGTACAAATGGGTAAAAGCATACCTGCATAATAGAAGAGCCAGGGTACAATTAGATGGTCGCAAGAGCAAGAAAGTTCTACTGCGTCATGGAGTCCCCCAGGGAGGAGTCCTGTCACCCACACTTTTCTTGGTTTACATCAATGACCTAGTTGCTGAACTACCACACGGGATCAAAGTGGCAATGTATGCTGACGACCTGGTGATCTGGTGCACGGAAGAACATGCAACAGTGGCCACTAAACAAATGCAAAGAGCTATCGATGCCCTAACCTTATGGGCTAATAGATGGTGCGTCAGCATTAACACAGATAAGTGCAGCACTACACTCTTTACCCTCTCACCAAAACAAAAAGCTGGTCATATCAAGATAGATGGAGAGCTCTTGAAAGAAGACAAACAACCCACATACCTCGGAGTTACTTTTGATAATAAGCTGACATGGAAGCAGCACATAAACAAAGCAACAACAAAAGCCAGGAGGAAGCTAGCTATCCTGAGAAAACTAAGTGGAACCACATGGGGAGCCAGTGGAAATATACTCAGTACAGTTTACCAGCAAGGCATAAGACCACACCTGGAATACGGTTCAGCTGCGTGGTGTCCTGCATCAAACACCACATTACAAGATCTAGATAAAGTGCAAAACCAGGCACTTAGAATAATGTTGGGAGCAATGAAATCAACACCCATAGCAGAGATGCAGAAAATGGGAAGAATGCAAACACTTGGCGAACGCAGAGACACAAAAGTACTAATTCAAGCAGAAAAGTTTCAGTGTATGCCAAGTCATCCAATGAAGGAAAGATTCCAAAATCTAGCAATGGGACGACTGAAAAGGAGCAGCTTTATCCATCAAGCTAAACGACTCCGTAGACAACTTACAGACCTACCTGAAGTTGACAGCCCCTTAAGGTCTGTACCAGAGCAAACCCCGTGGAGTGAAAGCCATGGAATGCCAATATACATTCAGACCCATGTGAAAGGAATACTAAGCGAGGACGAACAGAACAGTGTGCAGCGAATGACAGTCACCCTCAGTTTCCTGGATGAGGAATATCCACAAGATATATGGGTCAGAGTGTACACAGATGGGTCAGCACAAAATGCTGTGAGGAATGGAGGTGCAGGTGTATATATAGAATATCCACACAAGCCTAGAGATACAATCAGAACACCGACAGGAAAATTCTGCAATAATTATGATGCAGAAATCCAGGCAATTAGTGTGGCAGCTAAAAAACTGCTGAACTCCAACTCTGATCTACAGCCTGTGGTATTCCTGACAGATGCAAGGTCAGTGCTTCAAGCTCTCCAGTCTGGAAAACTAACAGACTTAAAAAAACTACTTAGCGAATTGTCTTACCAGTATAGGGTAACCATGCAGTGGATACCCTCTCACTGTGGAATACCAGGAAATGAAAAAGCAGACCAACTGGCTAAGGAAGGTGCTGCCGAAGACCAACCAGATATACCAATCACCTACCATCAGAAAAAACAGATGATAAAGTCAATAAGAAAGCCACAAACACCAACACAAGATGACTATCACAATATGAACAGATCAGAACAAGTTATAATTCTACGTCTCAGAACAGGACACAACCGACTCCGCAGTCACATGTATACAAAGTTCAAGATTGGCAACACGGCCATGTGTACATGTGGACAGGCAGCACAGAGTGCCAAACATATACTTCAAGAGTGTTCTGAGCATGAAACGCTGAGGCAGACATATTGGCCAGAGGAAACAACACTGGAATCAAAGCTCTATGGGACACTGTATGAACTACAAAAGACAGTGAGTTTTATTAAGGAGACAGAATTACAGATATAGACATGTTTCAAGTGAACGAAAGAAGAAGAAGAAGATATAAATCTGAAAGAATAAAAATTAAATTCTATAAATATAAAGAGTAGTTTTAAAAAACGTCGACTTTAGAAAATCGACAAATTCTGGCAGGTTGTAGTTCACAGTTAGATTCCACATAGAAAGATAATTCTAACAATAAAAGAAACAGATCAAAAGGAAGGGATAATATCAATTAAAAAGAAACTGTGAGTGAATGAACATTTTGTTGAATACTGGATAAATAACGATAAATATTTCTATAGATCAGATGGTATCCGAGGAGTTTCTGTGAGATGATATCCGTTTATGTGAGGTTATTTGAGATGATATGGGATCAGGTAGTATTCATTGATTTTATGTTTTGTCACTTGAGACGAGATGATTTAAGGCTGAGCTCATCAGTTTTAGTGCAATGAAGTAAGCTGAGCTCATGAGTTTTAGTGCAATGAGGTAAGCTGAGCTCATGAGTTTTAGTGCAATGAGGTAAGCTGAGCTCATGAGTTTTAGTGCAATGAAGTAAGCTGAGCTCATGAGTTTTAGTGCAATGAAGTAAGCTGAGCTCATGAGTTTTGCGCATGCGGTTGTGTCTGTGGGTCTCACCAATGGCTCACTAGACAAACTAACCATGCAACAGAAAACCTTAGTAGATGACATGCCTTTATATTGAGGTTATATTCTTATAGAAGCTTCATGGCAAGTCATCTATACAATCCCGTAGTCGTAACCTTCGATAACAGTTACCATGTTGTGCCGACGTTGAGCTTGAACTAGTTACGGGCACGGCGTGGGTGGGCGGAACAACAAAGAAACCTGTCCCAAGGGCCAGAGTTGTGCCCTGATGTCGACGCATGTTTCGGCGGCATTGGACTCGAAACACCATCGAGTCGAATGGCTGCTGGAAGAGAGGGCGGAGCACTTATGGGAATGCCCCACGTGCTGTGAGGCCAGTTTTCTAATCAAGAATCAAGAATTAGGTGCAATGGAGTAAGCTGACCTCATGAGGTTTAGTGCAATGAGGTAAGATAAAATCATGAGGTAAGATCAAATCATGAGGTTTAGTGCAATGAGGTAAGCTGAGCTCATGTGGTTAAGTGCCATGGGGTAATCTGTGCTCATGTGGCTGAGTTCAATGATGTAAGCTGAGCTCATATGAGGGCATATGATATTCTTCTTTTGTGTTGGATCTCAAGTAACTTACATGAATGTTGGTTTAGTTTCGACGGAAGAGAGTGAAAGACGTTATCTATCCATCTATTGTCATTTACACACTTGTGCTGTTAGGCGTCGTGGAGGAAAGTTGGAGTTGTCTGTCTTTGTCCATGTTGGTCGGATTGGCCATAATCAGCTCGTATCTTTTTAAAGTTTCTTTAATTGTCTCCACCCATCTAGTTCTTGACCTACCTCGTGCCTTGTAACCCGGTGTTCTGATGTTGTGTGTACGAGTGGTTGTTCGCGTTGATTTCATTCTCCTGATGTGGCCAAACAACCTAGTTTTTGACGTTTTGCTACTGTTTAATTTCTGCCATATAGGTCTAGTCTATCAGTATCCGCATATCTATAATTCGAGTGAGCTTTCAAGTCTGGATAAGCGCTCCAATCTGAAAAATGGCGTGAGCCAGTGAGTCGACTCTTTTCCGTGGCGGTTTATTGTCAACTGTGCCTTTGGATTTATCAAACCAAAACATATTCCTGGGTGACAGATTCTGAGAGTAGAAACTGTAAGCAGGGATATGGACTTAGGTCGACTACGTTTATGTCGTAGAGATGTGCCATTGACATAAACTTGTCTCGTGTAATTAGACGGTTCATTGCCTCCTGCACCGGGATACTGAACTTTTCTTCAATGATGAACCTGCTTCGGTTTAAGAAGAAACGTCATACATTAGTATTGGACTAGGATTGGTTCACCCTGTCAGCTGAGATTTCATTTACCGACATCGTGAACACCTCGTTCATAAATCTGAGCCTCTGCACACTTTTTTTCATCTGTCAGGGACTATATAGCTTCTTCTGTTTTTGTTTTTTTTAATTTTCACAAGACATGATTCTGGAGGGATAAGCAGATTTCTGTTCTCGAATCAAATTTCGACTTGTGTTATAACTTCTGTATTTCGTATTCTCAATTTTCCATGCACATGGCTCTGCCCTCTAGCGATATGCCACATTGACAATATACTTAATACATTAACCCTACTGTTCTGGAGACTTTCACGCTATTATTTCCGTGTGCTTTGGGACATGATAGTCCGGCAATCCAAACAAGGTGATGTCTTATACTGTACTGTGACAGTATTGTAACTGTGGGGACTGAGTTATATCATTCAGAGATACTATTTGGGTCAAAGGGCATGAGCCCATAGACCGCTGGATCAGCAAACAACTAACCAATCATAGATACTATTTGTCTATCCATCTACTGTCTATTGTCTTTCCCCAGGTTGTTTGTTATCCACTCTTGCCGTTAAGCGTAGGGATGATTGGAGCTCGACCTTGCGTTCTAGAGTCAGATGTGTGGCCTCGGCTTTACTATCACCGTGACTGTTCATGATGTCCCTTGACGTTTTCTATCCATCTTTTGCGTGGTCGTCCTCTGGCTTTGTACCCTGATCTCATTTGGTTATATGCTTGTACAGGCACCTTGTCGTGATGCATTCTCATAATATGGTCAAACCACTTGATCTGCTGTCGTTCTATGTAATCTGTACAAAGTATTATACCTATTCTTTCCCTGATATCTTTATTTCGTAATCTACCGAGCCTGGCGACACTTGCGGCTTTCCTCAAGCATTTCATCTCACATATCACTATTTGTCTTGTATTATTAATTCTTAGTTCATCTCGCTCTGCACTCGCTGCCCGAATAACACCATAAAACATTAGCCAGACTGTTTTTTTCACCAGCTTCAAAGCACTCTCATGTGTGTAAAACGAACGAGAAAGTGTTTTTATGATCTTTGTTATCTGCTATTCCTGGTTTGAATAGTGTCAACGCAGAATTCTTTGCACAAGTCTTATGATTGTCTTTTGTCTTTCCCCAGGTGAATAATGGTTGATAGCATCCACATTTGCCGTTGAGCGTAGGTGTGGGTTTCTATGTTGTCGTTACATGGCTAGGTAGTGTCGCCTTGGTTGCTTTGAGTCCATGTCTGTTCAAGGTTATCTTGAGATTTTCCATCCACCGTTTTCTTGATCTACCTCTGACTTTATATCCGGATTTGTATAAATCTAGAGTTACATCCGTTAGCTCTATGTCCGGATTCTTTCTTTATATGGAATTATTATATGAATAATATAATATAAACGCATCGAGAATTTAATAATTTTTTTTTAAATCATACAGCAAACAGAATCCGAACCAGGTCTGCTCAAATGGCACACATTCGCCTCGAGTCTTGAGACACGATGTCTTACTTCTTCGACCACACAGCATCCCTAATAAAGATATCATTGGACATAGAAGAATTTATATATCTGTGCAGTGTGTGTTGTTGTCCGTGTGTCAATCGACCGGTACATATTCATCAATCAATCACTAAACCCGTAACCCTTCAGGGTCGAAGGGGTACCACATTGGATGCTTCAGCACACATAGTCCTCCAGAGAATTATATCCTCAGCGATGCGGATGAGTGTGGAAATATCTCGCCCTGTCCATTCCTTGATGTTGTCTTCCATGCCTTTATTTGTCCTCCTCTGCTTCTTCCACCCTCGACAGTTCCCTGCAGTATTGTTTTTGACAATGAATCGTGCCTGCAAACATGTCCGAACCATGCTAGTTTTCGTCGTTTCACTATTGAAAGCAATGACTCCTGAACACCTGCACACATCTCTACTTTATTTCTTACGTACACATTGGTCTTATGTTCCCTATAGGAAATTCGTAGAATTCGTCTGTAGCATTTGTACTCGTAAGCCTGTAAGCTTCTCTCCATCTTCGCAGTGAGTGTCCGACTCTCACAACCATACAGCACAACAGAAAGCACCAGCGACTTATACAAGTTATATTCATAATAGTTTGGGAATATACACGTTGTAAATCTTGACATTGTAGCTTGGAAATATACACATTTAAATTCTTGACTAAGACCGCATCTTTATTAAGGATGCAGTGTGGTCGAAGACGGAGGACGTGGTAGCTTAATGTGCGAGGCGATTGGGTGCCATATGAATCTTAATTAATGCAGAATGAATTTTGTTTATATGATCTTATTGTTATTTGGGTTGGGTTCATTCTCATAAGCTGATCGAACAATTTTACTTGCTATCTTTCGAAATGCTCAATGCATGACATTATACACACACTTTTCCCAAAAAAAATGTTGGTTTTCTTATTTTATCTAGTACAGTAACCATTGTGACTTTTCTCAGACACTTCATTTCGCAAGTAACGATTTTACTTTGCAGCGCGACTGTTAAAGACCATGTTTGACATTGCTAGTAGTGTTTGGTATAAAAATTGTAGATATTATTTGTCGTTTGATTTCCATCTTGATCTTTGGGTGAAGAAATAATGGTGTAAGTTGGTAAGTCACTGTGTTTGATTTCTGACACCTTGTTTATATGTCGCTGTCTAGTATTTCATTTTCGGGGAAAACAAATGTTGCCTAAAAATTTAGGTTATTTTATTATGATAAAAGGTTACATTACGTGAGATTACATTTTATGTTTAGGCACTCAACACTGCCCAGATCAATGTTTACTTGCAGACCCAAGCGAAGTGGAAATGTAGAGTAGATAGTGTCAACTGGTAAGAATACGAAGTAGAGTAGGACCACGATAAGTTACTCGACCGTCGACCAGCAGCACGGGTTAGCTATTAGTTATGTTGACTATCCTCTTCGCACACTGGACAAGTCCATAGGTGCTCAGATCTCCGCTTCAGTAAATCTCTCAGGGTATAAGGCTGATGGTTCCAGTTCTATGTTGGTTCACTGCTCTTTTTTAAATCTTTGTCAGGGGTTCTCTACGGGCCACGCCCATCCTCACTCCCAATTCGCGCATTCTCGATATTGACTCATGCTCGTTCATCTCAAAATTCCCTGATCGTGAGGATTCACGAAGAGCAATGAGTATGTCTGCTCGGTCCATAGGCTGACCGTCTGTTGTGGTGGCGAGGCTAGCTAATTGGTCGGCTCGTTCGTTTCCCTCCACGCCCGCGTGTCCGGGGACAAAAATAAGCATGAGTCTTTGTAGTGATGCCCGCATTTCTGCTCTCTCTAATGACTCCACCCATTCCCTACGTACATCACCTATTTTGACTTTTTGAATCATATTCAGAGAGTCACTAAGTATGCAAGCATGGGAATAGGCTTGCGATTCCAGCCAGTTAAGTGCCTGCGTTACTGCGAATACTTCCATTGTTAGACTGCTTGTTGTTGCGGTAAAGGCACCACTGGCTTCATGTACTGTTCTTCCTTTTGATCTGGCAGTTAAGGCCCATGCGCATCGGTGGTGACGAATGACCGACCCATCCGTGTAAATCACAACATCTGTGTCACCGGTATTCTCACAGATTAGTGTCTTGACCTCAGCATCCCCACTTACGGGGCTGAGTTCCCTGCACTCTCTATTGAGTTTAATGACGGCCTTGACTGTCTCTTGAAAGACCGTAGGAATAGGCATCCATTTCTCGCTAGGCACCACAGGCACGGGTTTTGAGCGCACTCATTATTTATGGTTTGAAATTACAATTAACCTCGTGGCTCACTCAGCCATCAGAAAGTAGGATATCAGAACTCGTGTACTTTTGGAATGTCGAGGAATTATGGATGTCATTTAATATAATAGAGACAAGAATTAATCAACTACTAACAAAGAATAGATGCAATTTAGTCAAATAGATAATTGCATGCCATTTGATAGTACACGTGAAGAAATGTCATTTGATGGTATACGAAACGAAATTTCATTTGACATCTTGCAAGAAATGATTTCATTTAACCATTCCGTGTATAGAATTACAGCAAACATGTGAGGGGGAAAAAACAATTTGTATCGGGAAGTTGGTTGTTGGTTCACTAAACTTACAAATTAAATGGAAAGATCGAAAATGTGAAAGTACAAACAGTCGTTAGTTGACAGTCCAATTCTGAATATCAGACTGCCTCAGGCAAGTGGGACAATCCGACAGAAAGATGGATAGACGGCACTAATGAAAGGATGAGGTCACATTTCATAGAGCTAACGAGTCATATTTCATGGAGGCATGGCCAGCTATATTTCATGGAGCTAACAGCAGTTATATTTCATGGATAAAATGGCAGTTACATTTCATAGAGCTAATATGCGGCCTTTAGCACACAGTTACATTTCATAGAGCTAATATGCGGCCTTTAGCACACAGTTACATTTCATAGAGCTAATATGCGGCCTTTAGCACACAGTTACATTTCATAGAGCTAATATGCGGCCTTTAGCACACAGTTACATTTCATAGAGCTAATATGCGGCCTTTAGCACACAGTTACATTTCATAGAGCTAATATGCGGCCTTTAGCACACAGTTACATTTCATAGAGCTAATATGCGGCCTTTAGCACACAGTTACATTTCATAGAGCTAATATGCGGCCTTTAGAACACAGTTACATTTCATAGAGCTAATATGCGGCCTTTAGCACACAGTTACATTTCATACAGCTAATATGCGGCCTTTAGCACACAGTTACATTTCATAGAACTAATAATGCGGCCTTTAGAACACAGTTACAAAATTCCTCCCTGCGACTCCTTAACGGGAAATAACCACTTTATGTTTTCTTTTAAAGCAGCAATATTTCATAACAATAAATTGTTTAGTGTATGAATAGAATATTATAAGAATTTGCAGTTTTTCGGGCAACAACAATTTCTCTGTTTATATTTTTATTTCCACAAGAACTAACGGCGCCAACGCACATTCATCGTTGCAACTGCGTGGTAATTACATGTGTGGTAACTTCTCAAAGATCCAATTCTTCCACTTTCGTCGAAATCAATTAAACAACGGATCGTTCAGAAAGCAATGACAACCTACTAAAAGTAACTAAAACTTAGAAAATAACTATTGAAAATATGCAGAGCTAATCACTATATCCTGAGTAAAAAATTTTGAGACTAACGGGAATTGAACCAGTCCGTAGAGAGATGCGGTTAGTCAAGTACGGAAGAACGCGTGTGCAATTGTTGCTAGGCGATTTGGTGCCGTAGAACGGACTGGTTCAATTCCCGTTAGTCTCAAGAATTTGTTTAATTGTCCTCTGGCTTCCTACTTAAATTTACTTGCATATCCTGAGTATAAGAACATGTCTGTGTGTGATGATTGTGGCGTCACTGTATGGTCATGACAAGCGATATGGTAATCTAATGATGTCATACCCGCATGCGCAATATCTATGAGTCTCATTAATGACCCACTAAATAAACCACCCATGTAATAGAAAATCTGCAAACCTAAGTAGATCAAATGTTGTTATATTGAGACCCTCTTCTTATTAGAAGCTTTGTAGCACATCATCTGTACAATTATGGTTGTCATGTATTTTATTGTTGTTGCTTTGTGTGTTCTGTATATGCATGCATGCACCCTCTGAGGTTGTGAGAGAGCCAGAGATATACTGCGCAGCACTGGAGAGGTGAAATTTTGATGGCCGCTCATCCCATTTGGTTACCAGAGCCGCAATGAGACGAAAAATATATAAAGGAGCTCTGTGAAACAACAAACGTGTCAGCAGTTCAGGATACAAAGTATATAGCAACAATTTTGCATAGCAGCCACTTATCTCTCAGTCGACCCGACTAGACTATCTGTTCATCTGATATAGTACAACAATCAATAAAAGGTAGCAATACTGCAAAATTGAATAACAATAGTACGTACGTATTATTGCCCTTTAGTGATAGTCTGTCAGTTATCATCAAGTGAAACTTTTAAAACTTGTGTTATACGTCAGTACGATCTGATATAATCAGGTTTTGCTCTCTAGAAACTATTGATGATATCGGAAATGACCATAGACCAATCCTCACCAATATTAATACACCCAACAGAGCATATTTCAAACAGAAAACTCACTGGAACTTTGACATAGCTGATTAGAAATTATTCCAATAAATATCGGATTTCCTGCTTATGTAATATCAACAGTAATGATGTAGAAACATTTACTTCTGAGGTGACAAAAGCTATCCTCAATGCAGCATCACAAGGGTCAGTCAGAGATCTTATAAACCAATACAGAAATGTAAGCTTGTATTCTTGAAAGGAAACCCGCATGAAAAGTGCTTGAGATACGCCATCACAAGAAGCAAAAATACTTAACAACAAATATGCTAAAGTAAAACTGATAGTGAAGATGACCAAATATAACAAATGAAAAAAACCAAGCGCTAATTTAGATCATGGAAAAAAAATGGTAAAAAATGCTTGGACACTGATCAACAATTTGTCTGGAGAAAATTAGAAGAGAAAGTGATGAACTTGTGATGGATGAAAGCAGAACAATCACCAAACACGAGAAAAAAAAGCCAGAACAGATTAACTACTTTTTTGCGAGTGTGAACAGTGTTGAGATTGCTTTCCTAAAGGTTGTATGTGCCAAGTTAAATACCGCTACATGAAATCAATAAGGTCGTATGTGCCAAGATAAATACCGCTACATGAAATCGATAAGGTCGTATGTGCCAAGATAAATACCGCTACATGAAATCGATAAGGTCGTATGTGCCAAGATAAATACCACTACATGAAATCGATACGGTCGTATGTGACAAGATAAATACCGCTACATGAAATCGATACGGTCGTATGTGCCAAGGTAAATACCGCTACATGAAATCGATAAGGTCGTATGTGCCAAGATAAATACCGCTATATGAAATCGATATGGTCGTATGTGCCAAGGTAAATACCGCTACATGAAATCGATATGGTCGTATGTGCCAAGATAAATGCCGCTATATGAAATCGATAAGGTCGTATGTGCCAAGATAAATACCGCTACATGAAATCGATAAGGTCGTATGTGCCAAGATAAATACCACTACATGAAATCGATAAGGTCGTATGTGCCAAGATAAATACCACTACATGAAATCGATATGGTCGTATGTGCCAAGATAAATACCGCTACATGAAATCGATAAGGTCGTATGTGCCAAGATAAATACCGCTACATGAAATCGATAAGGTCGTATGTGCCAAGATAAATACCGCTACATGAAATCGATAAGGTCGTATGTGCCAAGATAAATACCGCTACATGAAATCGATAAGGTCGTATGTGCCAAGATAAATACCGCTACATGAAATCGATAAGGTCGTATGTGCCAAGATAAATACCACTACATGAAATCGATACGGTCGTATGTGACAAGATAAATACCGCTACATGAAATCGATATGGTCGTATGTGCCAAGGTAAATACCGCTACATGAAATCGATAAGGTCGTATGTGCCAAGATAAATACCGCTACATGAAATCGATATGGTCGTATGTGCCAAGATAAATACCGCTATATGAAATCGATAAGGTCGTATGTGCCAAGGTAAATACCGCTACATGAAATCGATAAGGTCGTATGTGCCAAGATAAATACCGCTACATGAAATCGATAAGGTCGTATGTGCCAAGATAAATACCGCTACATGAAATCGATAAGGTCGTATGTGCCAAGATAAATACCGCTATATGAAATCAATGCACACACATTTTCTAGAGGAGTACTTTTTTAAACACTATTTTTGTGAGAATTGGTTCAAAAGACGACATTCCGATGGAAACACCGTCTAAGTGTGACGCATGCTTGTTCTTATACAGGTCTGGAGTTTTATCTTTATTCCTGATTCTTGATTAGAAATTAGCATCGTAGCACAACGGGTATTCCCATAAGTGTTCAGTTCTCCGTTCCAGCAGTCATTCGAGTGTATGAAGACTCAAAGTCCAAGTCATGTGTTGATTACGTGATCTTCGGTTCTTTCCAGAAAGAGTATATTTTATTCTCTCACCTTTAATCACTTTTAATTCTGTCATTCTTTGAATGTGTATGTTTTGAGTCTCATTGTTAACATCTTCATTTTGCAATGAATTTATGACTGCTTTAATTAAGTCAGCTTTATCTCTTCTCAATACTGTACGGTCAATCGCAGCATTGCCTGCCATTGAGTCGGCTCTTTCGTTTCCTCTGACTCCAGCTTGATCAGGGCAGAATATCCATGCAATGCTCTGTATAATTGAGTTGTTCAATAACGCAGCCCATACCTTTCTAAACATGATATTTTCTATCTTGCGCAGCATACTTTGAGAGTCTGTATTACCGATTGGGTTGATGTATCCGTTATCAACCAACTTAGTTCTGTTTTAACTCCCCCTATCTCCGTCCTCATGATGGATGTGATAGTGGAGTATGCAGATGATATCTCAACCAACTTCAAGCCGTTTGTACAGGCAACAAATTCTCAATCGCATTTATTTGTATTTATGTTGACTGTGCCCTCTATATGTGTACTTATGTCTTGTGTTTATCTCTTTATAATACTATATTTAACCTTTTTTAACAAATTTATTGTTGCCTCCTGAAATGGTGTCTTCAATTGAAACCTGTTCTCCCTTTTTAACTGCACTATGTGGTAAGCTTACTTCTATCTATCTATCTATCTATCTATCTATCTATCTATCTATCTATCTATCTATCTATCTATCTATCTATCTATCTATCTATCTATCTATCTATCTATCTATCTATCTATCTATACGCTGTGGTCCTTGTTTGCCTTGTGGCGGCAGGGGTAGAAGAGTTCTCTGGAGATGGCCTTCTTGTGTGCTGTTTGTAAGCTTGTTCCTATGGCTTTCTTGATTTCTGTGATCCATCTTTTACATGGTCTGCCTCTTGCTTTATAGCCGTTATGTATATGTGCCTTGGCCATTTGTGGCATGCTGTCTGTTGGTAGTCTGGAAGCGAGTGAAAACCACTTGATCTGTTGTTTTTTATGTGTTCCAATAGTGGTATTGTTTTGGTTATCTGTCTGATGTTATCGATTCTAATTATATCTCTTAATAACACTCCGTGTATTCTTCGTAGACATGTCATTTCTGTTGTCACTATTTTTCTCTTGTCGTGTGCTGTCAATGTCCAGGTTTGGCACTGGTAGCACAGTGACAGAATAATAATTGTCCTGTATACTGCAACTTTAGTGTCTATGTTTACATTTTTGTTCTTGAAAATACGTGTCATCTGTCCTAGAATCTGATAAGCTTATTTGACATTCGAAAATTGAACACTCAGAATAATGAAATTTTGCATTTCACTAGAAACTCAAGTAAAAACTAGTTTTTTTTCCCAAATTATTATGTCGTTACAATTTCTCACACCAGTTGGTTCTTCAATATTCATTGATTCTTGCTGGTCTTTGTGAAGCGACAAACAGTATAAGCGAAATGACCTATGAAAAAAAGTTGGATTTCTTTGATCCGCATAATGATTAACGAAATAAATAATATAATATAGAAGCAGAGGTTTTATTAATAATGAAAAATCGTGCAACAAACGGGATTGGAACCAGGTCCGCTTGGATGGCACCCACATCCCTCGTGACTCAAGATACCAGGTGAATAATGATTGACATGGGCCAGTTTTTGTTGTCAACTCGTATGTCAGCTATCAGTGCGGTCTTAAGGAAACACATAAATCAACTTTCCGACCGAAAGATCTTTAACACTACACAACATAGCACATGACAAGTAAAGGATGACACTGTCTATAACATATAATAATGATGAATAAAAACACAAATGCTGGAAGAAGATCCGCAAAAAAATACTTTATCATTCGCAAGTTTTATTTCCTTATGTTTTCAATTTATTTTGGTAGTCGTGCCATATTTTTTACTACATTTCCATGACACTGTGAATATATATATATATATATATATATATATATATATATATATATATATATATATATATATATATATATATATATATATATATATATATATATATATATATATATATATATATATATATATATATATATATATATATATATATATATATATATATATATATATATGTTAGGTAGATTTTTCTTTTACATAGACAATCTATGTTCTAAAATCTTAACATAGAAAGTGGATTTTCAGCTATTTGAAGAATTTATTTGAGAATAATCATGAATTTCATCTCGAAGCGCAATATGCACACGTAACTACTGAAGCGTCTTTATCTGTACGCTTGTTGAAGTTATACCTAACAAGCGACACTCACGACGCTTTCAGCAATATCAATCTCTCGTGGAGGATTGACTGTTTTTATACCAACAAAAAGAAGAATTTTTTCTATTTTAATTTCCGATGTTATTTTATGGGCAAATCTTTATTTCGTGCAAACGAAGATTCGATTCATATAACGTTGTTCATTTAGAGTACTAATGCTTTCCAGGGGCGTAGATACTGTTTTGTTTTAAAGTATGGGGTTGGGTGTATGTTTTTCTTCAAGGAGAATTTTGCACTTAGTTTTTGGAAGTTTTCATTATCGTTTTTGGCGCCGGTGTGTTGCCGGCACCAGAACGGGGAGAAAATAATAGCAACACACACTGTTATCTGCTATGAATGTCAAATGAGGCGACTAATGAGGTTTGACATCCGGATACAGTTTGGATGTACCATCAACTGAGTGTCAAAGTGACCTATACTGAAGATGGATGTGTCATGCCATATTGCGCAATTAAGCTGTAAACCATGACACAGCTCATTCCGTTCTGTGGACTACATCCTGCTAATCTTCAGGAGTTTGTGACGCTGTGCAGACGAAGAAGAGAATTATTTTTATTTTCCTTTTTTTTTTTTTTTTTTTTTTTTTTTGGTGTGTGGAAAAATCACTAAAGGAAGGGAAAGGATATTTAACCTTCTTTTCTGACTTTTCCTTTTAACTGTACGTTATGTTCTATTTCCCTACCAGGGTAGTTTGAGCCCTTCCCCAGTCCCCCCCTCTCCCCCCCCCCCCCACAAATCTTATCTACCTCGATTCTTTCATGCCGTGTTGATGTACAGTGCTAGGCAAAAGTGGGAGTTCACAAAATATCCAACCTGGCGTGACTGACAGAAGATTGGGTGATTGCTAAGTTGAAGATATAAGTAATAACTTCAGTCTGGCTCAAAACTCAGCAGAAATTCACTTCAAATACTGTAGTTTGCGTGCAATGAATAAATATATAGGGATAAATGTTCCAGTGTAGGGTAACAGCCATAAACAGGAAGTACGTGGCTGGAGTAACACATGGCAAATGTCAAGATATACAAAAGTAGGTAGATGTGTTACCAAAATAAAACATAAAACAAACTAACAACGAGATACAGGGACAGACGATGTTTCGACTAAAAAGCCTTCATCAGGAAAAACAAACGACCACAATAAAACAAATCTTACATGGAGACGAATAGGGTTATAATAAGGAGGAGAGGAGGACAATATCAGATAGGTAATGGAGGAAACGAAGATAGAGCAGCATGACAGGAGAGAAGAAGGTATGAGGAGAAGATAGTAGTAAGTTGGGAGGGGAAGTGGACAGAGGAAAGTGAGATGGAAAAAGGAAAAGATATAATAGCAAGTAAATTACAAATACTTACCTCAAAAGTGGCAAAAGAGAATGAATATTACAGACAAACAATCATAATGTAAGGGAAAAGCAAAATGAGATGGTACGAGAGATCATATGGAGACAGAGCGAGAGAGGGGGAGACAAAGGGGCCAAAACGGCAGGAACAGACGAGGAAGAGCAAACAGCAGGAGGAAAATATGAGCAGAAAATGGTGATATATGAGAGAAAATAGTGCAATAACAATAACTTAACTAAGGCAGGTCGAGGCGCCGGAGTGCAAGGAAAAAAACCCCGCAAAAGTGAGAACAATGGAATAAGACAATAACCTGGAGGAAAGGTAGGACACAGCTAACATCAACTGACGTAGTAGCAGGGGCGTAAAAGCGAAAAATTAAGAGGACAAGGTTTTATATACCTGAAGTTAACATCTCCTTCAGGGCCGAAGATTTGATAACTTTAATGAGAGGGGTTTTTTACCTAAACAAATGTAAAAAGGTCCGATCTTTGGATGGATTTAGTGTGTAAATTTCACTAGTGTACAAGAACATTTGAAGACCGTTCTGAAAATATATCGCTAAGAGTGTGTTTTACTATCCGTTTGGTATAGCTCCTAAAGGCTATGTTCAGATGTGCTGGGGTAGGATAGGGTTTTAACCCCAAACCCTTTTTTCTACGAGAATGCCCTGAAGGAGGGATTACTTTCAACAAAGTAGTTTATTTTTCTTCGTGAAGGTTGCTGTGATGTTTTATGGGGCAGTCACTAAAATTGGGGATGGTGAAGTTTTCTCACGTCTTTTGGGCTTGATTTCTAGTACTAAATGACATGATTCTACCCATTAAAGAGGCCGGAGTGTGAATCACCCCCAAGACCCCCTATCTAGCAGACTGAATCAAACAATCATTACCTTGAAACTCATATGGTGTGTACACGCCATCGTATGCGTTGCCCATGGAGACTGACTGCCCATTGTCTCTACTCATGATATGTTCTCTGCCTCATTCCATGTGATTTCAATCTCTGTCACTTCATTTACGGCGTCTCTTCTCCTTGTGTGTCTTTCCCTTTCCCTGTTTTAATTTTTCCCTGCTGGTTCCATGTCATTTAACCTCTAGCTACATTTCTCTCACAATAATATCGCATGTGACCAAATACTAGCTAAACTTCAGGGAACAAACAATAACAAATACTAGCTAAACTTCACGGAACAAACAATAACAAATACTAGCTAAACTTCACGGAACAAACAATAACAAATACTAGCTAAACTTCACGGAACAAACAATAACAAATACTAGCTAAACTTCACGGAACAAACAATAACAAATACTAGCTAAACTTCACGGAACAAACAATAACAAATACTAGCTAAACTTCACGGAACAAACAATAACAAATACTAGCTAAACTTCACGGAACAGACAATAACAAATGATAGCTAAACTTCACGGAACAAACAATAACAAATACTAGCTAAACTTCACGGAACAAACAATAACAAATACTAGCTAAACTTCACGGAATAGACAATAACAAATACTAGCTAAACTTCACGGTACAAACAATAACAAACACTAGCTAAACTTCACGGTACAAACAATAATATTAGGCCGATAGATGAAATAAAAACAAATGTAACAAAACAGGTGATTTATGTAATAAAATATTATTAATTAATTATTATAACTTACTGAAGTGTTTCTGAAATCAGAGAGAATTTCCATTAATCCAAATGACTCGAGAAAGTACCACACTCCTGAAACAGTTTTAATAATTTAAAATCAGATGTCGGTATCCGATGTTAGATAATAAATATGTAGGCCTATTGTATGAAATATGTACAAAACTCAGAACGGCGTTTCTTTTTGTCACATGAGAAAATACAATTTTCTATACAAATAAATATTCCAAGAGTCGTTCGAAATTAACTGAATACCAGATAGTGTGAGAAACTCACTGTTGGCGTGAGAGAGATGCCTCGCGTACTTAAATCAATCCCTACCAGCTGGGCGTTTATATCTGCCAAGCATGGTCGCCAGTGGCCCGGCGTGATGTTTACTTGAAGCGCAATTTCCCCCATGATCACGTGGGGGAGACTACTACAAACTGTTACTAGTTTGCTCGTTGTTCAATCCTGGAATATAGGGAAACTGTTGTAGATTCCCAGAAATCAATCTTACCCCTAAGCGTGACTACTCACTGATGAGTTTCTAGTTTCGACTTATTGAATAACACAGTCATTTGTCTTCTCTAAGTCTTTCCTCTCCCCCACTTGTTTTAACATCTGTACTATTTTGTTTTTCTGTGTGCCTTTCTTAAACACTCACATAAACAAGCCTTGGAGGTTGAGGCGTCAGGAATATCTGAACCACGAATTCCATTTCATTTTCAAAATTTCTAACATAACAAAATTGGACTAATATCCGCGGTTGAAAGGAGCAGGCCATTTTTTAACTTCACCATAAGAAGTAAATTTTTCTTACCTAAAGACATTTCTATTTCTAACACGTCCAGGTGTCGTAGTAATTAAATTACCAGAACAGAGACAATTACTATTGCTAACACGTATAGATATATATATAGATTTCAAGTGACTGTGACATATTCTTTCCAGAACGTTGTCTTTGTGAACGCCTCTCTGTCTCGGGCAAGCAGGTCTCCATTGGTCAGAGACCAATAATTTCAAAATTTCAATGTTTTCTTATTCTCTGTCCGGGATGTTTCTATGATCTTTCTGTAGCACTTTATTTCAAAATAATTTATTCTTCTTGATATTGTTGTGTCAAAAATCCAAACTCAATCCATAAGTTGCCACTGGGAAACATATGATCTATCTTAAAAGGTTCCTAATCCCCATGAGTAGAATGCTCTTCCAATAGGCATTGCACCAAGCCGAAATGTGAAGTCTCCTGTGTATGAAAGAAAGCTCAGAAACCTTCCCATTGCACATGGGAAGTAAGAGCTAATCGCTCGTAATTCCTGTGGTTCACAAACAAACAAACAATCTTAAAAGGATTATTTTAGTGTCATTGTTACTACGTGGCCACAAATTTTTGTGCTAATACCCATATTAAATATTACACAAAGGATCGCAAAATATCAGCTCACGGACTGCAGCACCCAGCAGGTCCTAGTGCGCATGATTACTTGAATACATTATGGAAAACAGTGATTTGATATATATACTTCTGGGCCTATATCACGTGTACGTTTAGAAATAAAGACACGAAATAGCAGCAAGAAATAGCATACGCTAAGAATAGCCATTTCATTTACAAAACTAAAAAAAAATTCAAATCAGTCTCAATTTATTAACAATCTGCATGCTAGGAAACATAACGTGATTTTTTTGTAACGAATATATTATGTATGATTCTATCTTGGAAGAGTTCGAATGCCATCTTGGCGATGTTGAGTTTACAATTTAATGATCGTTGGATCACAGTTACAAGAACGGATTTTCCTAGCTTGTTCTATATTTCTCCTCCTTGTGTACTTTCTTTCTTTCTCCTAGAGAATTACTCAAGTAATAGCTTCTATTTCCAGGTTTATCTCTATTTAGTAAAAATGCCTGGGTGTGTTCGGTTATGTCAAATGTAGCTCATATGTGAGGTACATCCCTTTCAACCGCGGACGCTGATCACATTTGGTTATATCAGAGCTTTGAAACCAATAAAACATTGTGGAGGTTGTAGTTCTCGTAATCTAGATACATGACCTCCGTGTTTTAGTGTGTTGGCGCATGTCTAGAACTGTGGTCTTGTAACAATGAAGTTTCGTGTTCAATCATGGCCATCTAGAGATATATAAGTTTACTATCGTGATAAGACGTCACAAAAAAAGTCGATTGGTACCAAAAAAGCCATTATTTTCCTTAAAGTAAATACCACGTTTTCTCCAAATTAGGCATGTAAGTTAATCTTGGCTGATGCGATTAAGTATTAGTCATTTTGTGTTTACTTTCTGTCGTCAGCCAATGAAAGCATGGAAAAAATCGGATAAGCAAAGATAATGGAGGCGCGTGAGATCAGCACACCGGACGATTCTAGAAAAGGGTTTGATATACACTAGTCTCATATATATTCCAGCAATATTCGTGGAAATTGGTTCTAGGAAGGGACATCCTCGCAACGCCTCTTAACAACTGATTCTTTTTGTAAAGCCATATCGTGACCTTATGTATAATTGAATATCCGTGCTTCCATCTACTGTTGGCACTGTGGTTTTTTTTTTCCCAAGGTACAATTAAACGTCCTACTTGTATACACACATGGTAGCCATTACTATGACACTTCTTGCACTACATTAATTAGACAGCATGCATAACTACAATTTTCTCTCCTCTTTGGCAACTAGGTCGGAAATTGGAGCGAAGAATAGTTACACTGTCTTGCATGGCATAATGGAAGACTACGAAGATTATGGGTAGGGTTGACTATCGAACACCGTAATCTTGGTTGTGATGACATTTACTGAAAACCCGTGCATGCGCTGCCCGGAAGAAATCAACCATTTTATGTGTAACTTGACTTTCGATCTGATACATCTTACAAATTGACTTTCGATCTTACACATCTTACAACTTGACTTTCAATCTTACACATCTTACAACTTGACTTTCGATCTTACACATCTTACAACTTGACTTTACATCTTACAACTTGACTTTCCATCTTACACATCTTACAACTTGACTTTCGATCTTACACATCTTACAACTTGACTTTCCATCTTACACATCTTACAACTTGACATTCCATCTTACACATCTTACAACTTGACTTTCCATCTTACACATCTTACAACTTGACTTTCCATCTTACACATCTTACAACTTGACTTTCCATCTTACACATCTTACAACTTGACTTTCCATCTTACAACTTGACTTTCCATCTTACAACTTGACTTTCCATCTTGCACATCTTACAACTTGACTTTCCATCTTACACATCTTACAACTTGACTTTCCATCTTACACATCTTACATCTTGACTTTCCAACTTACAACTTGACTTTCCATCTTACAACTTGACTTTCCATATTACACATCTTACAACTTGACTTTCGATCTTACACATCCTACAATTTGACTTTCCATCTTACACATCTTACAACTTGACTTTCGATCTTACACATCTTACAACTTGACTTTCCATCTTACACGTCTTACAACTTGATTTTCCATCTTACACATCTTACAACTTGACTTTCCATCTTACACATCTTACAACTTGACTTTCCATCTTACACATCTTACAACTTGACTTTCCATCTTACACATCTTACAACTTGATTTTTCATCTTACACATCTTACAACTTAACTTTCCATCTTACAACTTGACTTTCCATCTTATACATCTTACAACTTGACTTTCCATCTTACACATATTACAACTTGACTTTCCATCTTTGACCATCTAAATAACGGGACAACCAACTCGAACCCAAAATCTCTTTAATCGTCTCTTATGGCATGTCTAGAAGGCAACAGTGCCAATAAGTTTTGGTTACCCTTTCGGCCCCCAGCAACACAGAGGAAAGAACTAAATAGTAAGCTATATTCTGTAGCCTCCAATCTAATTCCTGACAAAAGTTTGACAAGGTATAAATGACTGACTTTATTGTAATTTGCTTACCACATATGTACTCCGCTAATCTCAATAAAACGGTAGAGAGAAGCGCACGTAGCTCAAGCGATAATTCGCTATGATCTCCGAACACAATTCTTTATTTTTTTTAAAGTGAGTTCAGACCGAATTCGAACCTGCGTCCTCTGGAGCATAAGGCATCTGATTTAACAACGTTACTTGACTGTCACCAATAGAAAAAAACCCAACATAATTCGATCACGTCTTGTGGGTAGTTTTTGACAATTTCCGTGCATTTCGTTGTTCGGTGACAGCAGGCGACACAAATTATATAAATAGCAACCAACAAAACTCACAACAATAATATCAAACATTAAGTAAGAATGCTGGTTCTTCTTTGTTTTGATCTTGCTGTTATGTCGCATTTCGTGTTTTGTTGCGCTGAAACATTACTCTACAGAGACTTCGGCTTATGACCATCCCGACTCATCATTCCTGACTGTCATTTCATTAAGTCGGTCAGGTAATTTTCTGGGAAAACTGACAAATGAAACGTAATATTTGAATTATGTAGAGTCTTTAAAGAATTTTACTAATACTCTATGGAAATTATCGTTTCGAATATGCAACATCAAAAATCTATAATTAATGAAACAACACAAATAAAATATAAAAATAAACAAGAAATGAAGTTAAATTTCAAAAGACGGAAACATGGAATTTAAAAATTGTTTCATTTGTTGACAAACTTCCATTGGATCCCTTCTGTTGCACAACAATCCTCCGACTAAATTTCTAGAAGAATATACTCCAGAAAACGGAAATGCGTTGTGTCGACTTTTTATTTGGCACCAATGGTCCAACACGCCTAACTTGTGTGGTATTTAAAAACATTTGAAATGTGAAAATTCATATGAAAAATTGAAATGACAATAAAATGAAATGTTCACAACTGAAATTAACAAAAGAATCACATTAACAAATCATCATCATCATGAGATGCCATGCCTACTGGCGTAGGCGGTCATGGCTCTCCACAGTATTATGTATCAAAGTCGTTGTTGTTTCCTTGCCGTGCCAGGTTGTCAAACTGTCTAATATTTTCTCACGTTGTCGCCCTCTGTCTCAGTTGCCTACAATTTTGCCTGTTGTGAGTATGTTCTCTAAACCTGCCTGTCTCATGAAAAGGCCAAAAAAAGACGATTGCCTTTTTCTTATATTGTTGATTAAGATCCGTTTCGCATTTGACTCTTTCAACACCTCTACATTATTAACAAATATTAAAATGAAAACAAAAGATTAAACAAACTGGACGGGGGAGGGGGGAAATGAAGAACAGTGAATGAAGAAAAATTGTGGTTTAAATTACTGGTTAAATGTAGTAACAATTTAAAATAAAGAAATTTCCACACAAAAAAAATGAAGTATTAGGAAGAACATTGATTAACTACAAACAAATATGGGACAGAAAATTCATTGTTCAATAATGATAGTTTCCTTGTCATCAGTAGCACAACCAATTTATACAGTCAAATCCCAGTATAACAACTTGGTCCGCAACGTCACAACATTCATGTAATACATAAACTCACTATATGCAGTATAGTTAATTCTATTGTGTTGTATGATTGTGAGAGATGGACATTCACTGCGGTCATTCCGGGGCGATTAAGGGCCTTAGAATACATATGTTACAGATGAATTCTACGAATGTGCCTTAGAAAGTGGAATAAATGTGTAAAAAAACTAAAATAGTGAGGTGTACAGGTCCACAAGAACCATTGATTTCAATAGCGAAACGATGAAAACTTACATGGTTTGGATATGTATACCAACATGATTCCTTGTCAAATACAGTACTGTATGGAACGGGCGTTACATTTGTGCCACATTAGTCTTCGGTACCGTCCTAGTAGAGACCAACGCATATTAAACGGAACAAACTTTGGTGAAACGAAGTTCACCGGTAACTAAGGTACAACGGGACATAAAAACATATTATACAAGGGACACAATCATAAATAATGCAACAAATTTTTTGGGAACACGTAATCTTGCATAAGAACGAGAGCAGCATGAAATATTGTGTTTGTGGTTGCTGTCCATGACATCCACATACATTCTGCATGATAACTTATATAGATGTAACACTGTGTGCATTGTTTCTCCATTCCACGCTACCCCACACACGTGCAATGTGCAGAGTTCCATTATTTTCATGCGCTTCCGTAACACGCAGTCTTTGTTACTTCAAATATTGTATAGTAGTGTGTCCTGATATAAGCTAATTGGACCTTGTTGTCTGCTGGTTGAAAGGGACACGCCTCTCGGAAAGAGAGGAAAACTCATTAACTAACTACTTACCTACTACTGTAACACGCATATAGTAAAACGACCAACATTTTTTCTATGCGCTCATTATTTCTGCGCGTTACACACTGAGAGGCCCCTTCCCACCAACCCCATAGTGTAGCACGTAGAAGATAGGTAGAGTACAGATATTATCAACAGGTAGTACTTGTTCTATTTTGTAGAAACACAACCAATTCCTGATTATTTCTGGGGGCACTCAAACCGTCGTGACTGTGTTAGCAGCAGCCATGTTTGTTATTATATGTAGCAACAAATACCAGCGAGTTGTCATGCGCAGTGACTATCTAAAAAGTGGGATTAAACACCTGATCAGTGTATTTGCCTTTACTAGGAAATAACCTAATCTTCTATTTCAATATCATCCAACAGATGACAATTGTGTCACATTAATTTTCTAACTCGATATCCAACATATGACATTTGTGCCACATTATTTTTTTATCCAGTCTGTGCCCCTTATGGATAACTAAAAGTTTATGGATGTGATCCCCTAAAGATTTAACAAATGTTTTCCTTTACCGAAGTGTTCAATACTACTACATATACGAATGTTGAAGAGTGATATATCTGTGTACGAAATCGATTAGTTATTATTATGTATTGACAGGTCCTTGACACTATAGCCTAAATTTGGAAGTTTATTTTACAAATATTTGTATAGTTGGATGCTTTGTTTTACTCAAGATGGATTACGTCCTAGTTGAAATATGCATTCGTCACCACAAAGATATTTAAACATCTACCCACTAACAAATCAATTATATGTGTGCTGTTTGTTTTAATTTCCATTGATTTCCAGCATTAGATATTATGTTTTGTTTAGTGCGAAGAGAGAGTTTCTCCAGTGCTATTTAATTTCTTTTTTTCATTTTCAGAAGAGTTCAACTAATCTGTTTGTTTGTCTGGTTATTGTTTTGACTGTTCATTTGTTTGTCTCCCTATTTGTTTGTCTTTTTATTTGTTTGTCTATTTATTTGTTTGTCTATTTGTTTACTAGATAGGGGATTAAAGCCTCTTGCCGAGGCTTGATATATTCAACCGGAGACCGAAGTCTATTCTGGTTATATCGAGCAGTGTTAGCTTTAATTTCTGTGTGACCATATGGTCTGGGACAATTAAATAATGATGCGTGCAATTATTGACCATAAAAAACCAAAGTGCCTTCTTGAGTCTTCAGTGGAGAGAGTTAATCTATTCAATTGGCTGGGGAAAAGGTAATTTTGAAAATGTCGTGAGAAGAATTAAACGTTCAGAGAAGAACTAAACGTTCAGAGGAGAACTAAACGTTCAGAAGAGAACTAAACGTTCAGAGAAGAACTAAGCTTTCAGAGAAGAACTAAGCTGTCAGAGAAGGACTAAACGTTGAGAGAAGAACTAAACGTTGAGAGAAGAACTAAACGTTGAGAGAAGAACTAAACGTTGAGAGAAGAACTAAACTTTGAGAGAAAAACTAAACGTTGAGAGAAGAACTAAACGTTGAGAGAAGAACTAAACGTTGAGAGAAGAACTAAACGTTGAGAGAAGAACTAAACTTACTAGGTCTCCGCGGGCCGCCATTTGAATAGCCTTGGGTTAGAGTCTTGATATTGGCTACAGTAGTGCCGGTTTGGTGACTTGAAGCCATGAAATGTGATAAGGAAAGACGAGTATGCCCTTTTCTGTCTGTCTTTTCCTTCAACTACAGTACTGGCCTGTTCCGTCTGTCTTTTCCTTCAAATACAGTACTGGACTATGGTGCCTGTCTTTTCCTTCAACTACAGTACTGGCCTGTGCTGTCTGTCTTTCCTTCAACTACAGTACTGGCCTGTGATATCTGTCTTTTCCTTCAACTAAAGTACTAGCTTGTGATGTCTGTCTTTTCCTTCAACTACAGTACTGGCCTGGGCTGTCTGTCTTTTCCTTCAAATACAGTACTGGCTTGTGGCATCTGTTTGTTTCCTTCAACTACAGTTGTGAAATACTTTAAGAAGCTTTCAACTCAGAGTGTGTAAGGTGTGTTAATATTTGTAAACACTGTCTGACATACGAAAGCATCATTTAAGCTGGTAAATACTTGGTCAGGGTAACGTGTAACAAGCAAGGAATAAAGAGTAGACACACTAAACAACTAAACCTTCGAATACATTTTTCCTGTGTTTAATCATGGCCGTTAACAATAAAGCCCTTCCAACAGAATTTATTAGGACCACATTTGTAAAGGTTTTTTTATAGTTTGGATTTCGGTTGGTCACTGTTTACATACTTAAAATCGCATGTCAAAATTAGCCAAGGCGACTCCAAGTATATAAATAATGACCAACCGAAATCCCAACAATAATCAAAAACGTAACGAATGGGAGTCCTAATTAATTATGTTGGAAGGTCTTCTATACAGCCTAAAGTCTCCATTCAATCACCCGTTCTTGAAAATAAGTCCCGCGGGCGAATCCAATTCAGCGACGTTTATCTGGACTAACGAGACTGATCATTGGTCACTATTCCTATAGTTTGTATCACCAGCGAATAAAAAGCAGGCAAAAAGTTAAACAGTCAAGATAATCGAATGCTATTTGGTATTTGCGCACAGGACTAATATTCCTGAGAAGGGATTGGTTCAATATAACTCAGGACAACATGATCGCCGTGTTTGTAAATATCTGTGCTTGTTGAGAATGAGATTAAATCCTCTTTGAGCATAGGCCCGCTGTGGTCCAGTTACCGATTTAAATATAGGACATGAGAACTTGTGTAATTATTCGTCTATTGTCCGCTCTGTATCCTGTGTAAATACGCCTGTGTGAGTTAAGCAGACTCCAGTGGAAGACTACATGGCTTTTGAAAAGATGTGATAGAGAGGCGAGTGTTATACATTCATGCAGACAATAATATCAATATAATCATGTGTGAGAATTACAATTCATGCGTTTTCTGACACGATTACAATATTGGCTAGTATTGGCAATTTTTTTTCTTCAAATCTGGCCAAATCTAAAGGCTACATGCCATTAAAATTATTTTGGTCATGTTTTTGGCTTTTAATCGAAAAATATCTACTTTCCCATAATTTCTTCTATAAATTTAGCTACAAATTGTTTAGCAGGTTCTTTCTTTTTGATATTAGCTAATTTATAAACACTGTCGATGACATAACCTGTGTATAAATTAGCTTGTGTATAAATAATGTCGCTAGAAATGTGCATGTTACTAACAGGTATTTATTAATCAGTACCGTATATATTTCCTTTCCCATAAAAGGGGGGGGGGGGAGATTTACCTAGACAAAATAGTCATACGTGCATTTTCGCGTGTAAATACTTCTATTTATTTTTAAAAAATTGCTTACAGTTTGGATAAGATTACTAAAAAGTAGGGATGTGTTTACCCACTTTTTGAGAAAGATTGCTAAGGAGTAGGAGTGTGTTTACCCACCATTTGGCCACGTTCCTATATATTAAAAGTCAAGTTCTGATTTGCTAAAAGGGGGAGGGGTGAGAATTGAACGCCACAAATTTCCCCTTCCCCTTAAAAGTTCTGATAGTAATTTTGTCATGATCTTTCAGTGAAAGTTTTGTTATGATGTTTAAGTGGAAGTTTTGTCATGATGTTTAAGTGGACGTTTTGTCATGATCTGTAAGTGGAAGTTTTGTTATGTTTTTTAAGTGGACGTTTTGTTATGATGTTTAAGTGGACGTTTAGTTATGATGTTTAAGTGGACGTTTTGTTATGATGTTTAAGTGGACGTTTTGTCATGATGTTTAAGTGGACGTTTTGTCATGTTTAAGTGGACGTTTTGTCATGATGTTTAAGTGGACGTTTTGTCATGATGTTTAAGTGGACGTTTTGTCATGTTTAAGTGGACGTTTTGTTATGATGTTTAAGTGGAAGTTTTGTTATGATGTTTAAGTGGACGTTTTGTTATGATTTTAAGTTGACGTTTTGTTATGATGTTTAAGTGGACGTTTTGCTATGATGTTTAAGTGGACGTTTTGTTATGATGTTTACGTGGACGTTTTGTTATGATGTTTAAGTGGAAGTTTTGTTATGATGTTTAAGTGGACGTTTTGTCATGTTTAAGTGGACGTTTTGTTATGATGTTTAAGTGGAAGTTTTGTTATGATGTTTAAGTGGACGTTTTGTTATGATTTTAAGTTGACGTTTTGTTATGATGTTTAAGTGGACGTTTTGTTATGATGTTTAAGTGGACGTTTTGTTATGATGTTTAAGTGGACGTTTTGTTATGATGTTTAAGTTGACGTTTTGTCATGATTTTAAGTTGACGTTTTGTTATGATGTTTAAGTGGACGTTTTGTTATGATGTTTAAGTGGACGTTTTGTTATGATGTTTAAGTGGACGTTTTGTTATGATGTTTAAGTGCTTACGTGAAAGTTTGTTATGATAGTGAAATATGATACAGCAAACAATAAAAAATGAAATTTTCGTGGAAGCAAAAAGCACTAGATAATATTTGTGACAATATTGTAACCGGAAAATATAGTTCCTACACAATAAAAAATGAGATGTTTAATTTTACTTTGTATAAAACTTTGAAATACCTTCATTGTTTTCACATCTAGAGAAAGTTCTGACTCTCAAAATAACATTCGAAGAAGTAAAATTAAGTAAATGCTAATTCAATTGTCAGTGTACAAGGAATGAATGTTGAGAACTGAAGAGACACCGTGATACAAATTTATGAAAAGGTAGAATTCGTGGAAGTTCAGCATCTTTTTAGTAGTTCATGTTCACAATTTTATAATTTGCCATTTTTGGTCTTTTTTTTTTTAACCGACGATTTGGCTATTAACAGTTCCAATAATCTGGCAACCCTGCCGTCAGGTCAAAAACAGTAACTGTTGTCGTTGGTGATACATTTAAGGGGCGAAGCGTGATTCTATTTCTAATATTACCCTGCATGGAACAGTTTAGCGAGGAAGATGATGAAGAGGAAAAAGGAAAATTTGGATTCATAATATTAAGCAGTACTGGTAAGAATTAAGATTTTTCACAATCACATATAGGGTTACCGCAGAAAACAGATGTGTCGAGTCATTGACGGAAATAAAACTGTCACAACGAATCTCCGGTCTCTGAATTACATCCTGCTGGAAATCTAGTACCATCACTGCCCTGCTCCAAGAGAAACCCAACGGGAGTTCGAGAACCACGCTAAAAAAATTAGACAAAGGGTTTAGAACAGAGGCAAACGTGATTTTCTTGATAACTTTTCCAAGGCGGCATCTCTAGGACCTATATAACTTTTCCAAGGTGGCATCTCTAGGACCTATATAACTTTTCCAAGGTGGCATCTCTAGGACCTATATAACTTTTCCAAGGTGGTATCTCTAGGACCTATATAACTTTTACAAGGTGGCATCTCTAGGACCTATATAACTTTTCCAAGGTGGTATCTCTAGGACCTATATAACTTTTCCAAGGCGGCATCTCTAGGACCTATATAACTTTTCCAAGGTGGTATCTCTAGGACCTATATAACTTTTCCAAGGCGGCATCTCTAGGACCTATATAACTTTTCCAAGGTGGCATCTCTAGGACCTATATAACTTTTCCAAGGTGGTATCTCTAGGACCTATATAACTTTTCCAAGGTGGCATCTCTAGGACCTATATAACTTTTCCAAGGTGGCATCTCTAGGACCTATATAACTTTTCCAAGGTGGCATCTCTAGGACCTATATAACTTTTCCAAGGTGGTATCTCTAGTACCTATATACCTTTTCCAAGGTGGCATCTCTAGGACCTATATAACTTTTCCAAGGTGGCATCTCTAGGACCTATATAACTTTTCCAAGGTGGTATCTCTAGTACCTATATACCTTTTCCAATGTGGCATCTCTAGGACCTATATAACTTTTCCAAGGTGGCATCTCTAGGACCTATATAACTTTTCCAAGGTGGCATCTCTAGGACCTATATAACTTTTCCAAGGTGGTATCTCTAGTACCTATATACCTTTTCCAAGGTGGCATCTCTAGGACCTATATAAATGTTTCAATGAGGCATATTCACGACCCATGTAACTTTTTCAAGGTGGCACCTCTACGACTCAGAAATCAGTTTGAATATGTAAAAACTGTGTAATTTCTCTATTTATCTTCCGTGTGCTATGACAAACTGCGAACCTATGAGACATATATAAAGATGGAGCGGTCTATTGTAAAACATTTTCTAGAAAGTGTGATAACAGGAAATATCAAGAATGTTATTCGACATAATTATTGTTGTGATATTCTGATGACGAAAAATACTAAAGGATGATATTCGAAATAACACATCAGAATAACGTACACTGATCTTGACAAACCAAAAAAATCGAATGTAAGCCTTAAGGTTAAACTGGCGAAGTTGGAAACATATTTGCTCTTTGACATCCTGGGTGGACAGAAACAGCTGAGTCGTTGACCTGCTAGACACTATTGACTCAGTCATGCGACTAGAAGCCAACTAACAAATTAAGTCCTGAGGGAATATGGAATCAAGGAGTGCTGAGAGTCTTTATACATATGTTTGTGTAAGCGTTAAGTACAATCACAACAAGACAATCTTACAATGCAATCGTACAAGGTAATTTTACAGTTGAACAAGTTACTAAGATTATTTATTGAGGCGGTTCTCAGCCTTACTTTTCCGTTGTATAGTAATAGTATATGTGCGTCATCAATTGTTATGTTTAGTCGTATAGACGCGTCATCAATTGTTGTGTGGCAGCTGTAAATATGTGTCATCAATTGTTGTGTTGTTGTAGTAATAGTATAGACACGTCATCGATTGTTGTGCAGTAGGAGGATACATGCCTCATCAGTTGGTGTGTAGTAATTCTTACAGATGGCGGGACAAGTACATCGAGTTTCGATAGTTTACAACAATACAATCAACATAAAGATAAATGTTCAACTACTGAAACACGTGCATGAATTTATATGTATATATTGACAATTCTTGTTCATATGACGGAAGAATGGATAGAGGGACTGAGACAAGAATTCAAAGGAACTCAAATACGTAAATTATGAACTTGACATTAATCTTGGAAAATAAATCTATCCGTGTGGAAATCAACAAGCAAATCATAAATTTGACCTTCTTTCCAACAGTATGTTATAAATGTAGAGTATAGACACTAAATAGAACAAGAGATAAAGCTTAGGACGTGTGACATTAGTTGTATAAGAAAAGCAGCAAACAGAACAAGAAGAGATCATGTGAGGAATGAAAACGTTACAAGAACTGTTGAACAACGCATGTTGTCAAATATATTGAAATACAGACTGAAATGGTTTTGCCACTTAATGGAAAGTAACACATACTGGTCAGCAGCAAGAGCATGCAACATGAAAATGGAAACAGCAAAAATCCGATCAATACCAAGAAGAATGGAATTGAATGAGTTACCAACGTTCTCAGACGTTACTAAGTGGATTAGTCGCTAAGTGGATTAGTCGATAAGACGTAATCAAGCAATGGGTTCCCTGAATTTCTGACAGTTTTTGACATAAGGGGCGGGGGTAGCAAATTTGCAAAACAATAACCCCTACCCACGTCCACCTTCTCATTCCCAGCCGCCCAGTAAATCGTTTTTCCTCCCACCCTTTAACCCCCCCCCCCCCTCCAAAAAAAAATTTACTAACAATTCCAAGGAAACGAAGAGATGACCTTATTTTATTGTTAGGTTGAATCCCTTCCCTTAGCGAAGACAATTAGACTTACGTAAAACACAGGTTTATATATCGTCTCAATGGGACACCATAGACTATATCTAACACTAGTGGGTAATGATGGGCAATGATGATCACATAAGAAATCATAAAAATTACAATACACAAATCATATTCACACAAATCATATTCAACGTTTCAACCAAAAGGTCTTTATCAAGACACAAACAAAATATTAAAAGACGACGAATAGAAAAATTATCACAACGTCCAACGGAAATATGGAAATGATATGCCGGAAGGTCAGAAAGTACATAAAAACGTAAATATATGTGGAAACGAAACGAACAAAACGGTGAGTAAATGACGGAACAAAAAGAATAAAGACAAAGACCACACCAAACCAGTACTAGACATAGTACTAGACTTAGCGAAGACATACCTACAACCCTGCTTCAAGAGAACAATATCACTTTTGTAACGTCTAAGAAAATAAAATCAGAAATAAGTCCAGAACAATGTGGCTTTGTGCAGGGTAAAGGTACCAACAACGCTATTTATATATTGAGAACACTAATAGAGAGGTCTATAGAGGTAAAAACAAATCTTTACCTCTGTTTTATAGACTACACTAAAGCATTTTATAAAGTTAAACATAGCGAAATTATACACATGCTAGAGAATTTGAACATTGACAGTAAGGATTTAAGAATAATCAAGAACATGTACTGGCAACAAACAGCAGCAATAAGAGTAGGAAATCAATTTGGCCCTTTTCAACAAATAAAACAAGGAGTCAGACAGGGATGCGTGCTTTCACCAGACCTGTTCTCTTTATACAGTGAAAACATATTGCGTGCAATAGTAGATATCCCAGGAATATCAGTGGGAGGACATAACATAAATAATTTGAGATATGCGGATGACACTGTTCTGATTGCAAAAAGTGAGGAAGACCTTCAAGATTTAATTAATGTAGTAGTCACAAAAAGTAAAGAGAAAGGCATCTTCCTAAATATCAAGAAAACAGAAGTAATGGTTATTTCAAAGAAACAAAATAACATACCTTGCAAGATCAAAGTGAATTATATTGTATTAAAACAGGCCCACCAATTCAAATATTTAGGTACAATGATTACAGCAGATGGAAGAAGTTCAACAGAAATAAGATGGAGAATAGGACAGGCAAATACAGTATTCATAAAAATGAAAAATATACTGTGTAATATGACCTTGTCATTAGGGGTGAGAAAGAGAGTTCTGCAGTGCTATATAACCCCTATACTAACATATGGGTGCGAGTCTTGGACAATAAACAAACTGGAAAGTGGGGAATTAGAGGCAACAGAGATGTGGTTCTACAGAAGAATGCTGAAAATACCATGGACTGTCAGAAAAACTAATGTAGAGGTGTTAAAAGAGTCAAATGCGAAACGGACCTTAATCAACAATATAAGAAAAATGTAATCTTCTTTATTTTGGCCACTTCATGAGACAGGCAGGTTTAGAGAACATAGTCACAACAGGCAAAATTGAAGGCAACAGAGACAGAGGGCGAAAAATATGAGAAAATATTAGACAGTTTGACAACCTGGCACGGCAAGGAAACAACAACGACTTTGATACATAATACTGTGGACAGAGAGCTGTGGAGAGCCATGACTGCCTACGCTAGCCGGCATGGCACCTGAGGATGATGATGAACATCTACGAGTACTATTGAATCGTAGTCCCTTAAATTGATTGATTAGTATCGCCAAAGAAGTATGTGTCGGGCCATTGGCGCAAATAAAACGGCGACACAACGTATTTCCATTCTCTTGACTATATCCTGCTGGAAATCTAGTAGGACCATGGTGCTGCTACAAGAGAGATCCTGCGGGAGTTTGAGAATGAACGCTGAAGAAGAAGAAGAAGAAGCTTGATGAGCATATTCGCATTGTTTCTACGAAACTGTCTTTTTAATGTCATTTAATCTTGAAGAGCCTTTCATTGAAATGGAATGAGAACCGTCAATATTATGTTACTTATAGATCCAAGATTGACCATAATCATTAGTATCATCAAGTCTCTTGCCGATTGACGTAGGCAATCATCGATCTCTCTATTCTCTATTTCTTGTATCTCTTATCAGGATTGTTTTCTATTCTTTGTCATTCCACGATGTCAGAGTGTCTAATACTTTCTCATGCTGTTGTACTCTATCTTTTTTTGCCTTATATCTTGCCCGTTGTAACTCTATTCTCCAGGACCCCCTCCCCAAACCTCCACCTGTCCCACAATGTGACCAACAAATAAATATTGTCTATTTCTAACATTTATTAAGTCACATAATATAATCTCCTATAATATAATCAAATCATACAATAATATCACCACCGTCTCAAATCTGACTCTTTCCGCACCCCTTTGTTAGTTGTTCTAGTTGTCCATGAACATCATTCTTCTATAGAACCACATATCTGTTGTCCATGATACTCTCAGCATTCTTCTATAGAACCACATTTCTGTTGTCCATGATACTCTCAGCATTCTTCTATAGAACCACATATCTGTTGTCCATGATACTCTCAGCATTCTTCTATAGAACCACATTTCTGTTGTCCATGATACTCTCAGCATTCTTCTATAGAACCACATTTCTGTTGTCCATGATACTCTCAGCATTCTTCTATAGAACCACATTTCTGTTGTCCATGATACTCTCAGCATTCTTCTATAGAACCACATATCTGTTGTCCATGATACTCTCAGCATTCTTCTATAGAACCACATTTCTGTTGTCCATGATACTCTCAGCATTCTTCTATAGAACCACATATCTGTTGTCCATGATACTCTCAGCATTCTTCTATAGAACCACATTTCTGTTGTCCATGATACTCTCAGCATTCTTCTATAGAACCACATTTCTGTTGTCCATGATACTCTCAGCATTCTTCTATAGAACCACATTTCTGTTGTCCATGATACTCTCAGCATTCTTCTATAGAACCACATATCTGTTGTCCATGATACTCTCAGCATTCTTCTATAGAACCACATTTCTGTTGTCCATGATACTCTCAGCATTCTTCTATAGAACCACATTTCTGTTGTCCATGATACTCTCAGCATTCTTCTATAGAACCACATATCTGTTGTCCATGATACTCTCAGCATTCTTCTATAGAACCACATTTCTGTTGTCCATGATACTCTCAGCATTCTTCTATAGAACCACATATCTGTTGTCCATGATACTCTCAGCATTCTTCTATAGAACCACATTTCTGTTGTCCATGATACTCTCAGCATTCTTCTATAGAACCACATTTCTGTTGTCCATGATACTCTCAGCATTCTTCTATAGAACCACATATCTGTTGTCCATGATACTCTCAGCATTCTTCTATAGAACCACATTTCTGTTGTCCATGATACTCTCAGCATTCTTCTATAGAACCACATATCTGTTGTCCATGATACTCTCAGCATTCTTCTATAGAACCACATTTCTGTTGTCCATGATACTCTCTGCATTCTTCTATAGAACCACATATCTGTTGTCCATGATACTCTCAGCATTCTTCTATAGAACCACATTTCTGTTGTCCATGATACTCTCAGCATTCTTCTATAGAACCACATTTCTGTTGTCCATGATACTCTCAGCATTCTTCTATAGAACCACATATCTGTTGTCCATGATACTCTCAGCATTCTTCTATATAACCACATTTCTGTTGTTCATTATGCTCTCAGCATTGTTCTATAGAACCATAGCTATGTTGTCTATGATACTCTCAGCATTCTTCTATAGAACCACATCTCTGTTGCCTCTTAACTATCCAATATAAATACTAACCAAATTTCAGAGGATATCCCACAAGGTGGAGAGTGCTGTAAAAATACGTGCTATATGATCCACTTTGATGTGTATTTATTGTCCGTGAGTGGCATCCATATATTAGAATCAACATTCTGTTTCTTATCTATGTTGAATTTCGACCCACCTGGTGTCATTGGTGTTGCTAAATATTTGACATTGTCAACTTGTTTGAGTATTGAGTCATTCACTTTGATCGTGCACACTGTGGAATTGTGTTTCTTAGGAACAACCAATTCTTCTGACTTAAATCTACTGGTAATTTTTTTTATTTCAATTGTGCGAGAATGTTTCAAATAAAAACTTAAAATTTTGTTTCTAGTGAATCTTTTTGAAGCAATAAAAATATACACGCAAATTTTTTACGTAGTCACCATTGCCTTCGATAAAAGTTCTCCGGATCCTGTGATGTTCATGGAACATTGCAGGAAACATTTTCAGAGCACCGAACCTAATACGGCCAAGAGTAGCTCAGATTAAAGAAACTTCCTTGGTGAGATTGAGTGAACATGAGATTGAGTGAACATGAGATTGAGTGAACATGAGATTGAGTGAACATGAGATTGAGTGAACATGAGATTGAGTGAACATGAGATTGAGTGAACATGAGATTGAGTGAACATGAGATTGAAGTAAAACTGCTCACCAATTTGTAAGTAAATATAGAAGAAAAAGAGAAATTCAAATCTCTCTTCGTTTATTTGCTGTATTCCTGACATGTCATCTCTCACATGGCTGGCATGTCATCTCTCACATGGCTGGCATGTCATCTCTCACATGGCTGGCATGTCATCTCTCACATGGCTGGCATGTCATCTCTCACATGGCTGGCATGCCATCTCTCACATGGCTGGCATGTAGTCTTCGTTTGATTTGTGGTTTCTATTCTGCTTGTTTGTCCCTATCTTGATAAAGACCTTTTGGTCAAAACGTCGTTTATATGTAACATTATAAATAAAACTCTAAGCTTTGTTTAGATTTTTTATACTTGCACACCAATTGATGGAACTGAGAAATTATCAAAAAACCATAAATACTTAGCGAGATACACCTGCTAGTAGTGTGACATGTAATGGTAGTGTAGGAATGAAATACATGAATATATAGACAATACCTTTTTATCATCGGCAGACTCGTATTTTATTATTAGAGCGTAGGTCTCCTAACCATGGGTATCGGGTTCAAAACACAGCTGAGACTGAATTTTTACATTCGAAATTAAAATAACATTCTGTACACATTTTTTTCCTTCCTGTGCATCTTGTGGCAACTGACGAAGCAGCCTTTACTTCCACAGTCTATATAAATAATTCCGTCATTCATTAAAAGAAAAAAAATATGCAGTCTTTCTTGTTGCATATCAAATAGTATTGATTTAGAAAGATTAATTATGGAGACAAAATTTCCAGGAAGGAGAACCAGAGGCAGACCAAGACAACGATGGACACAGCGTATCAAGAGGCAGACCAAGACAACGATGGACACAGTGTATCAAGAGGCAGACCAAGACAACGATGGACACAGCGCATCAAGAGGCAGACCAAGACAACGATGGACACAGTGTATCAAGAGGCAGACCAAGACAACGATGGACACAGCGTATCAAGAGGCAGACCAGGACAACGATGGACACAGCGTATCAAGAGGCAGACCAAGACAACGATGGACACAGCGTATCAAGAGGCAGACCAAGACAACGATGGACACAGCGCATCAAAAGGCAGACCAAGACAACGATGGACACAGCGTATCAAGAGGCAAACCAAGACAACGATGGACACAGCGTATCAAGAGGCAGACCAAGACAACGATGGACACAGCGTATCAAGAGGCAGACCAAGACAACGATGGACACAGCGTATCAAGAGGCAGACCAAGACAACGATGGACACAGCGTATCAAGAGGCAGACCAAGACAACGATGGACACAGCGTATCAAGAGGCAGACCAAGACAACGATGGACACAGCGTATCAAGAGGCAGACCAAGACAACGATGGACACAGTATATCGAAGACATTCTGAACATGATACTAGAGGAAACTGTGCAGCTCGCGCTAAACCGAGAGGGTTACTTAGTGGCAGTGTGGCAACTTTCTGTAAAGGACACGTCACGTAGATAGACAGATATAAAATTTATAGCATCCCTTCTCTCAATCAATGCATGACTCCTCCCCTCACGCAATCTCTCTAATATACACTTTCCCTTATAGTTCACTCTCCAACGCTCATTCTTAGTTCTTCAGATCTTTCTTTCAGTAAAGCTGAAATAATCTGCGCTAAAGCTTGCACGATTATAGAGTTGATTTTCTAGAATAGAAATTGTGAAAAAAATGCGATATTTTAATTAGTTTATCGTTTAGTCAAGTCCTTCTATAAATACAGTCTTGCGTGCTGATTGAAAAAAAGTGTCACTTATATTGGCTTATGGTATTTAATATTGGTCATCAAAGAGGGGGTTTTAAGTAAACATGAGGGGGGTTGGTTAATTAAACAAGAGGGGGTTTTAAGTAAACAAGAGGGGGTTGGTTAATTAAACAAGAGGGGGTTTTAAGTAAACATGAGGGGGGTTGGTTAATTAAACAAGAGGGGGTTTTAAGTAAACAAGAGGGGGTTGGTTAATTAAACAAGAGGGGGTTTTAAGTAAACAAGAGGGGGGTTGCTTAATTAAACAAGAGGGGGTTTTAAGTAAACAAGAGGGGGTTTTAAGTAAGCAAGAGGGGGTTGGTTAATTAAACAAGAGGTGGTTTTAAGTAAATAAGAGGGGGTTGGTTAATTAAACAAGAGGGGGTTTTAAGTAAACAAGATGGGGTTTTAAGTAAACAAGAGGGGGTTGGTTAATTAAACAAGAGGGGGTTTTAAGTAAAAAAGAGGTGGTTTTAATAAAACAAGAGGGGGGGGTTGGTTAATTAAACAAGAGGGGGTTTTAAGTAAACACGAGTTGATTTTAAGTAAACAAGAGGGGGTTGGTTAAGTAAACAAGAGGTGGTTTTAAGTAAACAAGAGGGGGGGGGTTGGTTAATTAAACAAGAGGTGGTTTTAAGTAAACAAGAGGTGGATTTAAGCAAACAAGAGAGGGTTGGTTAAGTAAACAAGAGGTGGTTTTAAATAAACACGAGTGGATTTTAAGTAAACAAGAGGGGGTTGGTTAAATAAACAAGAAAAGGTCATTTGCGAGAATCCCCCCATCCCTTATCTACGAGTTTGTTCTAACCCATGTCTTCCTTACAGATTCCATTCCAGACTATATCTAGTTAAAAGGATAACTCCTCACTCAATGTTAGCAAATAAACGAATGTACTAAAGATGCTATGGTAAATGCAACACACGGTAATGAGGCAAAAAACATTTGGAAATTTATTTCAACAATTCTGTTCTACTATTTCGAATGTCAGACAAGTAGACATTTCTTTGATATACATTTAGATTTTTCTTCTTTTGTTATACGTAGTCTGTTGCTTTTCCTTTACTCTTTTCTGCTCTTGTCATATTTGTCTTTTTTCTCCTTTTTTCGTTCTCTCATCTTATCTCCCTTATCATCTTCTTTTGTTCCTCTCCTACATCATAATTCTCTGCTTGTAACATACATTTCTTGTTGCTTGTTTTTACCCTGATGACGACATTTTAGTCGAAACGTCGTTCGTTTCTGTCGATGCCGATAGTGTGTTTTGTATTTTTCTGCAACACTCCTTAGGTGTCTCTGGTTTTTTTCCTCATTTCCTAAGTTACATTAACAAGTCTCTTTATGTGTGTGTGTCCAAACAGTTCTCAATTTTTTTATCATGTCTTCCTTTCTTCTGCGTTCGTTCTCAAACTCCTGCAGATAAACAGGATGTAGTCCAGAGAACAGAGATCGCTGTGCCATAGTTTACAGTTATGTTGTAATGTGTGTGATTTGAGTATAGCTTCTGCGTCACTTTGCCCGTATATGGAATAATGATGATGAAATAATCACTTTAGATGTCAGCAGACAGCTCTTGACACATGATGATGATGAAACTGTGAGCAGGCAGCTATTGACACATGATGATGATAATAAAGCTGTGAGAAGGCAGCTCTTGACACATGATGATGATAATGAAAATGTCAGCAGGTAGCTCTTGAAAGCGCATAGCCTTTATGATAACAGCATAGGCCTTCCTCAGTTACGTAGCCGAGGTGACAGGCGCAGATGGTTTGCTGTCTCAAAGGCATTCGTATTCTTATGTTAGGGGGTAGAGGTTGGAGGGGGTAAGTGTTACGGATGCATAGTCGCTGAAGGTAGACTCCATTTTTGTCAGTGTACCAAGATTACTACAACATGTTACATAGTGATAGTCCGTCGTGTCTAAGTCTATCTATTCGCTAAACCCTTTGTTGCTTTTCAGCGTCAGAGACATACACCACCAAGATGCAACATAATAATTAATAACACAAAATTAGCATAAGCTGAAAAAGTGAAATATCTTGGCACCCTGTTAACATCAGAAGGTAGATGCTCAAGTGAGATAAAGAGCCGAGCAGCACAAGCCAAATCAGCATTCCAAAAAATGAGAACCATTTTTTGCAATGGAAGTCTATCAATGCAGACCCGAATTCGGGTGCTGAGATGTTATATCGAACCGATTCTTTTTTATGGATGTGAAGCTTGGACTATAAACAAGAAAATTCAACGTGAATTGGAGGCTACAGAAATGTGGTTTCTGAGAAGAATGATGAAAATACCATGGACAGCCAAGAAAACTAATGCAGAGGTTCTCATTGATGCTGGCGTAAAAATATCAATCATATCAAACATTAGAGGCAGACAGTCAAGGTTTCTAGGGCATGTGCTGAGAAGAACACAGCTTGAGCACTTAATAACCACTGGAAAGATCGAAGGGAGAAGAGATAGGGGTCGACAAAGAGAAAAGTTACTAGATGGGCTTGTATCGTGGCACGGTAGAAGCTCACCAACCGAGCTTATTTACAACACAAGAGACATAGAGTCGTGGAGAAACATGATCGCCTACGCCAGTCGGCATGGCACTTGATTGATTGATATTCTCTCTGCGTAAAACTGTTATTTAATCTATTTAAAAAAAAAAACAAATCGCATCTCCTATATCGACAATTATTATAGATGATCAGACGTTTCCGTTGCTTTTCATTGGCTGGCTACACACAGTTGAATATACGCAAAGTGTGACCGTCGACATATGTAAGAGAAATTGGGTAATGGGAAAAGACGCCTTCTTAATAACTCATTTGACTATTTCCGTGATTTTCACTGCTCACTGTGAATATATTTTGTGTAACAACCAATGAAAATCAATGGAATGGTCAAATAAGTGATTTTAGAAGGTTTGATTTAACGGTAGCCAATGTCTTCTACATATTGAGGATCACGAAGCAACGTAACGAATAATCGGGCTCACCAACCGAGATGAGTACGGTCAAGAATGTTGACTACATTCTGGAGAATGGAGGTTTTTTTTAAATATCTTTTTACGGTTTTTTTTATGTGTAACGATGGGGAAAGGCTAAAGATATGGGTTTTTTTCTTTGGGGGGAGATGGGAGAGTCAAATCAAGAGTAAATTTTTTTTTAAGGATCGGGAACATAGTGCTGCCGAGAACTATCGGGTGTTTAGCTGTGGTATTGGCGTCTGAAAAATTAAATAATTGTTATGAATCTTCTAGTGCCGTGTGGACATTGTAGAGAATCATTTCCAGATCTGTCTGTTATCGATTATCTTTCTTGTTTCGTTTATACTGATCCCCGTCCTATTTTATTTCATTTTGTCTCGTAATATCACGTTACGAGATTTCCTGCAGTGTGATTTTCATGATATTTCTTATTTCAATATAGGCCCTATATTTTTCGACTCAGTTCTCTGTTAGTGATTATTTCCGTATGACTAATATATCAGTTAAGTAGTAAACACAGACGACCCAATTCTGAGCATCTTTCTGGGGGGGGGGGGGGGGAATGCCCTTTCCAGAACGTTTTCCTCACTGCCACTCTGTAAGCCTCTCGGTTCTGTGCAAGCTGCCCAGTTTCTTCCAGTGTTAATCGATGCCATTTTTCCATCGTAGTCTTGGTTTCCCTTTTTTCTCTTGCCTGGAACTTTGCCCTCCATGATTCATATTTCTAAACCATTATGTCTCTGTAAATGTCCGAAATATACAAGTTTGGGTTTTTTAAAAATAGTTTTCAGGAGACATTCTTCATTTATGTGCAGATCTTTGCGGACATATCGTTGGTTCGTCTTTCTGTCCATGACTTTCTTAGGATATTTATATATTTCATTTCGAATTCCGGTATTTTCTTTTCTATTGTCCACGTCTCACAACCATATGTTGCCACTGGAAAGATATAGTAATAGCTGTAACTTTGTTTTTCTGTTTGCTCCTTGCCACAGATTTTCCATCGGTGATGGTTGTTTTTTTTTTAATTTGTGGTCATCATTTGTTTCTTGGTATTGTATACGTCGCAGTAGTTAGCCATTGCTTTCTGAGCCGGTTCTGGTCGCTTATCAGTTACCGTCCTTGATGCGCACTCAGACCAATACGGGGCCTTTCCAACTCCCGCCTTCGAGGCCGTTGTCGAAAATACGATTTTCCGTCTTCTCCATCAGCAATCGTGTGTACAGTAGGAGAGAGATGTCCTCTTCCTGAGCAGCTCCACGTAGTTGAGCCGACTAGCCAAGATCGTTGCTCGAGGGTGGCGCTTCATTACACAAGCAGACTCATGGAGCCATACGTTAGCTAGACAGGAGCGGGGGAACCAAAGCAAATAGGATCCTGGTCACTCTTGGGGAAGAGTCTGAATATTCGTGTCCAAAATGTGGCAGGGGATCCAATTCCAGTATTGGACTTGTTAGCCATCTCTGCACACAGCAGAGAGATACAACAACACAAGCCTCAAACTGTTGTCATCATCGCATGCGATGGACGGCTATCATATATATATATATATCATCATCAGGTGCCATGCCGGCTGGCGTAGGCGGCCATGGCTCTCCACAGCTCTCTGTCCACAATATTATGTATCAAAGCTGTTGTTTGCTTCCCGTGCCAGGTTGTCAAACTGTCTAATATTTTCTCACGTTGTCGCCCTCTGTCTCTGTTGCCTTCAATGTTCCCTGTTGTGACTATGTTCTCTAAACCTGCCTGTCTCATGAAGTGGCCAAAAAAATAAGATTGCCTTTTTCTTATATTGTTGATTAAGGTCCGTTTCGCATTTGACTCGATGTATGTATGCTCAGGCAGAAAACAGATGTGCTGGGCTGTTAGGGGCAAACTACCGCAGCATATTTCACGCTCACTGGCGGAACTCACACGAACTTTCGTAAACGTGACTTCTTAATGAATCATTGAACTCTTTCCCTGATTTTCTTAGTGTATACTAAAGGTAAAGGTAAGTCCCATGGCAGCAACCTGCCATCGAGGAGGAGAAGGATAACTCTTCATGTACTAAGCTGCAGAAACCTGCCATCGAGGAGAAGGATAACTCTTCATGTACTAAGCCGCAGCAACCTGCCATCGAGGAGGCGAAGGATAACTCTTCATGTACTAAGCCGCAGCAACTTGCCATCGAGGAGAAGGATAACTCTTCATGTACTAAGCCACAGCAACCTGCCATCGAGGAGGAGAAGGATAACTCTTCATGTACTAAGCCACAGCAACCTGCCATCGAGGAGGAGAAGGATAACTCTTCATGTACTAAGCCGCAGCAACCTGCCATCGAGGAGGCGAAGGATAACTCTTCATGTACTAAGCCGCAGCAACCTGCCATCGAGGAGGAGAAGGATAACTCTTTATGTACTAAGCCGCAGCAACCTGCCATCGAGGAGGAGAAGGATAACTCTTCATGTACTAAGCCACAGCAACCTGCCATCGAGGAGGAGAAGGATAACTCTTCATGTACTAAGCCACAGCAACCTGCCATCGAGGAGGAGAAGGATAACTCTTCATGTACTAAGCCGCAGCAACCTGCCATCGAGGAGGAGAAGGATAACTCTTCATGTACTAAGCCGCAGCAACCTGCCATCGAGGAGGAGAAGGATAACTCTTCATGTACTAAGCCACAGCAACCTGCCATCGAGGAGGAGAAGGATAACTCTTCATGTACTAAGCCACAGCAACCTGCCATCGAGGAGGAGAAGGATAACTCTTCATGTACTAAGCCGCAGCAACCTGCCATCGAGGAGGAGAAGGATAACTCTTTATGTACTAAGCCGCAGCAACTATTAGATGGGGTGGCTTGTTCTCTTCCTTCATTTGTTTACCTTACCTAACCCATTGCAGGAACAGCTAAGGAACATAACCAAGATTCATATTTGGCTTTCGTTGACCAAGAGAAAGCTTTTGACAGAGTGGATAGAGCACAACTATGGATAACACTACAGACATACAGAGTTCCACAACATCTGATACGCCTATGTCAGAGCATATACGCCAATAGTCAATGCGCAGTTATAATGAGCGAAGGCACATCCGATTATTATCAAATTCACTCGGGAGAGAGACAGGGATGTTTACTATCCCCCCTATTTGTTTATAATATAAACAATCTGAAGAATAACTTAAAAGAATTGCTATTTGCAGACGACCTAACACTAGTAGCATCATCAGAAGAGCAACTACAAAGACAAATAGACATGTTACATCAAACATGTCAAAACATTTAACATGAAGATAAAAATAGAGAAGACCGAAGTAATGAAGATAGGAAGAACAGAAAGAAACACCAATATATATATTGTTGTCGGAAACAACAGACTTAAATTAGTGACAGAATTCACATATTTAGGAAGCAATATAACAACAGACGACAAGAGCAGTAAATAAATACACAATAGATGTAGGCATACCAAGCCCTAGAGCAAATGACAGCAATCTTCAGAAACAAATACGAAGATTTAAAACTAAAATAACACTATTCAAAACGATCATTATGCCAATGCTGTGCTACCAATGTCAAACATGGATGACAGCACAAGATAAACGTAAACTAGTGACAATTGAAATGGCATGCTTACACATAATCCTAGGAATATTGCTAACAGACAGAGTGGGAAATGAGGACATTAGACAAAGAACTGACACCGCCTCAATCTTGGAGTATATTAAGAGCAAACAGATCAAATGGTTTCCCCACATCAGCAGACTACCACCAGACAGCATACCACAGCAAGCTATGTTACACAGACACAGTGAAGGCAGACCTAGAGGCCGACGTCGAAAACGATGGACCACCGGAAAAAAGAGGCGCCAAATTCCACAATATACTCAGCACACAAGAGGGCCATCTCCAGAGAACTCGTCTACCCCTGACGCTGAAAGGCAATAAAGGGTTTAGTGAATAGATAGATAGAGACTACTCAATGCAAACATATACACCTGTTTCATAGACTCTGCTTAAAGGAATTTGACTGCGTAACACACAAGAAGTTATGAAACATAATGGAAAGCATGAGCTTCCACACCATCTCATGTTCCTTTAACAAGAGCAACAGGCTTCTTTCCTCCTCATTGGAGTGACAAGTTTAGGGTCCAAAAAGGAGTCAGATAGTGATGCGTCCTCTCACATCTCTGTGTAACATATGTGCAGAAAACATCATGCGAAATGTATGTGAAGATCCACATTATCAACAGTTTCAAAATCTTAATACAGATAGACATGAAATTCCCAGAATTAGGTATGCAGATGGCACAACACTAATATCAAGAAGCCACACAGGTTTAGAACACATGATTATGTCAGTCCAACATCATAGATGAGCACAAAATCTTGTCCTCAATACTAGTGTACAACAACAGAGATGGACTCACACCTACAACAATCATTGATAAACAACAACTGGAACGTGAAGATGTCACATAACTCAGCTATCTTGGACAGCACAATCATGCAGGATGTCATAGCTCAGCAATGTAAGACAGAACAATCTTAGAAAAATGTCTCACAACTTAGCTGTCTGAGACAGCACAATCTTGGAAGATGTCGTAATTTATACAAGACAGCACATATTATAAATCATACAAGATCAAAATATACATATTAATATACATATACACGTCTGTGTATCTATACATGTCTGTGTATCTATATATGTCTGTGTATCTATACAAGTGTGAGCACATGCTTGGGTGGGTATGTAGTATCAAGAAAAGATAACTCTATGCCAGTTCTCAGTTTGCTAGTACGAATTATTTCATTTTATTTCAAACAACTGGTAAAGACAGACGGGTATGACTTACAATTGTAGCTGTATGGTTTATAATTGTAATATAATCATTTCTAACTGCGCTTACAATTGTAATAAAACCAATTCTAACTAAACCTGCATGCCATACAATTGTAATATAACAATTTCTAACTAAACCTGCGTGGCTTAAATTCTAATGTAACAATTTAGAACTAAACATGCATGGCTTAGAATTGTACTATAACCATTTCTAACTAAACCTGCATGGCTTACAATTCAAATATAACAATTTCTACCTAAACCTGCATGGCTTACAATTCAAATATAACAATTTCTACCTAAACCTGCATGGCTTAAAATTGTAATATAATGATTTCTAACTAAACCTACATGGCTTAAAATTATAATATAACAATTTATAAGTAAATCTGTGTGGATTACAATTCTAATATAACAATTTGTAACTAAAGCTGCAAGGCTTACAATTCTAAAATAACAATTTGTAACTAAACCTGCATGGCTTACAAATGTAATAAAACTTTAAAGAAATTTGTATGGTATAAAATTTAAATATTTAAAAAACTGTCAATTTCTGCATGTTATTCCACTAGGGATTTGCAGAGAGACAGTGATTTGTGGCTGTATAATAAGGTCTATTGGCCCTTGTTGTCACCATGTCATGTACAGGGTGATATTTCTTTTAATTTGCCCTCCGACATAAAAACACCCAGTCATTACCGGGAGTTGAACCCTGGACCTCACTGATGTGATACCAAAGCTCTAATCTCTGGACCATGCGCCAAACAATTGTAATATAATTTCTATTTAAAAAATCTGAATCAATCAGAAGTGTAGAATAACTCCTTAAGAAATATGTTGCATGCAAATGAAATGTTTAAAAACAAACTTCAATTGACTATCTATGTGATGCGTCCTTTACAGAACGGTGTCCTCATTGTCACTGTAACCTTTTTGGTTATGTTCCAACTGCCCAGCCTCTTCCAGTGTCATGTTCAGAAGGTCTTTCAGTATCACATTTAGAAGGTCTTCCAGTGTCATGTTCAGAAGGTCTTCCAGTGCTATGTTCAGAAGGCCTTCCAGTGTCACGTTTAGAAGGTCTACAATGTCATCTTCACACGGTCTTTCAGCATCATGTTCAGAAGCTCTGTTTTTGACTAACACTTGTAATAAAGAAGTTGATGTCATATACTATTCAGTACGCACAAATAAATATAGCATTTCTTGGCTGCAGTGATTTTATTAGGAATATTTACATCCAGCAGGTTGCCATTGCTTTCTGAATGGTCCAAATGTACAATTGTCTGTGGGTAAAATTGAAACTTGCACTTTAGCTGTCTGAGACATGCTGCATCTCTGCATCAGAGCTGAACAAAATAAGACTCAGATGTAGTGTTGTCTTCAACAATCTCTGAGCACAATTATGTGCCTTCATCATCAAGTGCCATCTCTGCAACAAAGGTTGACTGCAAGAGACCTCTAACATTCTCTATCTCTTGTCTTAGTGGTGCACTCTGCTAGATTGTAACCAGTCCATCTCATGATGTCTCTCTCCCATTGTATCTCTGCCTACCTCTTGCTCACCTCCCTTCGACTATATCCTCAAGTAATTTCTCCAACAAGGTGCCATGTCTTTTATTTATGCCCAACATACTTTATTTGTTTGATCTCTGCCGAAGACGGATGTGTTGGGCCATTGGCGACAATTAAAACGGCAACATAACGCATTTCCATTCTCTGGACGACATCCAACTGGAAATCTTGTAGGACCATTGTCCTGTTACAAGAGAAATCCAGTGGGAATTTGAGAATGAATGCTGAAGAAGAAGTTTGATCTTTATTTCTTTTAATAGTTATTTTTTCATACCAAGTTTTGTTAGAACGTCTTTGTTAGTTTTCTTCTCATTTCATGAAGTTCTTCCTATTCTTCTATATATTCATATCTCATGGGCCTCAGTTTCGTCTTCAAACTGTTTCTTCATTATCCGATTTTTAACCATACATTAATACAGAATGAACATAGCATTTTATCTTTCTAATTTTCAGTTTGTATTTGTTTAGATGTTACTATTTTCCTCATGTCATTGAAAGTAGATTTAGCCATTCATATTCTCCTTTTAACTTCTGTTTCACATCTACCATCATTTGTAATTATATGTCCAAGATAACATGTTACCACTGCACGTTATCATCTGTGCATTACGGACAAGTCTATATGTGATTCGATACTCGTCTCAATAAATCCATCAGTGTAGTTGCTGACAGTTCCAGTGCCATGTTGATTTATCAGTCTCTTCATATATCTAGAGCAGGGGTCGGGAACCTTTTTGTCTGAGATAGCCATGGACACAACATATTTTTAAAAAAAAGGAATTCTGTGAGAGCCATAAATTATGTTTACAACTAGAAATTCAAGTAAATGTGTGCATTTTATGTAATTTCAACACTAAAAGTACAATAATTATGTCTCTGAATTCTTTTTAATAACATTGTTATGCTGTTGCTAATCAATAATGAGTATTTCTTACCATAAATGCGACTTCTGATGCTGAGCTGCCGTAGATTTTAGCTCATTTGTGGAATGAAATATTGATATGCAATTAATATGTAGATCAAAGGAGTCTTTAGAAACATTTTTTTAATAATCGAAAATTTGTCTGCAAGCCAGATGCAGCCATCAATAGAGCCACATCTGGCTCACAAGCCATGGGTTCCCGACCCCTGATCTAGAGTGTTTCTATTTACAGACTGTTCCGATCTTTCCACCAATCTTGGGCAGTGTTGAGAGAAACCATGATTCTCACTTTTGAAAATAATTTGATCGGGCACTTAGTGTACTGACTACGTTAAAGCAGTCCATCTATGTACTTATTGATGCTAGTCTCGCCACCACAACAGATGGTCAGCATAAGGACCGAGCAGAAATACTGCTCTTCGTGAGTCCTCACGATCAGAGGATTTTGAGATGGATATGAATAATCAGAAGTCAATATCGAGAATGCAAGAATTGGGAGTGAGGATGGGCATGGCCCGAAGAGAACCCTTGACAAAGATTTCAAAAAGAGTAATGAACCAACATAGAACCGGAACAATTAGCCGTTATACCCTGAGAGATTTAATGAAGTGGAGATCGGAGCACTTATGAACATGTCCGGTGTGCGAAGATGATAATCAACATACCTAATACCTATTGACACTGTAGCCATGCTAGCCAGTGTATCAAATCGTGCAATACCCTCAACACCTGCATGTTCTGGCATGTCAGAGATTGTGTTAATAACTTCACACATTGACCGCTGACGACGCCCGCTTCAACTTTGTGTCATGTTCATTGATTTTCTAAGTATACATGCATGAGAATAGTTATGTGACTTCAGCAATGGCAGTGTCTCCATCACAACTATTATCTCCATCATAAGACTGTTCGTGGTTGTAGTCAAGGCATCAGAAGTTAACATATCCATCATAAGACTGTTCGTGGTTGTAGTGAAGGCACCGGAAGTTAACATATACGAGGTAGCTTCAAAAGTTTGCGGAATAGTTGATTAGTATTTGAATGCAAGATGATGTTGTGACGATTTATGTTTAGAAGTTGGCCATGACCTTGACGAAAGGACATGGCAGAAGTGACCTTAACTGTATACTCTCAAAGAGAAGATACAGATGTTTGTGTTTTGTGCTCGTTGTGTCGTTGACAATGTCCTTGGTTGAACAATATGAAAATATCAACAAATACTGTGTTTTGCTTGAGAAGTCACCCTCAGAGACACTAATTAGACTTATGTAAAACACAGGTTTATATTTTGTTTCAATTGGACACAAAATTCAGTTACCTTGTATTGATTGCCTCAGAGACACTAACATTGCTTGAGAAGTCAACCTCATAGACATTAACATTGCTTGAGAAGTCAACCTCAGACACTAACATTGCTTGAGAAGTCAACCTCAGACACTAACATTGCTTGAGAAGTCAACCTCATAGACATTAACATTGCTTGAGAAGTCAACCTCAGACACTAACATTGCTTGAGAAGTCAACTTTAGAGACATTAACATTGCTTGAGAAGTCAACCTCAGACACTAACATTGCTTGAGAAGTCCCCCTCAAAGACACTAACATTGCTTAATAAAACTTATGGTAACACTGAAATGAAGAAATCAAATATTTATGTGGCGCAAGTATTTCCGTGAATGTCATCACACAACTGGATTATGCGGCATGACAATGTCCTGGCACATCGATCCCTACTAGTAAATCAGTACCTCGCAAAACATAATGTGATTACCTTGGAACAGCCACCATATTCTCATAACCTTACACTGGCTGATTTTTTCTTGTTCCCTCAACTTAAATCTGCACTGAAAGGAAATTAATTCAAGGATGCTGATGACATTTTCACAAATATGACAAAACAACTGAGAGAGGTGTCTACAAATGTTTGCATGTTGGCAAAACTGTAGCTGCCAAAGGGAACTACTTTGAAGGAAATATCGTGTAGATAATTATATTGTTATTTATTTCTACATAATCCACCAATTCCTAAAAAAATTTTGAAGGCACCCTATATATGTGTGCCTTACAAATAAAATATGTTTATTTCAATTTTACAGATGTGTATATAAAACTATACGGTTATAATTACATACGTATGATATCTAGTGTGTTTGTCACATCCGTACAGTTGAACCCAATTATAACAACTTGATCCAGACCGGTATAATATTTATATAATAGAAATTTGTTCATAATAAATATAATGATAAAGAATACAAATAATTGGGGCTTTTGAGAAATGTTGTTAAATAGGGAATTTTGTTATAAAAGAATGCACTATAGAGGGGTTCCATTGTATTATAGTGAGCTTGCCTACTATCAACGGGTTACAGTGTGTCAGGTTTGAAACCATGCCCGGAAAAAAATAAAAAGAGTTGTGATTTCTCGCCTGACACAACTGTTCCTCCAGTCTACCCAGCTGTAAATTGGTACCTGATGTATGGGTTAGGGAAAGGTTATCAGCATGGAAGGGAATAGGCTATCCCAACTAATAGTTTCTGCTGCTTAGTACATGAAGAGATCTTCATTCCTGATAGCAGGTTGTGGCCATGGGACCCCCTTACTGTATTATATACACATATAAATCACACATCAGAATTCACATTTTTAATATGAATATATTAAACACAGCCAATGCAATATTCTTACTCCGTAAACAAGAAAGCTGGCAGCAAATTGTTCATGAGAAAAATGTAAGAAAATGACAAGAATCCACAGGAAGGATATCAGTAACAAACATGAAATGATTTACAATATTTCATGAATACACACATTCTAATGGCACAAGAAATGAACAACATAGAATCTCAGAGTAGGAGATGAATGACATTGTTGGGGCTAAGTGACAAGATTTATTGATATCTTTTATGTCTTCACTCATCATCATCAGATGCCATCTCCGTATCAATGGTCGGCTGCAATGGACCTACACAATATTTTGTCTCTTGCCATGGTTGTGTACTCTGTTAGACTTAACCTGCTCACCTCCTGATGTTTCCCTCTCACTTGTATCTCTGTTTACCTCTTAATCACCGCCCCCCAACTCTACTTTCAAATAAGAACTTAAACAATGTGCATGGCTTTTAATATATCCAAAATATAAAATGAGGGATGATGTAGCGTTTGACATAACATAAATATTGTAACTTTCTGGAGAGAATCTAGTTGTTTAGCATGTTTCCTTTTTCTTTCAATTCTCTCATGATGTTCTTACCGGTGATATTTTTGGTCCATTGTATTCGGAGTATTCTTAACATTTTGTTTCAAATGCTGCAATTATATTTCTCAAATTATCAATGATTGTCCAAGATTCACATCCATTATTGCAACTGGAATTATGCAGGCTCTAAGAAAAGTTTATTTTGTTATACAGCCCAGCCCTATGTTTTTCATTTGTGTCAGTTTATTTGATGCAATAGCCAACCTCGGTCTGACTTCTTCATAGCAATCCCCATTACTCCTTTTAAGAGGTTCAAGGTATTTTAAACTAGTAACTTGTTCTAGTTCTCTGTTGTTGATCGAGATTGAGAACTTGTTAGTGGTTTCATCACTCGTCATAATCTTGTCTTACTTTCATTCATAAATATTTTTTTTATTTTTCACTGCCATTCTTTAAAGGAATGTATGAGATGTTCAAGGCCATTTTTGATGTGTGATAGAAGTGTTGTATCATCAGCATATCTTAATTCTGGGATATCATGACATCTGATATTGAGTGGGTCAAAATTGTTTTGCTGTGGGTCATTTCTTACATTCCTAACATGTTCACTGCGCTAAACATTGAATATATAGTGATAGGACACAGCCTTGTCTGACTCCTTTTTCTACACTGAACCAATCTGTTTCACCATCTACTTTTACAACTGCATGTTGGTCTTGATACAACATTTTAATGAGGTGAAAAGTGTGTAGAGGAAAACCCATGTCTCTCATGACGTTCTCTGCATAAACATTTGATAGATATGGTGATAGGAGACATCTGACATATCATATATAAACAGTTTAAGGAGTATGGCAAGATTCTGACCCATTCAGTAGGAACATTTTTATTTATTCAGAATCAAACCATTTTTTTACAAGTTGAAATTCGATCATTTTAAGTCACATATAGCTTACACATTGTTATATACATACAAAATCAATTCCCTATTTCAATACGACATATATTTACAATGTTGTTTTAAATATATACATCAGTATAATTATCATAATTCATAAATACAGATCAATATTTTGTAATAGATAAATAAAACAAATATTCAACAAGTGATCACTCAAATACAATACAATGTGAACAGAATCAATTCACAACTTCATAATTATCATTACTTTGATTCTCATTATTTGTTTGTGGTCCCAACATTCCACAAAACAGAATGCCACAAACCTCTGAGATAAGGAATCACTGGCTCAGATTTATGAACCAATATAATTGACTTCAAATATTATAGTTTCAACGTGGTTCACTGGTTTTTCCAACTTGTATCCTTATGTGAATCTCAAGAATGGTATTATTATTTACATTGATCCCTGGCATATATTCCTAAACTTTAATATGTTGCTACTTGTTTTCCTCTTAACTTGAGATACCGAAATTCCAGGAATTACACAAAATATAGCTACTACGAGATACCGATTTTTCAACTGCACAAAAACAGTACCTCATATTAATAAATAGATTTATGCAAATTTACTGACGTCACGATGTATCCATTGCATTGTGGGATAGCTGGTTCACAAAATGGCATACAGGTGTTGACAGTTGAGTTAGTATTTTCAACCAAAACAATGTGTTGAAAATCTGAATTTTATGTGTATTTAGAAACAGCGGAACAAGTTATTATTTGTGCTTGATGATTCAGAGGACGATGACTTATTTTAGATGGTGATTACTCTGAAAATGATATGGAAATAGACATGAATAGCTTGAGGGAATATTGTTTAATAAGTTTCAGACCCATGTAAATGGAATACTAAGCAAGGACGAACAAAACAGTGTGCTGCGAAGGACAGTCAACAACAGTTTCCTGGACAAGGAATATCCACAAGACATGTGGGTCAGTGTATACACTGATGGGTCAGCACAGAATGCAGTGAGGAATGGAGGTGCAGGTGTATATAAAGAATATCAACACAAGCCTAGAGATACAATCAGAACATCAACGGGGAAATTCTGCAATAGTTATGATGCAGAAATCCAGGCAATTAGGGTGGCAGCTAAAAAACTGCTCAACTCCAACCGTGGCCAAGGGTCCATGGTATTCATGACAGATGCAAGGTCAGTGCTTCAAGCTCTCCAGTCTGAAAAACTAACAGGCTTAGAAAAACTACTTAATGAACTATCTTACCAGTATATGGTAACTATGCAGTGGATACCCTCTCACTGTGGAATACCGGGAAATGAAAAAGCAGATCAACTGGCTAAGGAAGGTGCTGCCGAAGACCAACCAGATGTACTAATAACCTACTATCAGAAGAAACAGATGATCAAGTCAATAAGAAAGCCACAAACACCAACACAAAATGACTAACACATTATGAACTGGTTATAATTCTATGTCTCAGAACGGGACACAACTGACTATGCAGTCACATGTATACAAAATTCAAGATTGGCAACATGGCCATGTGTACATGTGGACAGGCAGAACAGAGTGCCAAACATATACTTCAAGAGTGTTCTGAGCATAAAACGCTGAGGCAAACATATTATCAGAGGAAACAACACTGGAATCAAAGCTCTTTGGGCCACTGCGTGAACTACAAAAGAGAATGAGTTTTATTCAGGAGACAGAATTACTCAGACATGTTTCAAGTGAACGAAAGACAAAGTTTCATAAGTAGGCTTATAAATTATACAGCTGGAGTATAAATAACTACGGTCTATTGGAGTGTTACTTTTGTGTATTTTTTGCTTAGGGGCTTAGGTGAATGGACTTTTAAGGGAAAGGTGGCCAGGGATCAAAGTGTCCAGGAGTACAAGATGAGTATAACTGTGACAAGAGAGATACTTTTCTCCAATAGTATTCATGAAACAAATACAGAGCTGTAGATATGGCTGTTGTGAGGAGGGGCATATGATTTACTGGAAAAAAATTCAGGCCATTCACCCATTGTCCTTGCAAATCCCTTATTTACAGCAGATTTTTTTTGATGACCTTTTTTGTGGAAAATTGTTACAAGGAGAAGAGTCTATTTTTTAAAAACCCATCTTTAGGCTACATCCCTAATACTAATAGTCATATTTTTGTTTGGGTGGGTCGGGGGCTTGTTGCTGAACACCCGCCAAGTTTGAGCATATAGGTCCTGAAGTATATAATTGCTTTTTAAGCTTTGAACCTGAAATCATCACAATTCTGATACTAGTATTCTAACCAATTAGGCACAGGGTTCTATACAAATTGTGATACTAGTATTCTAACCAATCAGTCACGGGGTTCCATACAAATTCATAACACCTATATAACACAAATGAGCAGCGTCACAGTTTCAGAAAAGCAAGTAACTACGGCTTGAGGAAACAACACTGAAATCAAAGCTCTATGGGGCACTGTGCGAACCACAAAAGACAGTGAGTTTTATTCAGGAGACAGATTTACAGATATAGACACATGGCAAGTGAACGAAAGAAGAAGAAGAGGTTACTACGGCTGATATAAACACGTATGGACATAAATTGATACAATGACAGCGATGATGAAATTGTCCAGGTTCAGAGACTTCCAAGTACATTATGAAGTGAACTTCAATCTTGCAGTGTCAACAGCATCCAGCAAGTTCTTGGAGTCCATAGCCAGAGCATGTGCAGATCTGAGCATACCTTTCAAGTAATCAGCTAAGAGTGGAGTGTGATAGTTCTGCTGAGCTAACTTCATAGCATTTATAAGTGCTGCCATATCTGTAGATAGAACCTTCTGGGCCATTTCAACCTGAGGAAAAAGATATAATACCAGAATAAAAATCTGTATTTACTCTTCATATGCAATCAGATGCTTACTCTGAGCAAGAGAAAAATAATAGATAGATGAATAGACAGATAAATTAGCATAAAACTCTAACTGTGAGCTGCTACACTGATGGATATTGAGACAGAGATCAGAGCACAATTGACTTGTCTGGTTTGCACTGATGACAACCTGCAGTTATAAATCATAGTTAGTCAAGTCGGTCTGGACAAGTCCTTATGTGCTCCAATCTCATATTCAATATGTCCTTCAGCATATCCTTCTGTTCCAGTTCTGTGTTAGACAATAACACTTCTTATGACTCCTATATGCTGCTCGTTTCCTGCAGCTCCCAGGTCCTACATTCTAGGCATAGATGCAGAATAAGAAATATACCCCATATCTTCTATCTGGACAACTCCATTATTGCATTCAAAACATCAGCACGGACCATTGAACTACCACAATGGCCATGCTGGCAATTTCTCTGTCATTCCCCTCAACACCCATGGTGTCCTAGACAAAAATGAAGGTAACTCAATTCAGCACAAATTTCATCATCGACTCAGGCCAAATAAATTTCTTGCCATACTCGATCGAAGGCCTTAGTGAAATTAATAAAGTTATCCTAGATTTCATGATGATATTGTAGATGCTTCTCAATCATTATTCTGATGCTGAAAATTTTTTCTATAAAAAAAATGTGTTCTCCAGCTGGTATTTTTTAAATCTTCATCTCAATTTAATAATATCCTTAGCATCACTTCGCTTGCATGGGTGATAAGACTAATATATTTTATTTTTTTCACAATTTTAAATGCCCTTTCTTTTGTAGACAGGACAAGACTGTTCACTCTACTGGCCACGTATTTATTTCATATATGTTGCAAATTTCTCTCATAAAATTTAATGACGATGTTCCGCCTTCACAAGTGAAGAATGGCACGAAAAAAAGTCCGCTAAATTTGGTATTTGTGAGTTCCCAGATGGCTGAGAAATCCCATCTGGGCTATAAAAAAACCTGTTACAGTGTGAGCAGGAATGAAGATGGTCATGAGAATGGAGAAGTCTGATCTTTCGTTTTTTTGTCTCTTTGGAATCACCTGCAGTGTTCTATTCTACTCACAGCTTTCAATACACGCATTGATCTGGCTGTGCCAGGCTGTGCAGTCAAGAGCTGTGTTTCTAAAGATCTTGGATCAATGCTGCAGTGTTCTATTCTACTCACAGCTTTCAATATCCGCATTGAGTGCCAGGCTGGGCAGTCAAGAGAGGTGTTTCTAAAGATCTTGGATCAATGCTGCAGTGCTTGAGAGATGTTTTCAGTACTTGAAACATTTTTTTCTGACTTTCATTTGAATACTTACATACAGTTCACCACAGAAAAGTCTCTTTTGAAGATGCTCGTTTGACATACGTTCTCATTATATGTATACACTCCACAGCATTTTTTGCTCTTGTCATAACTTGGTAACTGAAAACATTTCTACTGCAACTTGGCTGCAGTAGATATTATGTATGTTGATTATTCTCTTCGCACACCGGACGTGTCAAATAGGTACCCACATCTCCGCTTCAGTAAATCTCTCAGTGTATAGTGGCTGATGGTTCCAGTTATGTTTTTATTCAGAGCTCTTTTTGTAATCTTTGTTTGATGTTTTCTAAGGTCCACGCCTATTTTCACTCCCAATCGCGCATTCTCGATACAGACTCATGTTCCTGTATCGTAAATCCTCTGACCGTAAAGTAAATATTTAACTTCAGACTAAAAAAGGCATAATGGCTATATGCATACCTGTTTATGAGACTCTGGTGGTAACTGTGGCAATACCTCATCCACCTGGGCCAACAAACCTCTCAATTCATTGCCAACTTTCTGTGAGAGTGTAAGGAGATGACACATTCATGGGAACATCAAATGTTTAACTATAAACTTCACATATACATCAAATGTTGAACTATAAACTTCACATATACATCAAATGTTGAACTATAAACTTCACATATACATCAAATGTTTAACTATAAACTTCACAGATTAAATCTACACAAGAAAACAATGTTATATAAACAATTTATTCTTAAACTTTTCCGTCCATTTATCTTTCTGGGAAATATTCTTTCATATCTTCCCCCCCCCCCCTAAAATAAAGTTTCTCACGGCTAATTTGTATATGTTCTATAACAATCTAAGATGGTTGTGTCACATGAAAAGAATGAACAACAACCGTATCCCACAGAAAATATTGTTTGGCGAAAATATCGGAGGGAAAAGTGTTAGAATCAGACTACTCCTGAGATACAAAGACGTATGCAAGACCTCAAAGAAACATTTCTCTATTGACCACAATTGCTGGGAGATTGTGAAAGAGAACTGTGGTGCATGAAAGTCGACATAGCACACGGGTTCAGAAACTATTGAGGGACACACATGAACAAAGGTCAATGCATAACAGCAGATTCATTTTGCATTTAACACTACCTAAAAACATGAACCTTTTAAATAACCATATTTAAAAATAAGACTAAAAAAGCAATACAAATATCTGCCAAATACTTCAGTTTTCCAAATACAAATATCTGCCAAATACTTCAGTTTTCCAAATACAAATATCTGCCAAATACTTCAGATTTTCAAATACAAATATCTGTCTAATACTAATTATTTCCAAATATAAGCTCATCTGTATATAAGCAGAAGATGTAACTTTAATGTCAAAAATGTGAACAAAACCACAAACTAGTGTATAGACTGAAGTATACAAAAATAATACCAGTAATGCTGTGAGATCCCATTATATTCCTAAGAATAAAGAGACAAGTGAAATATTTCTAAAAGGGAAATAACGCAAATGTTAACAACAGTACAACCATTTCTACCATTTGCATCACCCTACCTGTATTCACATAAAATATATCAAGATTAATACATTGTGACCTTTGCCTGGGGGCATTGCCAGCCTCATAAAACCTGGGACAACCAGGTAACAGAGTGTTGGCAAATATCTGATTCATTCAATGCTGTCTCCTAAACAAAGGTTGGCTACCAGGATAGCTTCAGCCATTACCATAAATTCACAGCCTAGTCTATGAATGGACCAGGTCAACTTTTCCCTTGGCAAAAATCAGTTAGGATTAGCCATGACATTCAAAGCAAATTCTAAAAATGACCAGCCATTATAATAGATTTATAGTCTTACCAGCTCTATTTATAAGAGGATTTGGTACCAAAAATAGAATAAAGTAAAGAATATGGATATAAACATACAGACAACAAAAACCATGACAATCAGAAAAATCACAGAAGAACAAGTGCTAAACATAAAAACACATGTAGAAATACTACAACAAGTAAATCATTACCACTATCACATACACATAATCACAAATGATGGCAGATGTGAAACACAAGTTAAAAGGAGAATAGGAATGGCTAAATGTACTTTCAATGACATGAGAGAAATATTAACATCTAAACTAATTACAAACTAAAACTGATAATTATAAAATGATACATTATATATTGATGTATGGATCAAAAACATGGACAATTAACAAACAAAAAGAAGACAGAATTGATGCCTTTGATGTGTGGATATATAGAAGAATAGGGATTACTTTATGGAAAGAGAAGAAAATGATCAAAGAGGTTTTAACAGCACTTTGTATGGAAAAAGAACTGTTAAAGGAAATAAAGATCAAACAAATAAAGTATTTTCAACATATTAAAAGGCATATAGCCTTGTTGAAGACCTTGCTAGCAAGAAGCAGGCAGTGATACAAGTAGGAGAAAAACATCACAAGATGGACATGTTACAGTCTAGCAGGGTGCACCAACAAAGCAAGAAACATGGGATGCTGGAGGACAGATACATTCAACCTTTGTTGTGGAAACAGCACTTAATGATAAGCTGAAACCTCTACATCAATTGAAGAAAAAATACAAAAGTTCACAGCTTATATTCTGAAATATATGGTAGTTACCTTTTTGTGGCTTTCTTAGGTCATTGGACCCAAAAATGCCCACTGTGGGCACCACGGCAGAGAGAGCATATGTCCTACATTGAGACCTACTGACCATAATTGTATCATATATAAACATTATAGTAATAAAAACAATTATAACTGTGTGACAGTCATAAACATACAAATAATGGAAATGTTTAGGCATTCCTCTGTACAAAAATTACCTTAACCATGTCCAAGTATCCCTCAGCGTTTACTTGTGGTGCATCTTTGGTCATTGTCATAACTGCCCTGACCACACTAGTGGTCATATCATATACTCCATCGTTCACTCTGGACATCTAGACAAAAAAATGTTGATAAATGACATTTATTGTTTCAATGACATGCTTTTATTCACATCTAGACAAAAGAATGTTGTGATAAATTACATTTATTGTTTCAATGACATGCTTTTATTCACATCTAGACATCTAAGGTTGTTTCATTGAAACACACACATCTATGATGCAGTGTTCATATCAATGATTCACAATTAAATCAAGTGGATAAAGTCAGTTTCCTGACACTATTTTAACATCAGATGACCAGTGTTCCAATGAGATAAAGAGTAGGATAGCACATGCTAAATCAGCGTTTCAGAAGACACTATTTTAACATCAGATGACCAGTGTCCCAATGAGATAAAGAATAGGATAAGCACATGCTAAATCAGAATATTTCAGAAGAGACATTATATGACATGGAGTAGTATCAAGGCATATGGTGAGTTGTGTGTTATGTCAGTGCTTTGATGTTATATTGAACCAATCCTTCTCTATGTATCTGAAGCAGTGACGGTAAACAAAAGAGTTCAAGTTAAGCTGAAGTCCGCTGAGGTGTGATTTTTGTAGAAGAATAATGAACATTTCATGGAAAGCCTAGTTCATGTAATTTTCCTCAGAGATGATGGAGTAAAAAGACAAATTATATCAAAAATTAGAAATAGACATGTCAAGATTTTTAGGATGTGGTTTTCTTCTTCTTCTTCTTCTTTCGTTCACTTGAAACATGTCTATATCTGTAATTCTGTCTCCTTAATAAAACTCACTGTCTTTTGTAGTTCATACAGTGTCCCATAGAGTTTTGATTCCAGTGTTGTTTCCTCTGGCCAATATGTCTGCCTCAGTGTTTCATGCTCAGAACACTCTTGAAGTATATGTTTGGCACTCTGTGCTGCCTGTCCACATGTACACATGGCCGTGTTGCCAATCTTGAACTTTGTATACATGTGACTGCGGAGTCGGTTGTGTCCTGTTCTGAGACGTAGAATTATAAATTGTTCTGGTCTGTTCATAATATGATAGTCATCTTGTGTTGGTGTTTGTGGCTTTCTTATTGACTTGATCATCTGTTTTTTCTGATGGTAGGTGATTGGTATATCTGGTTGGTCTTCGGCAGCACCTTCCTTAGCCAGTTGGTCTGCTTTTTCATTTCCTGGTATTCCACAGTGAGAGGGTATCCACTGCATGGTTACCCTATACTGGTAAGACAATTCGCTAAGTAGTTTTTTTAAGTCTGTTAGTTTTCCAGACTGGAGAGCTTGAAGCACTGACCTTGCATCTGTCAGGAATACCACAGGCTGTAGGTCAGAATTGGAGTTCAGCAGTTTTTTAGCTGCCACACTAATTGCCTGGATTTCTGCATCATAATTATTGCAAAATTTTCCTGTCTGTGTTCTGATTGTATCTCTAGGCTTGTGTGGATATTCTATATATACACCTGCACCTCCATTCCTCACAGCATTCTGTGCTGACCCATCTGTGTACATTCTGACCCATATATCTTGTGGATATTCCTCATCCAGGAAACTGAGGGTGACTGTCCTACGCTGCACACTGTTCTGTTCGTCCTCGCTTAGTATTCCTTTCACAAGGATGTGGTGAGAAAAGCAAAACTTGAACATTTAGTAACCACTAGAAATATCCGGGAGACAAGAGACAGATAAGGCAAAGAGATACATTTTTGGATGAGTTGTGACTGTGGCGCAAACTATGTCACCAACTGAACTTATTAACAATACAAGAGACAAAGATTTGTGGAGAAACATGATTGCCAAAGTCACCCAGCTTGACACTAGACAGATTGAGGCATCTGAACAAAATTATGTTAGATAAATCACAACCATCCACCTCAACTGTTTCTTGCAGCTAACATGCTATACCTAAAAGCCACAAATGTCCCACCTAAATCACATGACAATGTCCTTGTTAACATTACTAAAATATTGTCAACTCACTTTGTCTGTTCTTCCAACTAATCCTTCTGATGAATCTGTAATACCACTGTTTGCACTATCTGCAAGGATAAAGACTCAACATGACACAGGATGATGATATTATCAGGGAAACTCAACAACATAAAATGTTTGTACTATTAGGAAAGATAATTGTTAGAAAATGATAATAATTTATGTTCTATCTATCTATACGCTGTATCCCTTGTTTGTCTTGCGGTGTCTGGGGTGGAAGAGTTCTCTGGAGATAGTCTACTTGTGTGCTGTTTGTAAGCTTGTTCCTGTGGCATCTTTGATTTCTGTGACCCATCTTTTACATGGTCTGCCTCTGGCTTTATAGCTGTGATGTCTATGTGCCATGGCCATTTGTGGCATGCTATATGTTGGTAATGTGGAAGCATGTGAAAACCACTTCATCTGCTGTCTTTTGATGTGTTCCAATACTGGTATTGTTTTGGTTATCTGTCTCATGTTATTGTTTCTAATTCTATCTCTTAATGATACTCCGAGTATTTTTTGTAGACAGATCTTCAACAACGTTCTGGACACTACCTTTACTAATGAACATCGGAGCATGCAGTTCATTCAGTGTTACCTGACGATCACCATGAATGATGTCATAAACTCAACGAATGTTGTGTGGTGTCACTGCTTGTGATGGATGACCAGTCCACTTTGCGCCATCCAATGAGGATTGACCTACTTCAGCTTCATTACAACAATGTACCCAACGTCAGGCAGTGCAAACATCCACTGAAATCCCCATTTATATTGAATCCCCATAAACATTCTTCAAATGTTCATAGATGCGAATTGTGGTTTTTGCCTTCAGCATTGAGAAATTCTAAGACATATCATTGTTGTAACACTGCTACTGTTTTGCAATCTATTAATGAAACAAGTTAGTTATGCTATACAGTGCAGAAGAGTGTTTGGGGGATTATCACAAAATTAACAAATTGCACACTGATATAGTATTTACTTAGATAACAATTAGGAGGCATAACTTTTTTACCATTCCTTGCATAATAATGGGCACAAAATGACAAATAATACAGTTAGTAAGTACAAATGAAACTTTAATATAACATAGACACTAAAGACAAAACCAACTATGGGCAACAATAAAAAGACAAGCCAATTATGGCAGACTATACACAACAAAACCAACTGTGGCAGACCAAACAAAGACAAATACAAACACAGATAATTGAAATAACAAGAAAATTACAGAAAGCATGACATAAAACAAAAACCTAACAAACAATACAGAAATTATGACAGAGACAGAAACTGTGACAAAGACAGAAACTATGACAGAGACAGAAACTATGACAAAGACAGAAACTGTGACAAAGACAGAAACTATGACAAAGACAGAAACTGTGACAAAGACAGAAACTGTGACAAAGACAGAAACTGTGACAAAGACAGAAACTGTGACAAAGACAGAAACTGTGACAAAGACAGAAACTGTGACAAAGACAGAAACTGTGACAGAGACAGAAACTGTGACAAAGACAGAAACTGTGACAAAGACAGAAACTATGACAGAGACAGATATTATGACAGAGACAGAAACTGTGACAAAATCAGAAACTCTGAAAAAGACAAACTGTGAAAAAGACAAACTGTGAAAAAGACAGAAATTATGACAGAGAAAGAAATTATGACAGAAACTATGAAAAAGACAAACTGTGAAAAAGACAGAAACTGTGACAATGACAGACATAACCTATGACAGACAGAAACTATGACAAGGACAGAAACTATGAAAAATACAGAAACTATGACATCAAGAGCTAATGAGAAAGAAGATACTTCAATGACATACATGTTCTCTGAATCAGTTTATGTGTCCCCTTCCTTGTCATGCTAGATGTTGGCGAGCTCTCCTTGGTGTTGTTAGTGTGTTGAGCATAATCTGACTTGTACCCAGGCCGTGAATCTAGTTTCTGTAAGATAGCATCAGAGGTCAGGAGTTTTACAAGCACAGTCTGTATCAGATGGCAAATGTGCAATATGATATGAAATGATATGAAGATGACGGCAAAGTGAACACGCAGAGAGAGAGAGAGAGAGAGAGAGAGAGAGAGAGAGAGAGAGAGAGAGAGAGAGAGAGAGAGAGAGAGAGAGAGAGAGAGAGAGAGAGAGAGAGAAATTGATCAATGTAGGAAAGAAAGGTGACAGAAATAAGAGAAGATAAAGAAGAGAGACAAAGCAAAAAATAATGAAAGAAGAGGAAGAAAACAATGAGATGGAAATAAATAAGATAAGATGGAATAAGATGGAAGATAAATAAGATGGAAATAAATAACTATATTATTTGTCATTTTATGCTCATACAAGGGATGGTAAAAAAAAGTAAAAATCTGCACTTTAAACCTATATAACTTGTACTGAACTTTGTAAAAATCTCCCCTATATGTAAAAATCTCCCCTATACTCAACACTGTACTCCACCATTCAAATCTCCTCTGTACTTAACTCTCTGTACCTAGCATTCAAATCTTCCCTCTACAGCGCACACTCAAATCTCACCCTCAATCAACTCTTTTCCATCCATTAAAATCTTCCCATAATCAACTCTCTATTCCACCCCGTCACGTCTCCCATGGAAACAATTCTCTTCTGTCCCATGGAAAAAAATTTTCTGTACTCAACATCTGCTCCTCCCATTCATATCGCCCCTATAATAATTCTCTCCACCTTCCAATCAAATCTTCCCTTTACTCAATTCTCCATTCCGCACATTCATCTCCCCATAATAAACTCTGTACACTCACTGCGGACATGGAGAGAAGATTACAGGCTTTCGAGTATAAATGCTACAGAAGAATTCTACGAATTTCCTATAGGGAACATAAGACTAATGTGTACGTAAGAAATAAAGTAGAGATGTGTGCAGGTGTCCAGGAGCCATTGCTTTCAATAGTGAAACGACGAAAACTAGCATGGTTCGGACATGTATGCAGGCACGATTCCTTGTCAAAAACAATACTGCAGGGAACTGTCGAGGGTGGAAGAAGCAGAGGAGGACAAATAAAGACATGGACAGACAACATCAAGGAATGGACAGGGCTAGATATTTCCACACTCATCCGCATCGCTGAGGATAGAATTCGCTGGAGGACTCTGTGTGCTGAAGCTTCCAATGTGGTACCCCTACGACCCTGAAGGGTTATGGATTTTATTGATATTGATTGAATAAACTCTGTACTGCATCTATTCAAATCTCTGTTTTAATCATTTCTTCACTCCTCAAATTCAAATCTATTTCTATTATTAAATGCTATACTCATTCAATTTAAATGTCCCCGGTAATCTCTACTCATTCAATTCAATAGCATATTCCAATAGCGTCCGAGAATTGAAAGCCTATAAAAGCTGTGCAGTTGTTTAAAGGACGCTTTCCTGCTTAATTGTGTCAGTGATTCAAGTTGGAATACTTCGTATTTCTTTTTTAAAAGCATTTTGGACACGCTGAAGTAAGTGAATTTCATTATAATTGCAAATATTTATGGCTTGCTGATAGATAACTCAAACACTTTATATATTTTAATGTTCATAAACCATTTGTTCACACATGTATGAAATTTGAATGCTTATTGTGCTAGCAAATTTTTGCAAGCAATTTTAGAAAATGGTCTATCTCTATACATTTTTATCGGCGTGCTTGTCCGCCATTTTGAATGGTCTTTTTTGCACCTGCTGTTCAATGAATCTTTTTTTTCTAAGTTGCTAGCGGGCATCAAACACATGTATTTAAATAAATGTTCTTGTTTAGCTGTTGTTATTCATATTTCTGTCATTTACATACAGCCTTTATTAACATCTAATGAAAATATATCTAGTAAATCAATTTTTGTGAGTGTTCTGCCATGCCATTGCCATGACGACGAAAGTGTTTGTTTTTATAATGTTAATAAACGGAATGAACGTAAATTTTCAGAATATTCCACAATAATTTAGAATATGGCTTAGGTCCTATTAGGCCTATATATATATATATTAGTCCTATATTAGTACTATTAGTAGTACTAGCCTTGAGACTATGCGCTATGGTTAAACATTGGGGTGCATGGAACTTTATAGAAATTGTCACCTTCTCATGAGTGAGATAATTTCTCACACTCACAATACTTGATACTTACATAGGAAATCTTGTATACCTATATTTTATCTATATCTCTGCTTGGAGTATATGATTCTTCGCGTTTGTATTGTACATTATCACAATGACATTTATGTAATGTATCTAAATTGTTTGTACATTTTAATATTGTAGATTCAGAAAATTATGCTTATATTTTTGTTTATGTAGAGGACATGATGACAAACAAGAAAACTATACAAGATCTCAGGGCACATGTAGCTCTATTCGCACCAGAGTACCCAGTAACGAAAGGCTATGCTGCACAGCTGTTACTGGACCGCAGCAATGGCAAGACCATTATTGCAGATGAGATGAGGAAGATCCAGACTCTCGTTCAAGCTGCGGAACCAGATAAGTGTATCATAAGTGTATCATTGAAGCTTCTCTTATTTCAGCTCTGATTCGTCTTAATACGAAACTTGTGAAATATAAAAAGAGTTTAACCAAAGACTGGTCCGTACTTATGGAACTTTTACGTGAACACCTCCCATCCACCAATTATCCACCATCTTGAATATTAATTAGCCCCAATTACGCCTGACAATTTGTACAGTATATTCAACAGATGCGTCTTGCCTTCCCGAACACAAAAATGTATAATTTGTATGGTGTTTTATCATAAATAAGTGAAATAGTTAATAATTTGACAATTCAATTAAAAGTAAATTATGCAAATTAGCCAAAATTTTGAATATTAATTAGCCCCAATTACGCCTGACAATTTTTACAGTATATTCAACAGACGGATCTTGCCTTCCCAAACACAAAAATGTATAGTTTTATGCATATTTTATCGTAAATAACTAAAATCTTTCATAAATTGCTAGTTCGGCTTCAATTCTTGGTCACAACTTTCATGATCAGTCCATTCATATTTTATTATATGTTCTCATGTAATTATCTTTTCCTGAAATTTCGACCAAAAAAATTCTAACTTTTCATAGAATCGACCTACAGACTTGGTTGAGGTATTGTTGAATTGCAAATTTCAAGGGCTATCTAACTGTGGTGTTTATAATGTTATAACCCCAATTTGAAAATTTTGTGCTAATGCCTATTATATATATTTCAGTTTAAACATTTTTTTAAATCTCGATATTAATGATAACTACAGGAAGAGTAAGAGAAGTTACACAAAAAAACTGAATATAGGGAAAAAATATTACTCCTCATTGTTGAAAACTGACTCTTCCTTGACTTATCAAACTTCATTGCATCAAAGATTGCAATGTTGGTGTCTGCCCTAGTTATGTGTGTTGAACGGAATCCCCATACACCTGGGAAAAAAACCTACTGCAACGTTTTGCCCCGTGCAACACTTTTTCCTGGCTTCCCTATAGCACCAGGGCTCATATTCTGAAAAGTTGAGGACTGGCACCACCGCTACTGAGAAAGTTCATTAAGCGACGCTAATCAGGCGGTTTCTGGTCAGTTACTGGCTATGTAGCTAAGTACTTATAGGATAACAGTATGTCATGACACTGGTTTATAACTTAACTTACCATTACTTAGAGGAAATACCTGAATAATCACATCCCACCACATCCTTCATTCAATATAGGCTTCTATGACTATGGATGTTGGTTATTCAAAAATGAAATGACAAAAACTTGCATCATTCCTTGCCAAAAACAATACTGCAGGGAACGATCAAAGGTGGAAGAAGCAGAGGAGGACAAAGAAAAGCATGAGCATCAAGTACTTGACAGGAACATATCTTTCCTCACTCGTCTGCATCGTTGAAGATAGAAATCGCTACAGGGCTCTATATCTTGATGCATCCCATGTGTTACCCATACAACCCTGACGGGTTACGGGTTTATAGACAGAGAGAGATTCAAAACATGACTTACTAAATTTTTCTCCTCTGCTTGCAGCCACTTGGCATCATCCTCAGAATCTTTCTGCTGCTGCTTAATATGTTGCTCTATCACAGCTTCATCCACATCATCTAAATGTCTGTGGTGTTTACAGAAACCCTACAATAAAAGTCATTTGTGAGAAGAGAAAATAACAAATTGACACAGATTTCTACATATGCATGTGGTTGCATCTGTGGGTCTCACCAATGGCCCACTAGACATACCACCCATGCAACAAAAAACCTCAGTGGATGACATGCCGTTATATTGAGGTTATCTTCTTAGAGAAGCTTCATGGCACGTCATCTATACAGTTATGTTTTTATTTTGTTGTTGAAATGTGTTTCATGTTCACCTGAATATATTATGTATATTCATGTATATGTATATACTTTCTATGTGGTTGGGAGGGAGTCAGAGATGTACTGTGCAGCACTGGGGAGGATGAAACTGACAGCACTGTTTTTTCCTATGGCTGAAACCCATCATAGAGGCACAGTGACTCAGGACGTGATAATCCTTTTGACTTGAACATTTGGTTGCATGCCTAGAGCAATAGAGAGGTTCAGCATAACCAGTAGTCAATTGGTGAACAGACAGGCCGAAAATCCACAGACTTCCCAGCAATATAATGCCATTTAATGGCATTAGGTCAAAGGGCATGAGCCCATGGACCGCTGGATCAGCAACCAACCAACCAACCAACACAGACTTCTACATAAAGAAAGTCTACTTCTATACCCATATATACACATGAATGTGGCAACCAGGGCCTGGACTTATAATTCACGGTACAAAGAAATCACGGTACACTATCTTCATTCCATGCATGTTGTAGAGGCAACTAAGGAATGTTGTGGAGGGGAGGGGTGGGGAATAAGCTGACAACCAGTCTATCTATCTATTGTCATTTTCAGCATTTTAAGCATCATTGGGAGAAGTTTAAGTTGTCTGTATTCTCCATTTGAGTTGTATTAGCCGTACTCAGACCGTGTCTCTTACGGTTTCTTTGATTATCTCCAGCTGTCTAATTCTTGTTCTTCTTCCTGCCTTATAACCAGATCTTCTGCTGTTGTATGCACGAATGGCTGGATGTGTTGGTTTCATTCTTATGAAGTGTCCAAACCACCTGGTTTGCTGTCTCTCAGTACAATCTTGACATGAGATGTTCTTAATTTCATTCCTGGTATCTTCATCTCTCTGTCGCTCTGGTCTGGTGACATTTATAACTTTCTTAACACACTTCCTTTCACCTGATGTGATCTTTTTGCCAGTGTCTTTGTAAAGGGACATAATTAGACATTGGTAACACAGAGTTGTAAAAATACTGTTTATCAATTATCATTTTGCTGCCATGTTGATTGTTGAGTGTATGAGTATTGGCAGCAGCTGATACATCATGGCAATAGCTGATACGTCACAGTACTGGCTTTCTTATAAAGATAACTAAACTGTTCAAAAAAACTAATGCAACTTTTTTTGTAGTTACTTTTATAAAAGGTATTTGCTGATTGGACATCATTCAACCTATCAACTGTGTCCACCTGGTCTATAATAATGAAGTCACAGCACTTTCTTATAAAGATAACTAGTAACTACAGTGTACAGAGCTATGACGCAGAAGTACAGAGCTATGATGGCAAAGGTACTTGATTCAAATACCACCTCAGACAATTGTTCATCTGGACCGTTCATAAAGTAATGGCAAACTACTAAACTGAAAAGGAAATCATTACAGCCAAAAATTCTGGGGGGTGATGGCTACATCCAAAATACAATATGTTACTGATTTATTTATTTTAGTAACTATAATACTCAATTTGCTCAGAGGTATAAAGAGAACAACATATGATAACTATTCATGTATGACATATTCATTACAGAGACATACATACCATAGTAGGTGTGGGCGGAGCAGAGTTAGATGATATTAATTGATTATTTCCTGGCGGATGCGTTTGATATGCATCTACGGATGGTGGAGGTGGCATTGTGAGGGATGGAAGATTCGGCCGACCTGACGTCACATGACCAAAATGCTGCTGTTGTTGTTGGAATGCTGTTATTGGGGGCGGGGTGTGATGGTGAAAGTTTTGCCTTGAAGTCAGGGAAATGTGAGGATGAGACGTTGGTGGGTGCTGACTCGAACTACCACTGCTAACCTGCATGAAAGAAGAAGCAGGAGAATAATTAACTTGACAAAATGTTATGTTTTCTGTGACATCAAAAATAAACCTGCCAATGTGTTACTGTGAGGTGAGATACCTTACAGTACTTGGCTTAGTTTATTACTGTGAGATGAGATACCTTACAGTACTTGGCTTAGTTTATTACTGTGAGATGAGATACCTTACAGTACTTGGCTTAGTTTATTACTGTGAGGTGAGATACCTTACAGTACTTGGCTTAGTTTATTTCTGTGAGGTGAGATACCTTACAGTACTTGGCTTAGTTTATTTCTTTACTGAACTCTTACATCGCTCACATATGTAGGCAAATATGTAGGCAAATATGTAGGCAAATATGATACACAAAACTAATATCTATCTATGTGACGTGATATTTACAGAACATTATCTTCACTGTCACTCTGTAAGTTTCTCAGTTCTGTGCAAACTTCCCAGCGGCTTCCAGTGTTATGTTTAGCAGGACTTAGATATTATGCGTCCATTGTAGTCTTGGTCTGCCTCTTGTTCTCTATCCTGGAACTTTTCCCTCCTTGATTAATCTTTCTAAGTGATTGTCTAAAATGTTTATGGCCAAAATATAAAAGGACAAAAACAAATTACTACTTATAATAATTTGTTTTAAGTGACATTTCCTTTACAGAACGTTGTCCTCACTGCCACTCTGTAAGTCACTTGGTTCGGTACGATAATATATCAGTTAGTTAGTTAGTTAATTAGTTATTCCCCTAGGGCCAAAGACAGCACATAGGGTGGATGTCATAGATTTCCATGTCTCTCATTTCATTGCAATTTGCTTTAGATCTTCATTGTTTCTGATACCGATGGTGAAACATTCTCTTGTAATAGTTCTACGTAAAGTTTCTTTTGGTCTTCATTTTCTCTTGTCTTTTGGTGACCACATCAAAGCTTGACAGGGGAGTCTTTCAGTATCCATTCGTAGTGCATGTCCGATGTAATTCCAGCAGCGCTTTCTAATATAGGTGGATACATATTTTTGTTTTCATTCTTGTCTGACAACTGTGTTTGATTTGAAGTCTGACCAACGTATGTTCAGTAGCCTTCTAAGACATTTATTTTCAAAGGTGTTTACCTTTATATCACAGCCCTACCTAATATTTCTGAAATGTGGGTGAAGTTAAATATTATGCACAGCTTAATTCCAAGTTTGTCATACTGCTTACAGTTTTCATGTCGTCAATGAAATTACAACACTAGCAGAACGTATTGCAAGAAAAAAATGGCTAATTTATTGAAGATTACATTATGCCACAATTTAATGTCATATGAGAAGGAATGATCCTAGAGTTTAGGAGGGGGGTGTGTATGTGTGCGTATTAGGGGTAGGGTTAGACCTAAGCCTAACCCCCACTCCCCCTCCTAAACTCTACACATTGCTGAGATTAGGGAGGTGGGATTGTATTGTCGGATTATCCAAGTGACCAGCAATTTCTCATTTCTTCCAGTATTGCACCCTTAACATTCGAAGGCTAGTTCAGCATGCATACGGCAGCCATTTCACTAATAGAAATGAACTGTTAGAGTGACATCACAATCTACTAAATAGTTACAATAGGAAATGATATCACAAACTATTTAAAAATTGAGCAGAGTAGATTACTTAAAAACTGTGAACATTGTAGGCCTGTGATATGTGATCATACTCTCAGTTCTGTGAAAACTGTCCAGCCTCTTTCAGTGTCATGTTCAGAAGGTCTTAGTAATTAGAAAATAATTAATAAAACAATAGGGATGAAAACAATTGTCTTTTCAGTCTGAGACTCTCGTCAGAACAAAAACAATACAATAACATATATTTTTTTTAAACCATACAAAATGTGTCTGGTCCACCAAGCTGATCCTAAAGTACTACATGCGCTGCCCTCAAGCTTGGAAAACAATAATTGAAGAAATTTTTTTTAATTTTAAAAAAGGGAATTTTTTTTGCCCCTATAGCACAAGTAAAAAGTTTAATCCAGCCCAACTACCTAAATTAGGTTGCTCGTCAAGACACCCTAGAAATAGGTGCTATCTGAGAAATCAAGAGCTTGTTCATTGTGGAAGTCTTCTTCCGTATTCATTCTTAAACTCTCTCTGGTTCTCTCTTGTATCAGGACTATGGCCCTACTAGATTTCCCGCAGGATGTAGTCCAGAGAATGGAAATGCATTGTCACCATTTTATTTGCGGCCTGTGGTAGCCAGTGGTTGATGATGTTTTTGTCGTTGTTATTGTCACTATCCCCAGTGATTGTGAGCAACTTTAACTTCCTATATGCAGTGGGTTGATTTGTCAGAGCTTTCTTTCGTACCCAGGATACTTAGTTTTCAGCTTAATGCAATATATATTGAATAGGCCTTCTACTCAGTGGGTTCAAGAATATTGGCTACACAATACAAATATTTTAGTGGAAAATAAGACTATACCTGCATGTAACCAGCAGAAGGAAAGTAATTCTGAAGCTGATACTCTATGCGAGTCCCTGATGGTGGCAGCGGTGGCACATTCTGGTGCTGCAATTGATTCTGTGATGATCCAGACCCCTGACTGTTGGTTTCAGCAGAAGCACCAGGGGCAGGAGAGCTGTGGCCCACTGGCAGGTTAGTGGTGCTGTTCCACTGATGCGGCAGGGAAGCCACTGTGGAGTTAAATGAGTTTCCAGCAACGATTGACAAGTTGGGGGCAGAGCCAGTTGGAGACAGTGCGTACTGTGGTCGAGCAGGTTTTGGTGGAGGGTGTGGTCCCTCATCTGAATCATTTGAATCTAAAAAAAAAAAATATCACATGTCTATTGACTCATGTTTTTATATAAGAAAATACACGGCGGAATAAATCACTACTGCGTTTATCAGTTATTTTGTTCACTTCCGCCGCCGTCACCACCATCATCATCACCACAATACTCACCATCATCATGTGCTGTGCCTGGTGGCATAAACCATCCTTGATCTCCACAACACTCCATCTGTAGTACAGTGTATCAACTCCTCTCAACCATGCCACAATGTCTCTTCTCACTTTTCTCCATCCTCTGCCCCTTTTTTTTTCTTCCCTCAATTTTGACAGGTACACTGTATCCCAACCCTTCTCTTCATATGATATAGCTAATAAATGTTATCCATTTTTTTTCTGCTGTTGATAAGTAACTATCTTTGAGTGTCAATCACCCTCAGTACCTCCTCATTAGTGTTTCTAACTGTCCATGTCGTAGAATTACAACTTGTTCTGATCTATTCATAATGTGATTGTCATCTTGTGATGACGTTTGTGGTTTTCTTGTTAACTTGCTCATCTTCGATCAGTTTTCAGGCTATGGCACATTTGGTCACATGATATACAGTAATATTGTAACATCTCATGACATCTGCGACTACTTCAATTGACTTTCTTCATGATTTTTTTCCTTCATGGTGTTTCCAATCCCACATTCTTAGGTTCTTGCTCAATATCAAGAGCACATTTTTGTTAACAAAATGAATATCAAGAGCACATTTTTGTTAACAAAATGAATATCAAGAGCAGATTTTTGTTAACAAAATCATCTACATAAACTAGTGAAAGTGATGGATGACTTACCCCACTTATTGACCTGAATTCTCCAGTTATCTCTGTGAATCTCTTCCTCTTGTCTCCGACGTTCCTCATCTAATATCTCACTGTAACACAACAGTATACTCTTATTCTAACAGCTTACATATTATAAACTTATTCTAACAGCTTACATATTATAAACTTATTCTAACAGCTTACATATTATAAACTTATTCTAACAGCTTACATATTATAAACTTATTCTAACAGCTTACATATTATAAACGTATTCTAACAGCTTACATATTATAAACTTATTCTAACAGCTTACATATTATAAACTTATTCTGTTTACATAATATAAACTTATTCTTACAGTTTACATATATACTTATTCTAAATGTTTATATAATATAAACTTACTCTCAGTTTACATATTATAAACTTATTTACACAGTTTACATATCATAAACTTATTGTGACAGCTTACATATTATAAAATATTCTAACAGCCTATATGTTATAAACTCATTGTAACAGCTTACATACTATAAAATATTCTAACAGCTTACATACTATAAAATATTCTAACAGCTTACATACTATAAAATATTCTAACAGCTTACATACTATAAAATATTCTAACAGCTTACATACTATAAAATATTCTAACAGCTTACATACTATAAAATATTCTAACAGCCAATATATTATGAATTATTGTAACAGCTTACATACTATAAAATATTCTAACAGCCAATATATTATGAATTATTGTAACAGCTTACATACTATAAAATATTCTAACAGCTTACATATTATAAATTATTGGTAACAGCTTACATACTATAAAATATTCTAACAGCTTACATACTATAAAATATTCTAACAGCTTACATACTATAAAATATTCTAACAGCTTACATACTATAAAATATTCTAACAGCTTACATATTATAAATTATTGTAACAGCTTACATACTATAAAATATTCTAACAGCTTACATATAAACTTATTCTAACAGCTTACATATTATAAAATATTCTAACAGCTTACATATTATGAATTATTGTAACAGCTTACATATCATATTGTTTATTCATCAGAGTTGATGATAACCATTCAGATCAACTGTGATAATGAAGATATCTGTAGTGTGTCCAGTTGTGACTAATGAGTCATATGCATGCCTGGAATTATTTTGCTGCACTCTGAGAATGTGTGGGATCTGTGAGACATTGCACAGCTCCAACCTTTCTTCTAGCCTATTTTTGTTGCGCGTCATTGTGTCTGAGATTATCTGCAGATGCTGCACCACTCTTGATTCTGTCACACCAGCCGGGTCTATCTTGTGCAAGTCTTTTCCATAAATTTGAATTTATTTTGAAGTAAGTCAGTGATGCCTTAACCCTAAGAGTGTCTTTAAAATGCTTCTTCTGTCCTCCACCGTTGCCGGAGCTAGTCTGAAATTCTCCATATAACAACTTTTTAGTAGACAATAATTTTTCATGCAGACCATGTGTCCTGTCCAGTGTGGCTGTACCTTCATCAATATTATGTGTATGCATACAGATTTAGATTTCATCATTATCTCCCTGTTACATATAAACTTAGCTGAACGTCATCATGATCATGTGCCATCTCTGCAAGGAAGGTTGGCTGCAACAGACCTCCAACATCCCCTGTTTCTTATCTTGGTGGTACACTCTGCTAGACTATAACCTGTCCATCTTGTGATGTTACTCTCCCATTTGTATCTCTACCTCTTGCTCGCTTCCCCTCGACTTTACCCTCAAGTGAGGTCTTCAACAAGGTGTCATGTCTTTTAATATGTACAAAATATTTTATTTGTTTGATCTTTAATAGCTTCTATATAACATACTTTTTTTTACATAATTATTATTATTATTTATTATTCACTAATAATTAAATGAAATCAGAATGAAAAAAAAATCATTAAATTTTCTAAATTAGCTAATTACCCAGAACAAATCAATAACTAAAAAAAGGTTTATTAATTAAACTGTTGCTTATCGAGGTAAAAGATTTTATTTTTTAATTTACAAACAAAACAAATTATGCATCCATTGATACTAAAAGGTTAGAAACACAGCATTAATGAAGTTTTGCTAATCACTGAAAACAAACTGGAAATAACCAAATAAAGTGATGTTTCGACCAAAAGGCCTTTATCCAGAACACAATGAACACATGACGAGTAAAGGGTAGCAATATCTATGATCACATCACAGAGCTTAAAGATATGCTGCAGTTACAATCAAATTCCATTCAAATTTATTTTTTTCTCATGTGAGCAAATCTGAAGATGCATGAGCGGTAGATATTTCCATGTGAAGGTTTCTACTAATTGAAAAATTTTTTTTGAATAACAGGCATTTGCTCGTACTTTATGGGTGATGGGGGTACATTTTGTAAGCAGTATTTTCTAATGACATGCAAGGTCGCACACAAAAGAGGGAATATTGATTGTAAATAACAGGTTAGACTTACTAGAGCCAAATCTTCAAATCTGCAAAAGTGGGTCGCTTGGACGGCTCATACTGCCAACAGGAACAGGTGAGATTGTACAGGGAGGGAGGACAGCCAGGTGGTAGTGCCAACCTCTCACCAGCTTCAACTTTTCCAATAACATCATTGTTCTTCACACCTTGGAAAGGTTTGACCCCATACATAAGTATCTCCCAGATACACACACCTGTTAAGGAAACACATGGGTTGAGAAATATGCAACAGAAACACTACTTTCCTTTATTAGGTAATTAATTTGCTTACAGACATTAACATCCGCATTTAATCTTGAAGCGGAAGACACAAATAGATAATACATAATCTCTTGACACAGCAATAATAACAATACATCATCTCGTTTATGCCTGGTGGCATAAACCATCCTTGATCTCCACAACACTCCATCTGTAGTACATTGTATCAACTCCTCTCAACCATGCCACAATGTCTCTTCTACAAACAGCAAACATAACAATACATCATCTCGACAAAGCAAACATAACAATAAATCATTTTTGCTAGTGTTGTTTTATCCCATCACATATTGAGCCACAGTGACCCATTGGTCATGCTCAAGTAATGTGTCAGGCCTAAAGGCACAGATATCACAGCTAAGCTGTAAACCAAGACACAATGTATTCCATTATCTGGACCATATTCTACTAATCTGCAAGAATTTAAGAAAGAACAAAGAAAAATGTCAAGGAGTCAGAGCATATGTTGGTCTGCTGTGAGTGCTATAACTACAACCAATAATTATGTTCATCAAGGGTTCAGAAATGAAATCCAACTAAAATATAATATACCAGCAATCATTAAAAATGCCCCACTTTGTTTTAAGCATAGCAATTGTTTGTGCTGAATTTAAAATACACAAAACAAGTAAATTTACAAATCTGATCCATTTACAGACCAAATGTGCATTATTCTAAAAAGTGAACAAATTCCGGACCCTCACTTAAGCAGTTGCGCAGATACATCAATTGAATTTGGCTATCTTGAGCTACCGTTGTTACACAAAGTTGGCCAGACCTTGGTCAGTCATTGGCTGTGCCTGTAGCCAGAAATCTCTCATTCAGCCTTACTATAGTGGAATGGTCACAATTAAAATGTCTGGAACTTCTCTGGTAATCATTCCACTCCTCAGCATATCACAGCCTGCCATGATTCTTCTGATGAAAGTCGAGGAATCGCAAACACAAAAAACACTTTTGATGAAATCAAAAGATGGTATTTTACTCCCTGAAACTTTACGTGTATGCCAAATTTTAACTTGATTAGACTAGTTATATGGACAGAATTCAGCAATTTCATGTTTTGCACGTGAAGCACGCAAAATTGGAATAAAACATGATAACGACAATAAAATGTGAAGAAAAAAAATTAACCCATCCCCATTCACATGGTTTGAAAATCTCTCAATGAAATAAACAATTCAGGGTGAAAATAGATCATGCTTTTGGTGTGTTTTTAATGATTTCGGAAGTGTGTGATATACTCGTTGAATAAACAATCACAGCATAGACTTGGACCACTGGAGATTGCTCAGCAGAGATCAGAAAGAGATTAGCAATGGCTCTACAAACACATGACAGATGAAAAATTCTATGGCAAAAGGAATACAAAAAACAAAGTTACAACTATTAAGAAGTTATGTTTTTCCAGTGGCAATATATGGTTATGAGAAGTGGGGAATGACAGCCACATATGGTTATGAGAAGTGGGCAATGACAGCCACATATGGTTATGAGAAGTGGGCAATGACATATTTTAACATATTGGACATATAAAAGGACAATGGTTTAGAAATATTGATATGGAAGGAAATAATCAGAAAAGGAGTCAGATCAAGACTTTGATGGACACATTTTCTTCTTTCGTTCACTTGAAACATGTCTATATCTGTAATTCTGTCTCCTTAATAAAACTCACTGTCTTTTGTAGTTCAAACAGTGGCCCATAGAGCTTTGATTCCAGTGTTGTTTCCTCTGGCCAATATACCTGCCTCAGTGTTTCATGTTCAGAACACTCTTGAAGTATATGTTTGGCACTCTGTGCTGTCTGTCCACATGTACACATGGCCGTGTTGCCAATCTTAAACTTTGCATACATGTGACTGCGGAGTCGGTTGTGTCCTGTTCTGAGACATAGAATTATAACTTGTTCTGATCTGTTCATAATATGATAGTCATCTTGTGTTGGTGTCTGTGGCTTTTTTACTGACTTGATCATGTTTTTTCTGATGGTAGGTGATTGGTATATCTGGTTGGTCTTCGGCAGCACCTTCCTTAGCCAGTTGGTCTTTTTCATTTCCTGGTATTCCACATTGAGAAGGTATCCACTGCATGGTTACCCTATACTGGTACGACAATTCGCTAAGTAGTTTTTTTCAAGTCTGTTAGTTTTCCAGACTGAAGAGCTTGAAGCACTGACCTTGCATCTGTCAGGAATACCACAGGCTGTAGGCCAGAGTTGGAGTTCAGCAGTTTTTTAACTGCCACACTAATTGCCTGGATTTCTGCATCATAATTATTGCAGAATTTTCATGTCAGTGTTCTGATTGTATCTGATGGACACATGATATTGAAGACCTGAACATGACATTGGAAGAGGCTGGACAGATTGCACAGAATTGAGAGGGTTACAGAGTGGCAGTGAGGACAACATTCTGTAAAGGACACGTCACACAGTATAGACTTATAGAACACAGACACCTAACTGCCATATCTTAAATTAGTGCCCGTCTTCAAAGATGAACTTACCGAACATCCACACATCACTTGCCGTGGTGAACCTGCGGAAGTTGATAGACTCTGGCGCCATCCACTTGATAGGTAATTTACCCTTGGAGGCTGGTAATTGATGGGATAAAATAATATACTGTGCTTATTTATTGATTCATCATCATCTTACACATTAATTTTAATTTCTTCCATATGTATCCGGTGACATATTCTTTAGTGTTGTTAGTGTTGTTAGTTTAGTGTTGTCAGGGAGAACATTGTCTTCTCTATGAATCTTCTGAATTCCTCTTCATTCTGGGCAAGTTGGCCTGCCACAGCTAGGGGCATGTTTAAACAACCTGAGATGTCTCTTATCAATCATTATCTTCGGCGACCCTTACCTCTGCTTCCAGCAACCATACCTTCCATTATTGATTTTTCTATGGTGTTAAGTCCAAACATATGTTTATATGGCCAAAATCTCACAGTTCTCTTATTATAAAAAAAAACAGTCATACTATATTTTCTCAGTTATTTAGGCAGTTACAGGGAGTATTTGAGTGGCTTGTGTGATAAAGGTCGCATGCCCTTGTTGTCGCCACGTTATGTTCAGGGTGAATTTTATAATTTATTACTTAAAATAATTTTGTTTAAGAGCCACCACACTTCAATGTTTAATGTTCTTATCATTTCTTAATTTTCTTAATTCATATTTTTTCACTGTCCATGGTATTCTAAAAATTCTTCTGTAAGCATCTCAATTCAAAGTCAGATATTCTCTTTGCCATTGTTTTATTAATTGTCCATAATTCACGACCATAAATTGCTACTAGAAATATCCTTGTTCTAATCAGATGTAATTTAGCTTTAAAGCCGGTACCTTGCCAAAGATTTTTTATTTCCACACATATGGTTATATGGTAACTTGCACAGTTTCAAATTCAGTATTGTAATTCTTCCCTTAATTTCTGCAGCACAATCTCCTTTATGTTTGTACCGAAATATTCAAAAATTAATGCCATCTTCTAGTTTGTGGTTATCAATACTTTCTACGGGCTATTCCAATCTTTATCCCAATAAAACCTAAAAAGATAAACGTGATAGATATACAAAAAGAATGACAAATCGGCATCAAACTGGAACTATCAGACACTACAATGTGATGAATATAATGAGGCAGAGATCGGAGCACAAATGGACATGTCCGGTGTGAGTTGATGATAACCTCAAGTCATAACTCATACAACACATTCTATTTATCTAATTACTATTGTTGCACAGGTAAAATGACAATATATAATATGGATACCAGTTAGAAAAGAGATGACATGAAGACACAAAGATAGACTTTCATGAAATAACAAGCAAACTGTCAAGGGGATATATGACAAGGTGGAGAGTGCTGCAGTAACAGAACTAAGAAGTATTAACACCTCAAATTTATTGTCACTGATTACTAATATAACTAATTTGAAACATTAGTAGCCACAAATCCTAATTAAATGATAAAAACTTGCATGGTTTGAACAATCAATAATATGTACTCATTGCACAAAACTGAAATCCAACAGGTAAAGCTTGAAACAGAGTAATGCAATTTTGCTAATAACTAGAAACACACATAATCACACACACAAATCAACATTTCGAACAAAAGACCTTTATCATAGTTACATACACATATACATCAAAGAACGACGAATGGGAACAACACAACTGGCGTTCACATGTCTAGCGAAATGTGGAGATGGCTGGAAAGATAAAAATTAGGTCACAGGTGACACAAACAGGAAATATACAAAATTAAGGAAATATACAAAAGCGCACCCAAATGAATGTGAAAAAGAGACAAACAAAGAAATGACTGAACAATAATATATCATTCATACGGCTGGCGCTCAATGATTCCAAAGTTTTAAGAGTGCCAAATTCATATATACAGCAGTTCTCGGGCGAGAGGAGGGTCCGGTTGTCAGAGAAGCACGCCTTAATGGGTGGGTGTCACCTGAATATCCTGGGCATCCCAATGGCCTGTGCCATTGAAGTGAATGTCGACAGGGTAACCTGAATGATGTTTTATGCTGTGTAAGTGTTCACAAAATCGGCCAGCAAGCATGCGACCAGTCTCACCTATGTACGTCATAGTGTACTGTTTGCAGATGATGGCATAGATGAATAGATGATGTTATGGGATACACACACGAGAAACTCTCCTCAATGGTGAAGGTGGCCTTGGGGAATGTGGCAGACTGGGCCTGGGTGGCATACAGACAGGTGTAGCATCTAGAGCATTTGTCACCAGCTGATGGTACTAGAATGATTGGGGATGTCAGGCATAAGATGACACCGGACCAGTAAATCCCTGAGGTTCTTGTCACATCTGCATGCACCAGAGGGGAGTCACAGAACAGTTCATGCATCTTAGGATCCAACTGGAGAAGAGGAAGGTGTCAGAGTAGGACATGATGAACAGAAGTGCTATGTGGGTGGAAAAGGAGAACAACTATGACCCTGTCCACAGGGGAAGACCTCAGAGTGTTCGAGAGGGTACCCTGGAGGAAGATCCTGCACATTCGAGACAAGTTCTCTTCACCGCTATACAACGCCAGAGATAAAAAAAGTTGAGAAAATGGAAGGGAATCGCGACATGCGAGAGTTTTTTGTATATTTCCTATTTCTTATATTTCATGATTGTGTCACCTCAGACCTAATTTATATGCTTCTGGCCATCTCCACATTTCTCCTTATCAGACATGTGAATGGCAGTTGTGTTGTTTCTGCTTGTCGTTTTTTTAATGTATATGTATATATAACCTTGTTAAAGGTCTTTTGGTTGAAATGTTGATTTGCGTGCATAATTATGTGTGTTTCTAGTTATTAGCAAAACTTCATTACCTTGTTTCAAGCTTTACCTCATAGTTTGGACAGGTATGCCAAACTATTATTATATAGCGACCCACTATGACTCCTTGCTAAAAACAATATTGAAAGGAACTATTGAAGTGAAAGAAGCAGAGGGGGGGATAAATAAAAGCATGGGCAGACAACGTCAAGGACTGGACAAGATAAGTTTTTTCCTCACTCGCCCGCATTGTTGAAAAAAGAAATCGCTGGAGGGTTCTGTGTGTGGATGCATCCAATGTGGTGCACTACGACCCTGTCAGATTACGGGTTTATAGAAAGATTAATATATAGCAAAAATATCAAATATAATTTATAGAATAACAAAAATATCAAATTTAATTTATAGAATAGCAAAAATATCAAATTTAATTTATAGAATAGCAAAAAAATCAAATATAATTTATAGAATAGCAAAAATATCAAATTTAATTTATAGAATAGCAAAAATATCAAATTTAATTTATAGAATAGCAAAAATATCAAATTTAATTTATAGAATAGCAAAAATATCAAATTTAATTTATAGAATAACAAAAATATCAAATTTAATTTATAGAATAGCAAAAATATCAAATTTAATTTATAGAAAAGCAAAAATATCAAATTTAATTTATAGAATAGCAAAAAAATCAAATTTAATTTATAGAATAGCAAAAATATCAAATATAATTTATAGAATAGCAAAAATATCAAATATAGTTTATAGAATAGCAAAAATATCAAATTTAATTTATAGAATAGCAGAAATATCAAATTTAATTTATAGAATAGCAAAAATATCAAATATAATTTATAGAATAGCAAAAATATCAAATTTAATTTATAGAATAGCAAAAAAATCAAATTTAATTTATAGAATAGCAAAAAAATCAAATTTAATTTATAGAATAGCAAAAATATCAAATATAATTTATAGAATAGCAAAAATATCAAATAAAATGTCCAATGAGAAATAATAAAACACAAAGAAATAACTAGAAATAAACACATGATACAATCAATGCAATGAGTTGGTCTTACAGCCGCATCGCTTTACATTTCATACACTTCATGTTTCCCTGTTACAGGATTGGTTGTTGTGGATGTGTGGTTACAGCAAATGCCTTTACTTTTGCCAGGTTGTATGCAAAGTAAGATTTTGAGTAATCTAAAAGTTGTACAAATTACGTTTTGTTGTTTACTCTTTAGCAGATGACAATCATCCTATAGTCTGGCATTCTCTGTACTCTGTCTTATTTGATGGTATGTGACTGAGCTTCCTCTGCTAGTTGTCCAGCCTCTTGCTCACTATTTTACCAGGGATATTAACTTTACTATAGTGATTCTGCAATGATGTTAGGCTCTAGAGAAAAATGTATTTAAATGTGTGTAGTGTATTCAACTGTAGTGCTCCCTCCTGTTATCAATTTTGGAATCAATATTAAAATATAAAAATGAATAATAGCATATTATAAAAATAAAAATAAATGAATGATTGATTGATTCTGAGCCAGCATCATTACACTGAACATAATCTTTACCTTTATAATAGCTCTGTTCCTCCACCCATCTGGATAGTCCAAAATCCCCAAGTTTCACACAGTCATGGGCACAGACCAGGACATTCCTTGCTGCTATATCCCTGAAATTAAGACAGAGACAGCTGCTATAATATAGTTAGCCTGAGTGCAGGATATTGGTATTCCTTACTGCAATTACCCTACAGAGACAGTCACTATAGTAATCTGAAGATAAGACAACAAATAAACACATACAAAGGATGTTTTAGTTAGTCATTGACAGGGCACAATGTATACACATACACAGGATGCAATTTTTTGCTACAACACTGGTTCACAACTTTTTAGGAACTGTGGTCCCCTTTTTGGACAAATCTTATGTGGTCCCCCTGGTACTAAAAAGACAGACAAGTACTCACTCTGCAAGTCACCAGGGATTTTTAAACGTTATCGGTATACTAGATAACTAACTTTAAAACCTAGATCAAAATAAAAAATTACATTTCACATTTAAATAAAAACTCAAGAAAACCCAAGAAAAACTCCACCAACCACTGAGTTCCTTGGGAATAATCCTTATTATGTCTTTGTGCCAGATTAATCCCTATATATTCTTTGCGGCATGAAAAAGCTTCTCGTAATGCGCATTATTTACTACTAAAAAAAACCATTGCAGCTTATTACATGTTACAACAAACATGGCTATAAGCGATATATGTATTCCACCAACACACGTTACAAGATGACTATCAAATTATGAACAGATCAGAACAAGTTGTAATTCTACGCCTCAGAACAGGACACAACTGACTTTGCAGTCACATGTACACAAAGTTCAAGATTGGCAACACAGCCATGTGCACATGTGAGCAGGCATCACAGAATACCAAGCATATACTTCAAGATTGTTCTGAGTATGAAACGCTGAGGCAGACATATTGGCCAGAGGAAACAACACTGGAATCAAAGCTCTATGGGACACTGTATGAACTACAAAAGACAGTGAGTTTTATTAAGGAGACAGAATTACATATATAGACATGTTTCAAGTGAACAAAAGAAGAAGAACTCCACCAACCACCGAGTTCCTTGTAAATAATCCTTATTATGTCTTTGCGCCAGATTAATCCCTATATATTATTTGCAGCAGGAAAAAGCTTCTTGTAATGTGCATTATATACTACTAAAAAAACCATTGAAGCTTATCAAATGTAGCAACCAACATGGCAATAAGCGATATATGTATTCCACCAACACACACGTTACAAAAACATGAGGTTATTGGTTGCGTAATGCATATTAACTACTAGTGAGATCTCTATTCGAGACAAGGGGAGCTAATTCTGTGAAAGCGAGGGTAGATAACAACAAGCCCAAAAATAAACAATACAAGACAAACAACAAGAAAACACTAGAAAATTAACCTTAAAACCTAGATCAAAATAAAAAATAACATTTCAAATTTAAATAAAAACACAAGAGGGTCAAAGTCATCAAGAAGCCATGCTCAAATCAGATGTCAGACTGAAAGGTAATATTGCAACAAAACTGTAAATCATGGTACAACACATTCTGTTCTCCATACAACATTCTGCTAATCTGTATAAATTTAAGAATGAACACAGAAGTTCGTCCACACATCATTACCACAGTCTCCCATTTCCCATGATGTCTGATCACTTCTAAGATCTCTGCATTTCCGGTCATCTTCAAGAACAAGTAAGGTTACAGAACTGACGATGATACATACTATTTTCATTACATGGCTTACCTATGTACAAATTTCTTGCTCTCCAAATACGACAGCGCTGTGCTAAGTTGGTGTGCATACAGTACCAACATGATGAGGTCTAGTCGATGCTGATTGTTCTGCAGGTAAGCCCGCATCTGGTGAGGAAAGATTAACTCGATCAAACCCACATTGTCATCAGATACTTCAATTACAAACATAAACTGCATGCAATAACAACTATGATAATGTATTGTGTTATTAGTTTAATGCGATGAGCTGAGAGAGGAACATCACGAGATGGGCAGGATACAGTCTAGCAGAGTGCACCACCAAGACAAGAGACAGGATGTTGGAGGTCTGTTGCAGCTAACCTTCGCTTCAGAGACGGCACTTGATGATGATGATGAATGACATGGAGTTGTGAGGCCACTTCTTTGCATTACAGTTTTGTGAGTTTATTTCCAGTTTTTTCTCTCTTCATAAAGTTCCCTATTGGAACCTAATGTTGAAAAAGGTCCTTGTTCCTGTGTTATTTTTTTGTTATTTCTCATTAACATTAGTTTTACTATTCATTAGTTACCATTGATAATAATACATTATCGTAGTTGTTGTCTCTTCTTAGTTTTGTTACTGTGGCAGTCTCTACAAGGCCGGATATCCACTTACAGTTTGGTTATTTATAAATAATTGTATGTCTGCCTTCTTCTTCTATTCTGTTCAGACTCCTGCTGACTATCAGGGTGTAGTTTAGAGAATGGAATGCATTATGTAATGGTTGTTAGTTTCGTTGTGTATTTTTGCTTTGCAGATCTGATTTCAGCACAGTTTTTGGGGTCAATTTAACTTATGATATAAGACAGCCTATCCTACCCTCACAATTGCTGTAATCATCTCTTAGTCACCTCTTTAGTCACCACTTTAATCATCTTTTAGTCACCTCTTTAGTCACATCTTTATTTATCTCTTAATCACCTTTTTGTTCACTCTTTAGTCATTAAGAGATATATCAAAAATATATCCAAGAATGCACCCAAATATGCAGTCACCTCTTTAAGTCACTTTTTCATCAACTTAGTCACCTCTTTAGTCACCTCTTTAGTCGTCTTTTTCACCTCTGGCACGGTCATATGTTACTATACTTTGCTCCCTTTCAGGACCTCACTCAACATATGAGCAGTATGTCTCTCTGCATGTTTAAATAATACCAATGTAAGATAATAGCTTGTGATACATTTTCATAAAGTGTTCAGACTTTTCAATTGTTACCAACATTCCCTCTTATTTTCTTCACACGTGAGCAAATCTCAAGATGTCTGAGCAGTGAATATTGGTCGATACCATTTTGGAGGTAGTGAACTGACTTGAATTTTTTTACACTTTTAACGCTCTTTCGTTAGAGTAGCAAAGTTTGACTGAAGCAAGCATATTTAAGGCATTCCCTAGTTTCTAAATGCTAAACAAAAACAATGAAAACATGCAGTTGGTTGTTTCAGAAAACACAAAAATAGATGTGATTTTATAAATTTATGGCAGTACACTCTGTACACCCTCATAAGAGTCCTGTCTCTTTCAGCATATAGCAAAGGTTATGTATGCTGACAGTTGCCATAGCCAACTGTATGTCTTCCTTATTCTACCCCTCAATTGTCCTCGAGCATCTATCTGAGTAATTTAAAACTCCATTAATCTCTGAATTATAACAGTCACATCCACCACTGTGTCTTTGTCTAAAACACACAAACATAGCAAATTCAAAATGTCCCCTTTTGTCTTTTGTCATCTGTTCTGACACATGTACACTTGAAGCTAGTCTGTGAGAACTTTCCTTTCCCTGAACTCTAGCATGACCATGGGAAGATATTCATCTGAATCCATGCAGTTGTAAAACCCCAAAATACTTCATCCACTCCCGGTGCAGCCATCCATTTTGAATCTGATGGATCATGGATTGAGAGTCTGACAACAATGACAATGACTATCACAGTTTCAGAAACTCCTTTAGGGCAACTGCCTCGATCTCCATTCTGATCTTGACCCCTCCATAAGTGCTCAGATCTCTCCTTGAGTGTATCTGCCATTACACGTTGACTGACGGTGCCAGTACGCCATTGACTGACCATCATTCTTTCTCGCCCACGAAACTGCTCCCTCATAGTAACATCACATTTCAAACCAAGCTTCCTTATTCTAGTCATGTTCTATGATAATATATATGTATGAAACTTAACCATCAATCAATATCAATAAAACCCATAACCCTTCAGGGTCGTAGGGGTACCACATTGGAAGCTTCAGCACACAGAGTCCTCCAGCGAATTCTATCCTCAGCGATGCGGATGAGTGTGGAAATATCTAGCCCTGTCCATTCCTTGATGTTGTCTGTCCATGTCTTTATTTGTCCTCCTCTGCTTCTTCCACCCTCGACAGTTCCCTGCAGTATTGTTTTTGACAAGGAATCGTGCCTGCATACATGTCCTAACCATGCTAGAAACTTAACCATAATGACTATCAATTCACTAACATATCTATAACTAATATAATCTATGTTGTGTACACTTTTCCAAACCCTCCCAACGTCTGTGGCGTATGAATGTGATGTAGTTTGGATGATCACTGCATGTGTTTCATGAATGTTTGGACTGTGTATGTAAGTAGAAAAAGTAAAGTAACCCATAGCATTTATTCTTGATTAGAAACTGGCCTCACAGCACGTGGGGCATTCCCATAAGTGCTCTGACCTCTGTTCCAGCAGCCATTCGACTCGATGGTGTTTTGAGTCCAATGCCACCGAAACAGATGTTGACATCAGGGCACAACTATGGCCCTTCCGACAAGTTTCTTTGTTGTTCTGCCCACCACGTCGGCCTGTCGGAACAACATACTAACTATTATCGAAGGTTACGACTACCATAGCATTTATATAATGCTGTAGGGGTGTGAGATGTTAGCAATCTCACATTTCAGTGGCTCTGCAAATGAGGGCGGTAGCCATCTCCTCTCCCTCGCATTAAGTTCTCAGTTACTGTGTATGTACTAGGCACCCAATATCAAGCATAATGTCTCAGAATTGCACCACAGGTCATACCTCTCCATGTTTGGCCAGTTCCATTACTAACCACACCGGTGTTGTGTCCGAACAGATACCAGTCAGTTTCACTATATGAGGGTGGTCAAACTGCTGCATGATATCTGTTGAAATAAAAGCAGTCCCTTATTTATATAATAATCTACACACAAAACATATATATGCCATTGTATATGTGCATTCCACTTGCATACTTGCAAAAAATCATTCTGTACTTCAGCTAAAAACAACCCATACTTTTTTTTATTTTTACCTCAAATTCTGTTTACAGAATATTTTATTATAGGAAAGTATTACAAGTCAACATGCTCCTATTCATAGCAACCTAAAAAATATTGTGTAAAATTATAGAAAATCTGTATTTTTTATATATATATATATATGAATTCATGCAAAAGCTAATTCATTCTTTGAGGGGACCAAAATCAGTTGCAAATGTCATTGCTTCACATATAACCTGATAAAAACATAGCTATAAATTATTTGTTCATTCAAAAAAAAAGGGTTGCCAGATCAAAGGGAAAGTATGGAATATGAGCTAAAGTTGTTTTTATAGATTTGGCAACTGTTTTGACTTAATCAATAATGTGCAAACAAAGAAAAACTGTTTTCACCAATTCAGATGAAAATGCTAATGTCTTTTGATGGAAGCCAATTCCCATCTTTGAAGCTGTTCCTAACAACGGCAAAAAATATGTCCCAAATGTGTTGTAACATTTTTTACTCAGACACAACTCATTTATCAGAAAGGTCAAATGTCATACATGTATAATTCATATCAATAAGGAATGTCATAAACCGCAGGGTTCAAAGGGGAGTAAAGACCAGTAACATGGTGACATTCAGTGCATTTTCTACAAGATGAAAAATGAGGATTGGGCATAGGGACATCGTGTAACACACAAAAGTGATATGTTAACATCTGATGTCTTTGGCCGAAATGCATATATAGAATTCAGGCCTTAAACCATGATGCAATGCATTCCATTTTCTGGACTACATCCTGCTAAACAGGAGTTTGAGAATGAATGAAAAATAACATAAGATTTAAATTGTGTGTAAGATTTTAATTCTTTATCACAATTTATTTTCTCTATGCCTTGTTGATGAGGTCTCAACTTTGTTGAGCCTGTCACATCGTGATTATGCCAGATGAATGTTTTCCAAAGAATCTGTTCTACTGTGAACTGAGTGTTGGTAAGTGTTCAAGCAGAGAACAGAGGAAGTGCTTCAATGACTACTTGAAGACTGCACGATTGACTCAAGCTCTTGGGAAACCACAGCTCTTGACCATCCAATCTGGAACAGCCAGATCAGAGCAGATATTGAAAGTTTTAAACAGGGCAGAACATTACAGGAGATTTAAAAGAGACAAAAAAGAAAGTAGGGATCAGACTATTTTCCCTCATGTCAAGACCGACTACATTACTGTTCACATTGCAACAGATCTTTCAGAACCCAGATTTGACTCATCAGCATCTGAGAATTCACAAACAATCACACCAAACTTGACCCATCTTAACGCCATGCTCGCTCATTTTTGCTTGCGATAATCATCATTATTATTTAATTTTAAAAATATATTTTGTATTCAAGATCTTTAAGCAGCTTCTGAGAAATAGCGTTTGTCACAAGCATAATATAAACCTTTTCATAAAATTTAGTACACAGATACAATTTTCTTTTGCCATCGAAACCAATCACAAGTGCTCTACATCCAAGATTACCTATAAGTCATACACACTACTACACAAGACTATCTTCAAGTCACACAAGCTACCACACAAGATTATCTTCAAGTCACACACACTATCATACAAGAATACCTTCAAGTCACACAAGCTACCACACAAGATTATCTTCAAGTCACACACACTATCACACAAGATTACCTTCAAGTCACACAAGCTACCACACAAGATTATCTTCAAGTCACACACACTATCACACAAGATTATCTTCAAGTCAGATTTGATTTGAGTTTAACAAACATGAATTAGTATCCCAGAATTGAACAATAACTTACAAGCTTCTTCTAGAAATTTTTCTGCCATTTCTTCACCATCTTCTTTGCATGTTTTGATGGCAACAGGAACTTGAACTCCATCCTATCAACAAAGCATGATTAAGATGCAACAGGTAAATCCAGGAATAGGGTAATCAAGTTTTGCTAATAACTAAAGACACACATAATAGCACACACAAATCAATGTTTCAACCAAAAGGCCTTTATCAAGACAAAAATGTAAACAAAATTAAAGCATACAACAGGAAACGAACATTAAGGATATGGATGGTCACATTGGCATGTGTAATATATATTGCCAATATAAGATACAAATATATTCTGATTGTTGTTCACCAAATCTGTAATAATCATGAAATTGAGAGGTTAAAAAACACATGGAAAGACATAGAAAATATGTCTACATCAAGATAGATGTGCATTTCAAGATTGGTGTAAGTTCATAATTTATGAAGTTGGCTTTTAAATTCTTGCCTCGATCTCTCTGGCCATTTCCTATCATCTTTCTTGATGGTGGCATAAACAGCATAATACATTCAGAAAATGTATTAATTGTGATTTTGTGATACTTTAAGCTAACCACTAGGGGATTTCACAAAAACCTGCTCTAGATATTCTGCAAAAAACTTAAGAAAATGTAATTTATACTTGTACATTCTCAACATTCTGACAAAAATGTCTTTATCAGGGACTGCACATTTCATTTTAACTTGCTACCAAAATAATGGTCTGATTATTATTATTATGGCTGATGAATGGCTGATGAGTGGGTGATGATGGATGGCTGATGAGTGGGTGATGATGGATGGCTGATGAGTGGGTGATGATGGATGGCTGATGAGTGGGTGATGATGAGTGGGTGATGATGAGTGGGTGATGAGTGGGTGATGATGAGTGGGTGATGATGAGTGGGTGATGATGGATTGCTGATGAGTGGGTGATGATGGGTGGGTCATGATGGATGGATGATGAGTGGGTGATGATGGATGGCTGATGAGTGGGTGACGATGGATGGCTGATGAGCGGGTGATGATGGATGGCTGATGAGTGGGTGATGATCGATGGCTGATGAGTGGGTGACGATGGATGGCTGATGAGCGGGTGATGATGGATGGCTGATGAGTGGGTGATGATGAGTGGGTGATGATGGATGGCTGATGAGTGGGTGATGATGGATGGCTGATGAGCGGGTGATGATGGATGGCTGATGATGGATGGCTGATGGTGGTAGTGATGACTATAGAACCCCAAGGAAATATGAGTTTGCCTCTCTTGTTCCCTGTGCCAGGATGTAGAGTTCTGCTTTCAGCTCCAGATTTGTATTTATTTGGTATTCTTTTTAATCACAAAAATTTTTCAGATTTTTACAAGTACCAAATAATTGTTTGACTCAGTGTTGCTGTAAGGGTGCAATGTTATGAGCTGAACAGTCTTCTTTTAAGTAGGGGACTTTGCCATGACTTTCTTGCAAAACGCTCATGTCTTGCATGTGAAAAAGTTGATTGTCTCCTTACAGTCCATACATGGATCTCTAGCTCTTTGATTGTCTCCTTACAGTCCATACATGGATCTCTAGCTCTTCAATCACAGTTCAGATCATGTGGCTGGATCAGCTCCATGTCCAACCTCCTTAGTTGCCTCCTGCAACATGCATGTCAGGCAGGAGTGTTATTAACATTTTCTCTCCTTTCACGCCCTGGCAACACACAGGCAAAAATAATGGTATTAAAAAAAAGTTCAGCAGAAGATAGAAACATTTTTAAATACCTTGCCCACATATAATCCTTTATATACATCCCCAAACTGGCCCTCTCCAAGCAGCTCTACCAGTCGAATGTGATCACGGGGGATCTCATAGTCACGAGCTGAGAAAACATGTTAGCAAACAAGCTGTTACGTGTACATATGTATCTTTTATATTACTCACACTTATATCTTGCTGGTGTTGATGATCTGTTGCAATAATTGATGTGTCAACTGCTAGCAACTATTGCTTGCTGTCAACATCTACAGCTGGCTGTCAGCATCTAATGCTGGCTACAAACATTTATTGTCTGCTGTGAACATCTATTGTCTTGCTACCAGCATTTATTGCCAGCATCTATTGTCTGCTGCCAGCATTTATTGACAGCATATATTGTCTGTTACCAACATCTAATCTATATGCTGCCAACATCTATTTTCTGCCAGAATCTATTGTCTGCTGCCAGCATCTATTGCCTACTGTTATTGTGTGATTGATCTACTAATATATTTAGACCAATGTGTGACTGATCTCCTAATTAATATATTTAGACCAACGTGCACATCAGCAATAACTACGGGTGACAACAATATTTAAATGTGTATGTAACAAATTTAGCCACCAGTTCTACTAATGTAATCCTTCATATGTGTTTCCCTGCTCAAGAGACCTAGGGTAAAGCTGAAAGGTTAAAAACTACAGTCAATGCAAATTAAATTTTATTCAATGTGAGATCTGATTTTCAAATTTTTTATGTTAAACTATGTACCAAAAAAATTGTAATAGATCTACGAACCTCCAAAATATATCCAATGTAAATATATGTCAATGAAAGATACATTTTTGTCAAACAAATCTAATGTTAACATAACTTGTGGAAAAATAAATCTGTGTCAAATAGATCTAGTGTAAATCTAATTCAATGGAAGACTGATCTGTGTCAAACAGATCCAGATGAGGATCTAACTTTGCCAAACAGATCTATTGTAAATCTAAGATAATGTAGGATTAAATATTTCTCATATAGATACAATGTTTGATCTAACTTTGTCAAACAGATCCACAGTAAATTTAACTCAATAGAAGATTGATTCTTTATCAAAAAGATCAAACGTAAATCTTTTTGTCAAAGTGCAATACCATGAGAACAGTGCACTATTCATGCCACAGAAAAGGCTGACAAAAGTCATGCTTACAGAACTTTTCATTATTGCATTTATTATCTGCTCTTTTAAGAGAACAATATTAGAGAGAGAAAAAGGCTGCCATGCGAATGTATACAAACTGCACTGATGCCAACCACGCATAAAACTATTCATGTTTGCTAATGGGCTTAAATACATAGTCCTTGTGAATCATATTCTTCTTTTAGTTCCCTGTGGAACACAGAGCTGCAACTGTTACTCTCCAACAATTGATTTTGCAGCGCTGTCTTCAATTGTGTCAACATAGCTCATAACTTATTTTATTTCTTCCTCCACTGTTTTTCTCCAGGTTTTCCTTTGTCTTCCAACTCTCCTCTTTCCCTCTAGGTTACAGTTCAGCTACTGATGATTTATTTTGTCAGCCTTCTTTTCTGAAAGTGTGTCCTATCCATCTCCATCTGAATTCAGGACAGGGGAAAGTGTGTAATTATCAGTATTTGCCACTGCTTTCTGATCCAGTTCAGGTCACTTATCGCATACCATTCTAGCTATGCCCTCAGTGCAATACCTTTCAAATTCCCACCTTCAAAGCCGTTGTTGTTAATACAATCTTCCGTCTTTTCCCCCATCAGTTGTATATACAGTAGTGGGGACATCCTTCCACTGAGTGGATGTACATAGTTCAGACAACAAGCCAAAGTAGTTGTCTGGGGGTAGCACTGCCATACACAAGCACACATGTGGAGCCATACATGAGTTTGGAGTGGGGGAACCAAATAGGATCCAGGTCATCCCATCAGGAATATTCAATTAAAACAGAAATGAAAAGAACAGCTTCTGTGTTCTTTTGATTGTGATAAATAATTGTGTATCTTTTGGTGTCAATTTCTCTTTGTAGCTGCTCATTATTTTTTCTAGTTGTCCAAAGTATTCTCAGTATTCTTCTGAAGAACCACATCTCTGTGACCTCCAGCATCCAAGTTGTTTATTTGACTACTTGTTTATCAATCAGCTCAATAGCTGAAAATGAGACGAAGGATTTAATTCATTGTATTCAGGTTTTCCTATATGTACTCTGTCCCTCTCAGCAGAGCAGGACATAACTCCACAGACCAACCAATAATACTAATGGTTCTCTGAAAGAAATAACAAGATGCACCTACCTAATTTCACACCATAGTATAATCAATACAAAATAAATGGCTTGTCGGCTTTGCCACAGAGATCATCTATAATATATCTTCTTTTCCTTTGAAGTTTACCATGTCTACACAGCAAGTCTGGTTTTCTTGATAAGTGCTCCTGTATTTAAAAGCTCCTCAAAGCTCCCATTCAGCTTTCTGTGGATGCCTGCTTCTGGGTCAGTGATCCTCCTTCAACTGGTTTAGTGTAATGCAGTCTTGCAGTCTTCCACAGTTTGTTCTCCCTGCCCACATAAACACAGAGGTGATGGAACAAGTCTTTGTATATTTGAGTGGCTGTTTAGCAGGTCATGGTCCATCCTGATGTGAAAGATAATAACTTGTTCAGCTCTGTCAAGATAGTGATAGTTGTCTTTTGGGTGGCCGACTTTCCTAATAACTTTAATAAGGGTCCAATTTTCGTGGTTGGTGATTTGGTTTTTTTTGTTCCTTTGTCACACCATCTTTTTCTGCATATCTGCCTTTTCATTTCTTTGTATGCCACAGCGGGATATGTCCACTGTAGTACTACCCTTATTTGGATGCTAACTTCTCTTAGGGCTTCCTATAGGTCTAACAACTTATCACTGTCAAAGGTTTGTACGACAGACATTGTAACAGTAAGAAACACCCCTTGTTGACATTGGTTTGCTGTATTTCTAATACTAATTAATTATTTCCACAACAATGCATAGTGCTTGTGCTTCTGAAGAATATTTAGAGTAATCTGTAATATATAAGCCACTAACCAAATCAAATATTACATAACTTCAAGATATCCACAATGCAATATAGAAACATAACAGTACCATGCTGTTATAGATATATTCACAGCATATGTTACTGCATGCAATGGTGGATACACAAAATACATGCACTGCATATCATGCCTGTGTCACATAGCACATTATAGCTATATAGTAGTATCAAGTTTTGTGCTACACAAACTCAAATACAACTTACTTTTCCTGCGTGAAATCTGACCTTTGTGCTTTCCTATGCAGATTCAGAGAACAAAACCTTAATCATAATATATTTAGTCCGTAATTCTTAAAATACAAGAAGTGCATTTATACCTGAAGTGGCTTCAAATTGTAGCATTTGATAAAGCAGCTCATAACAATGTGGGTTCATGATACACATATTCTAAGAATTAACTGGGAAACAGGTTCATTACCGGAAGAAGTGCCTACGTTCCAATTTTTTAAGTTTCATTCAGCTTGTATGTGTCTAATTGAGATTTAAAAAATTGCTAGGTCTGTTTCCGGGTGCATCAATCTGCACGCTATGCACTGAGATGCTCCCCACCCACAATGGGCATCCAGGGGGACTCTCAGTGAGTAGCGCACAGATCGATGCATTCAGCAGCAGTAATATCACCTGTAAAATGCATCTTTATCAATATTTCATTACATTAAACAATGTAGGAATTTTTTCTGCTAAAAATGAAGGCACTACTCCCCATAAAGTACCAGGATACATAATGTGATTTATTTGTACCAAATAAAAGTTATTAAGACAGGCGTCAAAATTTTCTGACTTTATCTATTCAGATATTTATTTATAATATATATATATATATATATATATATATATATATATATATATATATATATATATATATATATATATATATATAACTTATCTGAAAGTAAATTGTGCAAAGCAAATTGTGGGGAACCCAAGATGACCTAAAACAAACCACTCTATACATGACAAATATCAGATTGAATGTTCAACAATTGATCACAGAACTGGTGTACTAGCAGCACTGAAGTGTCATCATTTGTTGTGTAGTACCAAGAATCCAATATGACCTAACACAAACCACTCTATACATGACCTTCTTTTCTGCGTTCATTCTCAAACTCCTGCAGATTAGCAAGATGTAGTCCGGAGAACGAAATTAATTGTGTCATGGTATACAGCATTGCTGAGATATATGCGCCTTTTGGCCTGACACATCCAACTTCTGCATGGCTTTGGATCACTGACCCTATGTGGGATGGGACAGCCAACTTCATCCCGCAACCTCAGTCGACTCTTACGACATGCATGGAAGGAAAACAGTGTTGCTATTCTTTGCTTCCCTCTCGGGCTCCGACAACATACAGGCGTATACATGACCAATATTGGACTGGATGTTTAACAATTGATCGTAGAAGAATAAAGTATGAGTATGTTTATGTTTTTTACTATTCTGTAACAATTTTTTTTACTATTCTGTAACAATTGTTTTTACTATTCTGTAACAATTTTTTTTTACAAAGAACTGTGTGACATGTATCGAATATCGATGAATGTCATAATTTCTATCTCCTAGTGAGCTGCATGTCAAATGTCATGTAGATGAATAAACATGACACTTTGATTGACAGATAATGTAGAGCATGTGTAAATAGCATCATAAATAGCATATTTTTTCTTACACATTACACACCTTCTGTTACACACCTTCTGTTACACACCTTCTGTTACACACCTTCTGTTACACACCTTCTGTTACACACCTTCTGTTACACACCTTCTGTTACACACCTTCTGTTACACACCTTCTGTTACACACCTTCTGTTACACACCTTCTGTTACACACCTTCTGTTACACACCTTCTGTTACACACCTTCTGTTACACACCTTCTGTTACACACCTTCTGTTACACACCTTCTGTTACACACCTTCTGTTACACACCTTCTGTTACACACCTTCTGTTACACACCTTCTGTTACACACAAATTTGACCTGTCAACACAGCAGTTTTTAGGTTTCAGAAAACAATTATATAGCAACATATTACATCTATTGTCTGTCCTCAGGTGAATGACGGTTGGTCATATCCACACTTGCCGTTAAGCCTTTGGCAGCAGAGGCATCATTAGGGATATGATGAAAAGTGACCTATATTTTGCGGACATCTCCATATGGAGTGATGCGCCATGTATTTGTATAATTTATGCCTGAAAGCACCTCAAAATGGTCAAATACTCTGAGTGGCTAGTTCAAGTTGTCTAAAGGTCATCTAACAATTGAGATTCAGTATTTGCACATGTTTATAAGTCTAATTTCCTATTTCTGTGTGGTGTTGACACAGCTGGCCTTTCTTTGTGTAGCAATTTTCTTGACCTACAACTATGGCGAAGCGCAGACTCAATGGTTCTGAAATTTATAAACATTTGGAAGAAAGTTTCTCTGATACTTCTAGCCTTCATTATCTGATTCAAAAAGTGATTTATAAAGTGTTAACCATTAGGGCTCTGGATTAAAATTCTGCAATTTTTCCTCTTGCAGGATTGCACCAGGATTCTTTTTGGAAAAAGTGTTATTTATGGTGAGTGTATGGTAAATGCGATAACTTTCTTGTTTGTAAAGAAACCCAAATAATTTTTGCACATGTAAATAAAGGAGTGAATAATGAATATAATCATATTTTTGTTGTTGCATGTGTGATTGAAATAATGTTTTATTTTGTGAGATGAATGTATATAAAGGTTTTTAACATCTCCTCCATAATATGAAGAATTATGCTTGTCAATTCATAAATGAGAGAGTATACAGTAACAATTCATAAATTAGAGAGTATACAGTAACAATTCATAAATTAGAATATACAGTAACAATTCATAAATTAGAGTATACAGTAACAATTCAATAAAATTCTTGAAGGTGAGAATGTGGTGGGCAAATTGGTTAGGGGGAAAAATTCAACAAAACCTTAAAATGTCCCAGCACAGCAGTTAATTTTGACCTTTTTAACTCCGCGTAGCCAAGGGGTTAAACATAAGGAGAGAGCCTAAGTTATCATATAGATGCATACATGTTCCATACCACAGCTTTTAACTTTTACCCCGCCATCAGCACATATAACAACCAACTTCCAGTTTTACACTACTCAAAGCTGTGGTAGCAGAATTGTGACCATCACTAAGTAGTTCTGTAACAACTGTAAAAAAAAGTTTAAATTTAGCTTTTACTTTCCAGGAAAAGTGGGAACACTGCTAGTGTTAAAATCTAACTTCCTTTCCGGTCCAGGTCATGTGAAAAACAACCAGAAAATTAAAGAATTTTCAAAGTTTCAGTTATCCTGTTACAATCATCACAAATCACAAGTTGAAATGGAAGCCATTTTTAGTGAAATTCTTATGGATTGTTTCTATGATGAGAAATTGTTGGGATTTACATTTATTTTCAAAGAAGATATTTTGAAGAGGTTAGTTTCATTATGAAATGATATCAGGAACCTGAAACCAGGAACCTTAAACCAGGAACCTGAAACCAGGAACCAGACATACGGCATTGAATGATAATTACATTGTGTGTTGAAGAAATATTCCTAGACCTAGTCATGATTGGATCGATAAGGTTAGTGACATCTAAATACTTTATTTATTTTCACAGATGATATGAACATGTTTTCTTTATTTTCACTGACGATATTATAAACACGTTAGTTTAACTGTGAAATAACATTATAATTATAATAAGCCAAGAAATTATCTCACAGATGGGACACAAACATGTGAGTCAGTCATTTTATATAAAATTCTGTAACTGTCATAAAATAATCCAGCGTGCAGGGGGAAATGTACATAATTTTTATTGGCCGTAGTAAAGTTTAAACCACATGTTATTTCGATTAGTTGAGCTCATAAGAAGTACCCACTAATCATTCCACCACAGAGCAGACAAGACTAAGGTAATAACTGATAAATATGTGTATTCATGAAAGGTAACGTTACATAATGTAGCATAGATAATAAAATGTGGCAGCATAAATAAAGTAATATGCATATCTTCTTACCATCCACTGTGCTATAATCATCTTCCTTTTCCACGATTTCTGCATAGTCTGAAATTCCTGGCATTCAAAGGTCAAGGATGAAGCAGAAATAAGTTCACCATCAGCAAAGGGCAGGCAAGGCAAGGAGGGGACAGACATGGCAGCAGATAGAAGAGATAATCATGTTTGCATGCAATTTCAACTCAGCAACAGGCACATTTTCCCACCTCACCCATACTATAACATATCTCAATACGCTATAACAATAACAAATAAGCTATATATATGTGATTGCAATATGTGTATACATAATTAATATGGAGTTATTGATATGTGATATGTATAACAAGTAATAGTTTTACACTGACATAAACAAGTGCTCTGAACAATATTTTCTCCCCGATGACACACCAAAGTTATCCCAGAATTCCTGGCACAGTAAAAGTTAAAATATAAATATATAACTGCATGCACACAAATTTACCATCAGTAATTTTATTTGATAATTATATACCTACACGTGCCTGAAGATAGGGGGAGTGTGTCAGGTGTGTTCAATTGTACAATTGAATCAGCAACCAACAAACCTATGTATTTCATTAATATAACATATAATAATTATAAATAATTTCCCCAGTGTAGCACACCTAGTATCTGCTCTACACACGCTGTTGTGCAGTGCCATGTAGGTGGCAGGGCACTGACGCAGACATTTTTCTGTATTCTATAGATGTACTTTACCGCAATAAATACTAAAATAGATACAAATTCAATTATAACCACCGACAACATATCTATACAAGGTGTGTTCAAATGAAACCCTCTACGCATGCGGTTGCATCTGTGGGTCTCATCAATATCCCACTAGACAAAGCACCCATGCAACAGAAAACCTTAGTAGATGACATGACATTATATTGAGACTCTCTTATGGAAGCTTTGTAGCATGCCATCTATATAATTATAGACCCAATCTGAGCAGAAGGCTCCTTCAATAGGCATTGTCTACAAAGCCAAAAGCTGAAGTCTCCTGGGTATGAAAGAAAGCGCAGAAAAACTATACCACTGCACATAGAAAGTAAGAGCTAATCACTCGTAATTCCTGGGGGTTCTCAAACAAATAAAACCCTCTCATGCTATGTTACCTATGTCAGTACAAGAAGAGCATGAAGATGTCAACACTGATTAATAAACATACATCAATAAACAAATGGTCACGTGGTCATTTTTTTCATATGTTTAGAGGCTGGTACAGGCAGTCAATAACAAGGATAGTGTTCGAATGATCCGACCAATGATCAGTGACTCACAGTCAGTTTTTACTCAACTGGACTGGCCACATCATCCGTATGCCAGACAAGCACCTTCCAAAGAGATTATTCTATGTGGAGCTATGCGAAGGTAAACGTTCACGCGGAGGGCAGAAAAAGCGCTTCAAGGATCACCTAAAAAAAACTCTCTAAACCACTGCAGCATCGATCCTAGCTCCTGGTAGACTACAGCACTTGATCGCTCAGCTGACACACCCAAATCACTGCTGGCATCACAAAATTTGAAAAAGAAAGAACACTACAGGCAATCCACAAGCGTCAGAAGCGGAAGGACACATCCGAAAATTCTCCTACCCCGAACTTTCAGCACTCCTGTATGCACTGCAATAGAACTTTCCATGCACGAATCGGACATCTACGAACTCACAAACCAAATTAGACAATTACCAATTTCTTATTATTTATTTTTTCAACGCATGTATTTTTTTTCATGCCATGCTCATCTTCGCTTGCGAAGGAGGAACATCATCATCATCACAGTCAAAGGATGTCGCCCAACCAATATTTATCACAGAATACAAGAGTGTATTGTGAGATGTGTTTCAGAGACAGCAGTGAAGAATTGGGCAAGAATGTTATATTAAGGGTGACAGATAATAAATGATCTTCTGTAGCCAAAGTGGCTACAAATTATCCGGTGACCAAATGATTCAATGAGCAGATGAAATCTTTCTCGGGTGAAATTACAGTCTACCCAAACAATGAGATGCATGTTTGAATGCCTATTCTGAGTTATGACAACTCCAGATGCAAACATATTCCCTAATAATCACTCTAATTAATTAAAACACATTTGCTGATGTACCTTTCCTAATCTTGTAATAAATCTAATGGGATAGCAACATTCCCTCTAATTTGTTCTCACATAAGCATATCTGAAAAAGTCTGAGCAGTTAATATTTCTGTGTTGAACATGGCCTTTGTTACTGTAGTAAAGGTAAACATTTTACTACTTAAAAAGGTAATTTTTTGTGTGGATTGTTACATTTCGTATGAGGGTACCTACTAATTAAGTGTACCGCCACTTGCACATTAGAGGCAATAGTGTTGGAAGAGTGGCTTTTTATCTCCCAGTATTAGAGTGTGACATCATATGTTAGATCATTAATAATAGAATCAGTTATTAATAGAATAATAGAATTAGTAACAGAATACAAAATTTTACACCATATTGCCCTTGCAGCGGGTGATTTCAATAAACTACATAACATCTGGACGTCAAACACACTAAGAAACACCACAAAACTCAGGTTGTTTAACTCCAACATCATCCCTATTCTATCATTTGGATGCAAAAGTTGGAAAGCCACAAAAGCCACAGATAAGAGACTAGACTCCTTTGAAAACAAATGCCTATGTACCATTCTGAATGTTAAGTGGAGTGACTTTAAATCTAACACTACTATAAGAGAGGAAAGCAAACAAACCTATATATCTTCCTTCATTAGACAAAGGCGTTGGACTTACATCGGCCATGTTCTCAGAATGAACAGTCTAAGAATTCCACAGCAGTCACTATATTGGGTGCCACTTGGAGTAAGAAGAAGTGGGAGACCTAGAGAAACTCTACGAAGAACCATTAATAGAGAAGGCATGTCAATGAACCTAAACAACACGCAACAATTGAAAGACCTGGCAACACAAAGACAGAAATGGAAAGCTATGGTTTCTTTCCTATGCGCCGCCTATGGCCCTGGAGGAACATAACATAAGATAACATAACAATAGAATACAACCACCACCCATTACACCAACATCTAGATGAGTCAACGGGAAAATGAATCAAGTGTGGCAGATCATGAATGGCAGAGGCTGAAGGCACACTGTGAACATTATGCGAACTTGAAGAAATAGGAAAGGGCAGCGAATGCGTGGAGGTAGACATTGAAAGGAAATCACTGACCAAAGTAATAATACAACTAGATAAAGCATGTTGAAAATGGACGGGTGTCAGGGCCCAGATTACCGTGCACGAACTCGCCCAGCCACACTCAAAACCACACAACATAATTATATAGACAGATGGATCAGTTAACAGAAATACAAATAAAAGTGGTTGGGATTTTGTTGCCTACAGAAACAGCATGAAGTTGGTTGAGAAATCTTCAGCATACTCTACTGTCACATCGAGCATGAGGATGGAGATAGAGGGCGTTACAGCAGCACTTGATTGATAACTGATACATCAACACAATCGGTAATACTCACAGACTCTCAAAGCATGCTGCGCAAGATATAAAAGTACATGTTGAGAAAAGAATGGTGGGACTTATTGAACAACACAATTGTCCAGAGCATTACATGAATATACTGACCTGGTCATGCAGGAGTCAGAGGAAACGAAAGAGCCGACTTATTGACAGTTAATGCGGCAATAGATGACACAATGCTGAGAAGAGATAAATTAGACTTGATCAAGGCAGTAATAAATTGATTTCTAGATGAAGATGATGCCAACGAGACTGAGAACTTACACATACAGATAATGTCAGAAATGGGAGTATCTAGTATGAAGTAAAAAGGAAAAGTAATTGTTTTGGAAGGCCCCTGAAGATCACGCAATCAATATCTGACCTGGGCTCTGAGTCTACATACACTGGGATGGCTGTTGGAACGGTAGGTCGATCACTCTATAGGAGTGCTCCACATGCTGTGAAGCTAGTTTCTAATCAATAATCAGGAATCAAGAGTTTCATTTGAACGAGCCTCGAGCAACTGAAATTTAACTGTATTTTATAAGAACAGATTTCTAGTATTAAATTGTAACTGAAATTAAGCTTCTAACATTGAAATAACTTACTGAAATAACTGACAACAAACATCTACTAGTACATTTTAACTGCAACGATTGTTAACTTACAACAATTATGGATAATTAACTATAATCATTGACAACAAGACTACTTATATTGTTCAGAAACAGTATTTCAATTAAATGAAAATAGCAGCTAATGGAGAACATAAGAAATATCTAATACTGAAAGAAAAGTGCTAATAACAGGCCATCATAACAGGCTTATGAGATATCACTTCAAACATCAATACAGAAGCTAAAACAATGATCTATGAAACAGGATAGAAAAATAAATTGATAGAAGAAGGCTAAAACAACATGAAACAGGGTAAAGCAAATAGACGTGAAACAACATGACACAGTTAAAACAACATAAGACAGATGAAAACAGATAAAACATGAGACAGCCTAAAACAATATAAGACAAAAGAAAAAAATAAAGAGACTCGTTGAAACAACATGATGCAGGTAATAAAACATGAGTTCTGATGAAAAATTAGTTATGAATTTAAGATTTTTTTATGAAGACTAAAAAAAACATGAAACAGTTGGAACAAAATCAACCACGCTGAAACAGCATGAGCTGCTGAAACAACATGAAAACAGTTAAGAAAAAACATGAAACAGCCTAAAATACCATGAAACGAACAAAAATAAACATGAGAGGCTAAAACGAGACGGGATGGAATAACATGAGAAAGACTAATACAACACGAGACAGGCTGAAACAACATCAGACAAACCAAAATAAAATTAACTGAACAATAATATTCAAACCACCCATCTGCCTGGTTGTAACCATAGACAACCATTGTTACATAACAAGGAAATATAATTCTGTAATTTACACATAAAAATTCCTTAACCTGTTGGTCTGTGCTACCATACGCATTCCAGAGAAGTCAACTACATTTGCAGAGACAAGACATGATGAAATCATAATGCCGAAAGAAGAGAAAAGGCTACAGGACAAGACATACAAAAGACATACGTTCATTTCCTGGATGTATCTCATGTGTTCTGCCTCCACCACGGGGCAAGCTGTCAACAAAAATGAATGATTTCATGAGTTAGAAATAGTATCAAAAGGATGATGCTATTGTAACAGGCAGACGAGGAGGGAATGTTGATGATGATGACAAGGATGAAGAGGGTGAGATAATAATCATTTGGTGGAGATTGATGATGTTAATCATGAGAGTTGTGGTGCTTTTTAATTAAGATGATGATGCCCCAATAATTGTCACAGTTGTACAATATTTAAAATTCTGAAGTTATCCCGATTCCGTTTCAGCAACCACAAGAAACCCATACAATTTCAAGTGTGAAGTTTCTTTTATTCTTCCATGTTATAAATACATCACAAAAAGGGATGCTCGAACAGAGCAGAATCTTTCCTTCCCATAGTGTATCACTACTTCTCTGCTGTGTGAGTCAAATATAATTTGGAGCAAAATATGAGATGTATCATAGTTTGCATGATTGTGATTTTAGATATTTCTGTACTTTCTGCGTTATAAAGGATCTGACCCTTTGGAGGGGTGTTAAGGGTTGATACGAAACACTTCCATTTATAAACTAACATTACTGATATGATAAAAAGGGCATGCATTGACTCAAACACGACTCAAATATTTTCAAATTCTTGTGATGACAATCTGTCAGTTTAACAAATAATTACCTACATTTCACTCTACTTAACACCCCTCTAAAGGGTCACATCCATGTAGTACTGGTATTAACAGGAAAAGCACCAACATTTCAACTCAACCCATTCAAATTGAATGGCATTTGTCTTATCACATGCCTAATAAATCTCAACTGTTTGCCGCTAATATTTGCTATAATTTACCTTTTTACTCCAGCATCTCTGAAAAGATCTACATTATTTTTCTGAATTGTCCATAGCATTTTCATCATTCTTCTCAAAAACTCCTTCTCAGTATCCTACCATTCACTTCTAAACTTTTTTTTTCATTTACAGTCCATGCTTCACATCCATAGAAAAATATTGGTTATATATAATTCGTTACTTTATTTGATTCCTTTATTATGTTGTTTTGTTTCGATTGATTTCTACTGTTTTGTTTTTCTTTGTCTTTTTCTGCATTTGTTCACCTCAAGCAGAATGTATCCCAAAGAATAGCATGTGTTGCTTGATGGTTTCCAGCTTGGCTGTGATATCTGCACCTTTCGGCCTGACACATCCGAATTCAGCATGGCTTCTGGGTCTCTTTGACCCTGTATGGAGTGGGACAACTAACTCCATCCCATAACCTTCTTAGTCACCTTGTTAGGACATCAATGGAAGGTAAGCAGTGTTGCTATTCTTTACATCCATTTTGGGTCCAGGTAACACACAGTCGTTTTGTCTTATGTTTTCTATGTTCCATAAATCTTCCTTACTTCCTGTTTGTGAGATTTAGTTAACGCAATGGCTCTCAGTATGTTCTATATGATCCCTGTGTTCTGTAAAGTTTCCTTACTTCCTGTTTGTGAGGTTCAGATATAGTTTTGCCATTTAGGAGAGGGGGGGGGGGGGGGAATTAATGTCAATGACTTATCTAGGTTGGTGGGAATAATGGTAGATATGAGGGGGTTAGGTGGTTCAAATAAGATAGAATTTGACATTTAGTATAAAAGAGACATTAAAAAAAACACTATAAAAGAGAAACTTTTTAAAAGATGGTAACCTCCTCCATAAACTAACCCAACACTCCCCACCCCCCACCCTTTCTAATGGTTTTCCCAAGAAAAAGGTCATCAGAAATTTCATGAAAATGAAGAAATTAATTTTATTTCAGGTAAACCCACCCCTTCCACCAAAGATGTACGGTTCTGGTATGTGGTCACAGAATAGCCATGCAGCTGCCTGAGGGATGGGCACAGAAATAGAACTATTTGGAGACACTATTTCATAACTTCAACAATAATATTTTTGAGGAAAGTTGACATACTCTTTGGGAGTTCCGTATGGGGGGTGGGGAGATGATGTGACCCAAACGAGGATCACATGCAAAAATATCTTAAGAAGCACTGAGTTTATATAATCTTTGACCTGAACCACAACCATTTATTATTGTTGAGAGGGTATTTAAACAAACAGGTCTGATACATTCTTGGTATCTTTGTATTAGAATTATTAGTGACATGACAATGGGAAGTAGCTCATTCTCAAATGTAACGATCAAGATGACTCCAGTGTTGAAATGACACAGATTTTGATTTGATTTGAGAACCCCAGGAATTACGAGCAATTAGCTCTTACTTCCGATTTGCAATGGAGAGGTTTCTGAGCTTTCTTTCATACCCAGGAGATTTCACCTTTCAGCTTGGTGCAATGCCTATTGGAGGAGCCTTCTACTCAAGGAGGGGTACATTTTACGAGACGAGCTGATAGTTTGCTTGGGTCACCATTGTTTGTCTATAGACCATTCTATTAACACCCATTATATCCCCAGGTCCCACACCTAATTTCTTCCATATGAGCCATGTTGGGTAACGGAGACAGTCAAATTAGACTCAGGGTTGATACATCTTCTAGATGAGGTGCTGCTTTATCAAACACGTCAGTGTTCTGGGATTTGGCCTGTGAATTTCTCACGCACTAGTCTCGTCCACTTGAGATGACCTTCCAAATCAATCATTGAATACTGTCTTATATTGTTTTAGGCATGGTCTGTATATTTTGACTCTTCGCCATTGCATATATTACCCAAAGAGGTAGGTAAAATACAAATCTCGGATGAGGAGCTTCGCAGTGGGCCCTTGGGTACTGAACCCAATTCTCTCTGTATGAGCTGTGTTGGGCAATGGCTGACAGTCGATTTGGGTTATGTTTGCAGTGTTGTTAGAGAATTGTGCCCCCTCTACATTGCCCATAGTGTCCAGATTCCGAGTCTCAACACTGCTGCAGCCAGACATTTGAACAATGCACTCTCCAATATTTGTTCAATGTTTACCCTGTGTGCAATAGGGAGCTGCATTCAAACGTTCTTCCATACCCAGGAGTGCTTGTTCAAGTTGGCGTATCCAATATCGGAATCATGACCCTTAATTTAAATGGGGTCAATTGTTATGGAACATGTAGGCTTCTGTGTGTTCTCAAGCATGAACAGCACTTGTGCCAGTCGGTCTCATGCTGGACCATTGTAGCTCTGTTGTCACTGAATCGACTCACGTACACTACGCTTCTCTCTAGTATGTGTTACCTTTTCCAGATTCGGTATGTACTCGTAAGATCACCGTATGTTAAGGACACTGACATCAGTCGCCCCTCCAATGTTTCTGCTTTGTAAGCCACCAAGTCGAAGTGCACAGATGCCTTGCACATGTTGGATGTAATAGCGCAGAGATTTCGGAGATATTTCCTTTCTCTCTGCAGGCAATTTTCATTCCATCTACAGCATCCACAGACACAAGTCTTAAAGTGTTAGCCAAGAAAGCAGCTGTATTTCTGTTGCCAGGGTGCACCACGAGGAGGTACTTTTAGAATCTTGGTTATCTGCTAACCCTGGATCCACACGAGAGCAATGTGAGACAATTTGCACCCCAAAGGAAACAGAAGTATTGGGTGTTGTGTTGTTATTTTGTAAGGGATGTAGGACAAAATGAGATGGAGATACAGAGGTGGACCAAGTCCATCGCCGAGATAGTCTTATGCGCTGATCTTGGATCACCTCAGATTAGTGACATATTTGACTTCTATCGTGCGTTTAATTGGCTGATAGCACAAAGTATATGCAGGTGATTAAGAGATAGCTGGATCAGCCCAGAATAATGATTCAGCACATAGGACTTACTGGAGAAGAACTTGGGTGGATACACAAAACACATCATTGATAACTAAAGACTGTGCTAAGAGAGATGAAACAGCTAAATCCCAACTAAACTAGCAATAATGAATTTGATTTTTTTTTCTACTGAAAGGGTAAATTAAGTCATTTCTTTTGGCTGAAGAATAATAACAGTTTGCGTGATAAGTCTCCTAGCTGCGGGAACGTTATGAGGAGGAGGGCTACAATTTTATGCCGCTTTAAATTATACATTTCTACAATATAAATTCTCTAGATCATAACTATTCAACTATATTTACTCTGGGGCAAAAATGTCGAAAATGGGGATCATCGTGGGCCAGATTTATTTTTTTTAAAACACATTGAATAATTTTATACATTTAGTTTTTTTATAACTTTATTTCAATGTTTTAGCAATGATCCGGGGGCCACTTACCAGGCTTCCGCGGGACGGACTTGGACGAACGAATGATAAACGAATTATGAACAAATGCATGCTCATACAAACATCCTTCCCAGTCACAACAACGTCGGCGGTGGCACCAACAGCAGCAGCAACAGCAACAACAATAATAATAATAATAAAACCTGCAGTTGTATCTATGGCTCTGTAGAGATATGACAGGGCTCTTGTAAATATGCACACACTTCGTGTATCTCTACAAGCATGCACATTCACACAGACAGACAACTAGATAAATGATACTCACCTAGACTTTGGTGTTCTCGGAATACTGTCATCTGGAAACAAGTGACAAGAATGTTTAAATTGTTAACAATTTGACAAGTGTTAACAAGTAGACCATGTGGCTACTACATATTAAACATTTAGGTAATTCTGGCCAAATTCAAGTTCTGAACAAGTCATTCTACTACACAAATGTCACTTGTCAACCAGTTCAGACATGCACCATTAGCATGTCAGAAACACATCAAGATGAAAACATGGCCAACAGCAAGATTATAAATAAACATTGTACTTTTGCAATGAAACAATAATCATCGTGAAAATGAAGACTTGAGCCACATTACTTCATTCACCAATTTAGCCTTGAACTTTAGCTTTGAACTTTCTGAATCTTTTTATCTTGTGTCATCTGACTTGCTTGCTCAGTGGTAGAAAGACCAAGTGGTAGAAAGACCAAGTGGTAGAAAGTTTAAGAAAGACATATTCAAATAATCACATTTATATTTAATTTTGTGTTTCATGTGTTTCTTGAAAAAAGTCCCAGTTGGATCGTAACATAGAAAAAAGTCCTTGTTTTGTTTATTGCTATTTATTTATTTTGTATGTAGATAGGCTTTAACAGTAACCGTAGTACTTTATATAGTAGTTATCGCTCACTAGTAGAGTGGTTAGTGCTTCATCTCACACATGCAACTAAAACAAACTTGATGGTAGTTGAAATTTGATTCCTTGTCAAAAACAATACTGCAGGGAACTGTCGAGGGTGAAAGAAGCAGAGGAGGTCAAATAAAGGCATGGACAGACAACATCAAGGAATGGACAGGGCAAGATATTTCCACACTCATCCGCATCGCTGAGGATAGAATTCGCTGGAGGACTCTGTGTGCTGAGGCATCCAATGTGGTACCCCTACGACCCTGAAGGGTTATGGGTTTATTGATGATTGATGATTAGAGGTGCCTAAAAATTCAACAAGTCACATGTATCTAAAAAAAAACCTGGTACTATTATGGATATGCAGTTATTACCTATAACTTCAATCCTACAGGTAATGAATTTGATTTTGAATTGAGTAATAAAGTTTTCCTAATCACTGTAACACAAAAACAATGCTTCGATCAAAAGGTCTTTATTGAGTAAAACTTAACACTTGGTGAGAAAGGAATGGCACTGCAAGCATTCACATCATAACGTCCAGAAAAAAGGAACATATCTCGAAATGTGGTGTTCTCAGAAATGAGCGCTACTGTGGACTTAGGAGAATGTTTGTCAACTAAGAAATAACTGGAATTGTCAGACTTCGTGTAATGGTGGATACACTCAAGTGGAGATCAGAACACCTATTGAGGTGTCCAGAGTACAATGATGATGACCTACAATTGTCCATGGTCAGCCGGTTTCTTATCTCCACCCATCTAGTTCTTGGTCTTCCTCGTGTCCATTTCTGTTTCTATTCTTAGCACACTTTCACACTTCCAGTGCTCATATATATACAATATGAATAAAGTATGTGTTGACAAACTTTATGATACAGGTCAAGAATAAAAGCAGGATAACGTCAATACCATCGACATATGAAACATTACACTGGAGTGCAGGGGGGGAGCATGGTAAACAAATGATGATTACATCGATAAAAGAGTAATCATCATCTATTTGGCTTGTTGTAAGCAGATGATTGGAGGATGCTATTGGGGCAGGCAAAATGTGATTGACAGGGAAACAGAGTGAGACTTGCATAAAATAATGGATAGTGTAACTCTTTATCTTAAGCCACTGTATATGACGTCATGACCAATCAACACATGCATTTCCTTGATTATCCGTGGAAATTTTAATCATTCTTCTCAATAACCATATTATGGCACATTAGGAAGGTACAATTAGAAAATAACAGAATGCTAACTATCTATGTATCTATTCTTTTGTTCGCTGTTTGATGTCTACACCATCAAACAATTTTTATGGATAAGCTCAACCGCTAGTCTGGGGCTTTTCTTTGGTTTTACATCTCTTTGCTCGCAGGGTATAATTATCGTACCAGTATAATTCTCTCAATGGTTCATACTAGGGACAGTTCTGCAGAATATGTTCATCTGTTTCACAAGTGCACAGTGGTCTGGCATGGTCGATAACAGTTACCATGTTGTTCCCAAAAGACAGACGTTGTGCTTGAACTAAATAGTAATGGTGGGATTTATTGAACAACTCAGTTGAACAGAGCATTACATGGATATACTGCCCTGGTCATGCTTGGGTCAGAGGAAACGAGAAAGCCAACTTATTGGCAGGCAATGCAGTGATAAACGGCACATTACTGAGAAGAGATCAAGCAGACTTAATGAAGGCAGTAATAAATTCGTTTCAAGATGCAGATGATGTCAATGAGGCTGAGAAAGTACACATACAGTGAATATTAGAAATGGGAGTATCTAGAGGTGAGGGAAGGAAAAGTAAATTTTTTTGTAAAGTCCAGAAGATCACACAATCAACACCTGACCAGGACTCTGGAGTCTACATACACTGGGATGACTACTGGAGCGGAGGGAGGAGCACTTATGGGAATGTCCTGCATGATGTGAAGCCAGTTTCTAATCAAGAATGAAGAAGAATATTGGTAACTCCTTCAATCCACTTTCTTCTTGGTTTTCTTCTGCCTCTTGCTATTTCCGTTACCATGTTGTATGTTCTTGCTGTTTCCATTCTCATGTATGTCCTTGCTGTTTGCCATCTCATGTTGTATGTTCTTGCTGTTTGCCATCTCATGTTGTATGCTCTTGCTGTTTGCCATCTCTTGTTGAATGCTCTTGCTGTTTGCCATCTCTTGTTGAATGCTCTTGCTGTTTGCCATCTCATGTTGTATGTTCTTGCTGTTTCGATTCTCATGTATGTTCTTGCTGTTTGCCATCTCATGTTGTATGTTTTTGGTTTGCCATCTCATGTTGTATGCTCTTGCTGTTTGCCATCTCTTGTTGAATGCTCTTGCTGTTTGCCATCTCATGTTTTATGTTCTTGCTGTTTCGATTCTCATGTATGCTCTTGCTATTTGCCATCTCATGTTGTATGCTCTTACTGACAATGAGAATCCTAACAACAATACTTATATTCTCTAAATATTGAAAATGAAGTCTTACCTCTCCTGGTCCAGAAAGTTCCATGCATGTCATGCACAAGTCTGCAGTAACCATCGATCAAATCAGCCATGTCCTCCACTTCTCCTAAAGTCTTGCATGTGATTGTTAATGGTTCAGTTGCTCCAACAATCTTTAACTGCAACACACCTTTGCCATCATCACCGGTCATTGTATGTATAGACTGTACCTGAGCAAAATCTGCTACATGTGTGGGCTGGCCAGGGAATAAAACAACATAAGATCAGACCCAAGTAAAGTCTGTCACATGTCTGGGCTGGCCAGGAAATACAACATTATGCAAAGCTTGGAACAGGGTAATAAAGTAATGCTAATCACTGGAGACACATACATAATGACACACACAAATCGATGTTTCCCCCAAAAGGCCTTTATCAAGTCTACATACACAACAAAAAAGGACATTCATATGGCAGAGCTAAATGTGGAGATAACTTGGAAAGGTTGAAACTAGGTCAGAAGTGAAACACCACAAACAGAGAATATACAAAACACACCCAAATACATGTGAAACATATATAGCAGTTGTCAAGCTCATGGTGGGTCCGCTCACCTGAGAAGCACGACTTAATGACCGTCACCTGAATATCCTGGGCGCCAGATGTATAATGTCAACGGAATAAAATATCATTATAACATACCTGAACAAAATCTGTCACGTGTGGGTCAATCAAGAAATAATACAATGTTATCATTAGATCACACCTTAGAAAAGTATGTCACATGTGTGGGCTGATCAAGGTGTAACACATCTTTCTGTCACATGTGTGGACTGACAAGGGTGTAATACATCTTTCTGTCACATGTGTGGGTTCATCATAGTATAATACATTATTCTGTCACATGTGTGGGCTGACCAAAATGTATTTTATCATTAGATTACACCTGGATCACAGTAGATCTCATCTCAAGAAAGATGCCTCTGGTCATTTTGGTGCCAAAGTAGTAGATGTTATACCTGTGCCTATATCACACAGACCAATACACAACATCCCCCTAAGTCACATTCACCATTGAAGATGGCTTCAGATGTGTGTCCTGCAATGTTATCTATGCAACCATTTTACCATGACTTAACCCTCCAACCGGGAATCCCGCGTGGTCCATCTACTGGCTTAATTTTATGCATCCCGCGATTTCCGCGTGCTCACAATAACTTATGTTTCTTTGTATTCCTATCCCGCGATTTAAAATACTGATAATATTCAGAATTTTCCTTTAAGGTAAGAACAGAGTTGCTATATATGTATTTGAAGGACTAATGAAATTGAAGGGGTATCTGATGATGATAGCGATTACAAGCCTGAAATTACGTGCCTGCCAATACTTTTTTTTAAAACAGAACTTCTGAAAATAAATACGTTGTCAGAGGGTTAAATAGGGGAATGGGTAATAGGCTCAAAGACTGATTCTGTCAACTATTATCTAAACCATTCAGCCATTTACGCCTTTCAGTTTACGGGTAAAAGAGTTCTCTGGAGATGGCCTTCCTGTGTGCTGAGTATACTGTGGAATTTGTCACCTCTTTTATTTCGATGGTCCATTGTTTTCATTGTCTGCCTTCACTGTATCTGTGTAGCACAGCTTGCTGTGGTATGCTGTCTGATGGTAGTCTGCTGATGTGTACAAACCATTTGATCTGTTGTCTCTTAATATATTCATAAGAGATGACAAGAGAATGGAAATGCATTGTGTTGCTATTTAATTTGTGCCATTGGTCTGACACATCCATCTTCGGCAGGTCCCTTGGAACTAATCAACAGTATCAACAGAGGGCTAATACAAACGGGCAAGGCAATTTCTTCATAACACGGGTGAAATGTGTGACTATTGGTTTCAGCAACTCATTTGAGAGCCTTGCAGTTCATTTAAAATTTTACATTGGCCTGTTTCCTGACCATTTGTAAAATGCATAAGGCCATCATTATGATTTATATATAAGTGACTGTATAAGGGACAATGACTCTTGTTTCATTGCTAGAATAAGGAAGCTTGATTTGAAATGTTGTGTCGCTATAAAGGAGTGATTTCGTGAGCGAGAAAGAATGATGGTCAATCAACGGCATACTGGGACAGTCAGACAACGTGTAATGACAGGTACACTCAAGGAGAAATCTGAGCACCTATGGAATTGTCAGGAGTGCAGTGACGATGATCCAACGATTAACAAACATACATTATGATTTATATAATAAAGGTGAACTTATCTACTTACTGTAGATGCTTTTTCTGTGAGGTAACTAATTCCAACATCTGGGCCTACCACAATCTCAACAGAGACACTCCATCCAGACTGAAGAATGAATGATAAAAACCAGATTAATCAAAAATAATCTGCAACAAAAATATGTGTAACTTTATGAGGCATATTTTTGTAAATGTAGTGTGTCATGAGGAGTCATCTTATTCTTCTGTGTTCATTACAGCCAGAAAGGTAATGGAATCATTAGCAGAGCCCAAGCCCTTTGACCAAAGATGGTCGTGGTGACTGCTATGCCATAGCAGCCTTTATTTTCAACCACCTCCCTGCACTCCTTAACAGGAAATCATGCAACAAAAAAAGTTGTAAATCACAATAAACTCTTAGCTTTGCATGTCTGTGATTTGGCTAGATCCTACATACCAATTCTGATTTGCTTTGACCCTACATGGCAACCCTGATTTTATTTAAATCTACACAGCAACTCTGATTTGGTTTGATCCTACATGACAATTCTAATTTTGTGTGACCCTATATGGCAACCCTGATTTGGTTTGACACTATTAACAACTCTGATTTTATTTGACCTTAAATAGCCACCCTGAATTTAAAACAAGGAAGACAAGTGACATGAGTAATCTTACCCCTAAGGCACATTTAAATCTTTCATGGTAGAAGGTATGCACAGTAAACAACTTCTCAAAAAACTTGAAGACACACTCAGATTCTGTTAGTTGAGCATAGTATCTAAACTGCTGTTGAATCATCTTACGAAGTGCTTTGGACTATCAATAGGGAAATAATACAAGTAAAGAGTTATTTCAACAAGCAAATAAATAATGAATAAATTTAAACATTAACATCCATTATCAAGATTTGGAGAAGTAAACAAAAAAATTAGAAAAGGTTTGTTCTGTGCAGTAGATGTAGTTTTTCCAGTTTCCCTCACATTCCCTGAAGTATTCTTGCAAATTTCAATTTCTCTCCATGTTTTCCATCATGTCCGGCTTTGCAGTGGCGAGGTACATATTATGTTTGCCAGCCAAGGTGCTGGGTTCAAACCCAACACAGATGACTGTTCATCCGGAGAGTTCAGAACGCAAAAACAAACTACTGTATGTATTTATATTGCCTCACCCGTGCGTTGTTAGAGCCTGATAGGAAAGCAAATAATAGCAATACTTTTTACCATCCATGCATGTCGCAAGAGCAAACTAAGAAAATTTTGGGGTGGAACTGGCTGTCCCATCCCATATAGGGACAGAGTGACCCAGAAGCCATTCCAAAGTCAGATATATCAGGTCAAAAGATTTAGATATCACTGCTAAGCTGTAATGCATGACACGACGCAATAAGTTCTCCGGACTACATCCTGCTGAACTGCAGGAGTTTGAAAACGAATACAGAGAAAATGAACACAGAAGAAGAAAAATCGTGCCTAGAAAATCACTACAGCCAAAAAATACTGGGTTGATGGCTAAGTTCTGGATAGAATATGTTACCAAATTATTATATTATTGTTACTCATAAATTGATCACCTGTAATGGAGCCATGCAGTCATATGGACTGTATAGTCAAAAGTGGTCTACATCGATACGATCAATTATGTACCAAATAAATAGAGGTGGTGGATGGCTGCATAATGGGTAGTGGGTGGATGATCGCTGCATGATTGGTGGTGGTGGCTGATGGGTGTGATGGTGCTAGATGATAGGCGAATGATGGGAGGTGGGCTGTGGCTGGAAGATGGATGAATGAATGATGATAAAACAAACATACACCAACCTTGACACTATCTATCACAGATTTTGGCAGAAACCTCTTCAGTCCAACCTCTTTTTCCAAATAATCAAAATTTGACTTCTTGTCTAAGGCAACTTGTGGCATATCTTTGAAAAACCGTCTAAAAAATACAATAACTTTCTGTCAAACATTTCATGTAAGGAGGCACACCTTTCTGTCTTTCCAGGTGACAGAATCATTGTTGTGTTATAAGAAATATAATCTGCATCAATTGCAGTGATGAATCTGACTCACAAGACTAACCTGAGCCACAAAGAGTCTTCCACAGTATGTACAAGGAAATGTACACATGCCCACTTGTACCATTATGTGTCTTCTAAGAGGTGCAAACTTTTAACTAACTGCTATCACGTTTTCCTTTGTCTTTATCGATTCCTGATCTTGCCCTCCATGCAGCACAAACCATGACATCTTGTTCCCATGATTCTGTAACATGTATATAACATTTGCACATGTCTTTGTACCAAAGTAAAGGTTGACCCTGAGATCTGTTTTCAGACTTTAATTCTCAGTTAAGATCCTTCTGTATTCTGCCATCTTCCATTATCTTAGTGTGTCCCATCATGTGCCTGAGTCTGTGCTGGCTAAACATAGAAAATACTGTGCTGTTGCCTTTCTTTAATTTACATTTGATGTCTTTGAAACATATCCCATATAATAAAAATATTAATGATTGAAACATATTCTTTATAAGACATAGCTTTTCAAGTAAAGCTGAACTTATGCAGGTAGTCAGCAACATATAATATTCCTCACTGAAGGAGGACCTTTGCCTATTTTTGATGGTTGGGTTTAGTGAAGCCCAAAACCTGTACTTAAATATAAAGAAATTAAAAATTATGACAAAAGATGAAGTAAAAGTAAAACTAAAGATAATAATGAACAATTTCGAACTAGAAGATGTAAACAATTTAGAGTATTTGGACACAATCATAAATATTTCAGGAGACTGCTCTGTCGAAATCAAGAGAAGAATTGAAATGGCAACACTTAAACTTGAGCTAATGAAAAATCTTTCATTTTGTCAGCAAAGCCAAACTATGTATGATCAGAACATGCGTATTTCCTGTGGCAATATATGGTTGCGAGGCATGGACATTAAATAAAACAATAGCAAAGAGTATCACTCCTTTCAAAATAAGATGCTACAGAAGAATTTTACGTATACCATGGACAGCTAAGACGACAAATCAAGAAGTGTTAAGATCAATAAACGTTGAAGAGGGATGGCTCCTTAACAATATCCTAACAAGAAAGCTGTGTTTTTTTATCATATAAAGAGACATAACAGCATGGAAAGATTAATAGCTGAATACAGAGTTAATGGCAACATGGGAAGAGGGTGCCCAAGATGACGATGGTGCAGTGATATGTTAGATTGCTTAAATATGTCTCTAGATGTGGCGAGTCAAAAAGCCCAGAATCGCGGAATGTTCAGAGAATCCATATGGAAGACCACATTCTGGAAAGAATATGTCATATGAAGAGAGTTGCAACATTTAAGTTATGTTCTTTTGACTTCAATTTTCTATTGGATGACTTAGCCAACTCAATGTCAAACCCTCATTAGTTGCCGCTTATGACACAGATATCATTTCAGATATTTGCTACCTATAATAGTGAGAAAGTAAAGTTTCTTTTCCTATTATTGAGACACATGGGAAATATATAAAATTTGCATGGCTTGGACATGTATGTCAACATGATTCCTTGCCCCAAAAAATGATACTATAGGGAACAGGCAAAAAGGTGGAAGTAGCAATGGGGAGGGTGTCCATAGAAAAGCATGGACAGACAACATCAAGAACTGGACAGATCAAGATTTATCCCCACTCACTGCATCGTTGAAAATAAAAATCACTGGAGGACTCTGTGTTTCGATGCATCCAATGTAGTACCCCTAAAACCCTGACAGATTATAGGTCACATATTCACTATTACAGGTACCAATTTTAATTTTTTTTTTCATCGCATTTAATGTTTTTCATGCCATGCTCATCTTTGCTTGCGAAGGAGGAATATCATCACCATTATAGGTAGCGAATATCTGAAATGACATGAATATCATAAGCGGCAACTAATGAGGGTTTGACATTGAGTTGGCTAAATCATCAAATAGAACCTATACATAGATAAATATTTTGATAAAGAAACCCTGACAGAAAGTCTAGCACAGTTTTAACCTCATTCTCCCACTGTTGGACAGGAAGAATGATCATTCATATCTTACCTCATCTCAATACAACCCAAATGCATGGCCACATCAGGATCAATATGGTCGGCAAGCTCTTTGAGATAATCAGATCTCACCTAACAAGAGAAGAATACATATCATGTATATGTCAATGTCTTTTTGTCTTTACAGATTGTGCTAAGCATATAGTAAAGTAAAGTAAAGTAACCCATAGCATTTATTAATGCCGTAGGGATGTGAGATGTTAGCGATCTCATATTTCACAGGCTCTGAAAATGAGGGCGGTAGCCATCTCCTCTCCCTCGCAGTCTTTACTTCCCGGATTAATCCGGTACCCATTTAAGGCTGGGTCGACCTGGGAGCCGTTGCGATCTGAAAACATTTCCGCCTCAGCTGGGGAATGAACCCAGGACCACTCATATGCGAAGCCAGTGCGCTAACCACTGCGCTAACGCGGCTCCAAGCATATAGATATATTACCCAATTACCAAACAAACTCCTAATGGTTTATTGTCTCAAAGTCATGTTTGTGTTAGGGAAGATGGTGGTTTATTAATGCATGTTTAGTCCCCGAAGTGAGGATTTCTAGTGCGACAGTATCTCAGTCTCATCACATCCTGCCAGGTCTGCAGCATATACTTCTGGGCCAACTATCTCATTATTCTTCCATAAGATCTGTTGACTTATCTGCAGTGATGACACACACAGTGTTCCCCACCACTTAGAAGTCTGCCACAAAAGGACAAATGCACAATGTCCGATAGCTTGCATCTCTACATCATTCATGTTGACCACATGACAGAAGACAAAAGTAAGATATTGAAACAAGACATGCCATGATAATGATTTTTTTTCTTCTACAGGTGGTGACATGCTGTCAGTCTCTATCCCCCAGCTTTCATCATGTGATGAGGATAATGTACAAGTTTCCATTCAGTTCACACTTATTCAGTTCACACTTATACACAGTTTCATTGTTGAAGATGAATTCCCAGAAGGCTATAAAAACGCATTCTGCTGAATACAACGAGGCATCTCTTTCAGACGTTAATTGATAACATCAAGGATGGATCTGGATGTGATTTTTCTACAATACATTGAACGGTCGAAGATACAAGGATAGAAATGTTTGAAAGGCTTTTTCTGCTGATGTCTCAAGTGTGGCACCCCTACAACCCTGGTGGTTGGAAGGCTTCTTGTACTGTTATCTTCAGTGTGGCACCCCTACAACCCTGGTGGATGGAATGCTTCTTGTACTGTTATCTTCAGTGTGGCATCCCTACAACACTGGTGGATGGAAGGCTTCTTGTACTGTTATCTTTAGTGTGGCACCCCTACAACCCTAATGGGTTATGGGTATTATTATTATTATTATATTCAGACCTTAAAAAAACATTTTATTTATAAGCCACTCATTTTATGAACAGCAGATTCAATATCGCAACTAGGAGCACCGACATAGAAATCTGTTGCAAGGGTTACATAATTTTTTGTTCCAATGCCAATATATGTTTCATCAGCCACAAATTCTGGATGTTATCAAGAGTCTGTTGCTTGTTATGTAGAACTTTTTAATTCAAAACTCCTGATCAGCGAATGCCAAATTTAAAAATCTCTAAGTAATTTGTAAATGTGGTCTGGTGTTGTAAAGAGTGTTAATGATTGTTGGAGGGTCTGGTATCAAATTTCTTCCCTGTGAGTTTTAAACCTTCAATCTGTTTACCATTCATCTCCTTTGGCATAATTTAAACAATTCAAAACCTTACAATCACATAAATCAGATGGTTAGTGTTAACAACAACAAATAACCAAACTGTCAGAGGATATCTGACAAAGTAGAGAGTATAGCAGTAACAAAACTACGAAGTGATAGCAACTATTATATTGTATTATTGTCACTGGTTACTAATATAATAACAAATACAGGTAGTAAACCTAATGTCAATGAGAAATAACAAAAAATAAAGGAACTAGAACGTTTTTCCACATTATCGTCCAATAGGAACCTTTATCATGAAACAAAAACAAATAAGAAATAATATTCACCAAAAACTATCAATACAAATGGATGGTCTCGCACCTGTATTTCATTTTATTAGAAAAGAAAAGAGATGCAATCATGTCCAGTTACAAGCAATAGTGGTGCTCGCCTAAACTTTGCACACTGTTGATAACTGTCAGAGGTGGAAATTTAACCTAGTATATTGGACATCCAAAACATACTTTATACCTGTCCACCAACAACTTCAACAACATCTGATAAATATTTTGAATGTCATAGAATACATGTATACATCCAGCTTAACAGGTGAAATATCACATAGAACACAAGTATACATCCAACTTAGTAGGTGAAATATCACATAGAACACAAGTATACATCCAACTTAGTAGGTGAAATATCACATAGAACACAAGTATACATCCAACTTAGCAGATGAAATATCACATAGAACACAAGTATACATCCAACTTAGTAGGTGAATTATCACATAGAACACATGTATACATCCAACTTAACAGGTGAAATATCACATAGAACACATGTATACATCCAACTTAGTAGGTGAATTATCACATAGAACACATGTATACATCCAGCTTAACAGGTGAAATATCACATAGAACACATGTATACATCCAGCTTAACAGGTGAAATATCACATAGAACACATGTATACATCCAACTTAACAGGTGAAATATCACATAGAACACATGTATACATCCAGCTTAACAGGTGAAATATCACATAGAACACAAGTATACATCCAACTTAGTAGGTGAAATATAACACATAACACGATCTACAAATAACTTTTTGAATTACCTGATCATACAGATAAAAGAATGTGACCTTGTCCTTCTGCAAAAGCTCATTAAAACTTTTAGGCAAGTAACGTACTCTCAATTCATATCTGGTGATAAAAATGGCAAACATAATGAATACATACTTCTCTTAAATATACATTACACACTATTTTTACATCACATAAAACAAAAGAAAGGTTCCCATTTCTAATGCCAATGAAAGGTTGAAAATGTGTAGAGGATTCACTTCATTGTACTCAAGTTACCCCCATATGTACTCAGTCCCTCTCAACGAAGCGGCACGTCACTAGATGAAAGTATCATTCATATCACATAACTTCATAGCTTCAAACAATAATCCCAGGAATCAAAGAAAATCCACTTTATGAAAAATCGGAGCGAGCTGGATCCGAACACATGAGTTCTTGAGCACATAGCAAACGGTGCCATGGAGACCTCTTACATATTCAGGAATATGGTGTTAGTCCCTAACTTTTTATTGACCAATGGAATACTACTATTTCCAGAAAATTTGATGCCAATTTTCTTATGACACTCAAGGATATGTGTAAGCACACTTAATGATATATTTACGGTCACTTAAGGACATATTTAAGATCACTCAAGGACATATTTAAGATCACTCAAGGGCATATTTAAGATCACTCAAGGATATATTTAAGATCACTCAAGGACATATTTAAGAACACTCATGGTCATATTTAAGAACGCTGATAGCCAAGTTGTGTTGCCAGGGTTTGAAAGGGAGAAAAGAATATTGATAAATACTACATAAAGTACAAATGTTACTATTAAAGCCTAAATATCAAAGTTAAAAATAAATAACTAGCAATAAACAAAAGAACAAGGACCTTTTTCCATGTTCCGGTCCAACCTTTCTCAAGAAACACAAAACAAGAAACTGAATTGAAAATGACTCTTGGAGACATCCTTCTTACAGCAGAACGCTTCAAATAATGAGAAACACTCTAAAATAATTGTTGAATTATATGCCTTAAAAATGGTTGTACACCACTGACACACAGAAATTTCCATAGATTCAATAAATTTAGACACCAAAAGTGATTGTCACCTGTGAAGGTGACAAATCAGATCAAATGAAAGTCCAAAAGATAGCAGGTCCCTCAGTCCAAATACATCCCTATCCCTTTTCCATAGTCAATACATAGATGTAAGAAAGGTACCCACACAGAATGTACAAGAATGTAAATGCATCCACACACAAATATGGGTTCACACAAGAATAAGTGTACATGACAAAATATGCAGATACATGCATTAACATAAACAAGAACTCACATAAATACATGCATTAACATGAACATTCACACAAATAGATATATATACATGTATTACCATAAACATTCATTCACATGAAGATATTCACATGCATTATTATAACGCATGCATATCTACACATTCAAATGTATGACCCAAAGTAGTTGTATGGATACATAGAACCATGCAACATAATATGCATATACAAATACATATATATATTTTCTTCTTCTTCTGCGTTTGTTCTCAAACTCCTGCAGATTAGCAGGATGTAGTCCGGAGAACGGAATGCGTTGTGTCATGTTTTACAGCATTGCTGCAATATCTGCGCCTTTCAGCCTGACACATCCGACTTCAGCATGACTTTGGGTCACTGACCCTATATGGGATGGAGCAGCCAACTCCATTTCATAACCTCCTTAGTCACCTTTTACGACATGCGTGGAAGGTAAACAGTGTTGCTATTCTTTGTTCCTCTTTCGGGCCCAGGCAACACTCGGGCGATACATATATATGTGTGGTGCTCATCTGTTGAACAAAAATTAATAACAAATGGAAGAAAGAAACAATAATAATAAATAGTAGAGATATGTAAATGAAGGAACACATTTACATAATAAGGTATAGTAATACACAATAAGGTATAGTAATACACAATAAGGTATAGTAATACACAATAAGGTATAGTAATACACAATAAGGTATAGTAATACACAATAAGGTATAGTAATACACAATAAGGTATAGTAATACACAATAAGGTATAGTAATACACAACAGATGGACAGATGAGAATACAAAATAACCACATGTTGACACACATAAACACCAAAGAAATAATACAAATACACAGAAATTTATCAAACACATAATAATTACTAATGAGCATGCACAGAAACAAACAATTGCAAGGATCAGTAAAATACGGGAGTTGAGGTTATTAAAAAGTAGTAAATAAATCAAACATATTGTTCATTCTTTGTGGTTGGAGGACTCCCATATGACAAACGAGCTGATATTCGAAAGACTGAAGTTACCGGTCACCAGAGTAGCAACATAGCAAACCGGTTACAGAAACATAAACTAAGATTGGTCAGGTCATCCCCCACATTGAGCAGGACCACACTCCTGTCCAAGCAAGCTTGGGTGCTGAAGTCGGACATACCAGGCCGAGAGGCACACTAGCAACTATGGTATCACACATGATTAGATATAATGTCTTCACAACAAACAAACAAAAACTATAAAAGTTCTTCATACCGGAGATCTTCAGGCATGCACTTGGCTTCATACTTCTGTCGTACTTGGTACATACTAAGATCGTTGTGCAGCCAATGACTCTGCCGCTGAGACACCACTGCAAGCTTCAGGGCATAGCACCGAGAGAAATAACGATCTCCAGCTGCCAGTCGTCCAACTACTAACCTGATTATATCCTGAATTATATTCATAATTAACACATTAATTCCTATATGAAGATATATTTATAAATAACCCATTAATTTATATCTAGAATTATATTTATAAATAACACTATTAATTTACATCCTTAATTATTTTTTTATAAGTAACACTTTATTATTACTATTTCAAAATATAATATACCTTACACAAAATCAGACACCTGCCTATATAATATATACACTGAAACAAAAATAGTTTGGGAACCATTGTTCTAGAGAATGTGACGTTTATTGATGTCCATGAAACTGGTTACTTTCTGCAATAGTACTGCAGTAAACCTGTTCAATAAGTATTAATAAAAAACAACACAGATATTATAGGTTTCACCATTCCCAAACAGGCTGACAAAAATATATATACTTAACAGTATACATAATAGTCAAAATCAATGATTCTAATATGAGGTCTTCATCAAGAAAATGCATGACAAACACTAAAAATAATAATTTTGCAAATGGACTAGACTGAAGATGTTTAACAGAAAAAACAAAACAAGTAGTGATGACATACTTCACGTATTACTGAAGAAATGCTAGTTAAAAACATGAATAAAGAAAACGAAATACACCTAGATTTTTCTGTACTGACCTTAACATCTGTAGCATCCCCATACTTGACCATATTAAACCCTCCATTAGGGAGATGCACCTTGAGAATGGAGCGGTCATCAGGGACTTCCATCATCTTCCTTGCCTCATTCACTCCTTCAGCATGTAATGTATGCTGCCTAGGTGATTAAATTCATTCACAACAGAGACCTCAACAGTGAACGTACACAACCATGATAGCATACTATTTAAGAAGAAAAAAATCACAAAGTTTGTATTAAATTCAATTCAAATTGTATCAGATATGAACCTGTGGTTAAATAACTATTGACATTAAAAAATTAATAATAAAGAATTTCTTTAAATGAATAAGTGGTCACTGAAAAACAGACAAAGCTGCGCATTATGGGCAGGGTGGAATATCAGGTGATGTTGAGCTGGGATGATGAAGTAATCCTTTTAGCTGTGAGCAGGAATCTCTTGACAACCCATAGCCTTTCGAACAAAAGCACAGGTTCTTCTCAGTTGTGTAACTGAAGTGACACTCACTCATATAATGTTGTCTCAAAGTTTATGCATGCATGTTTAGCCGATAAAAGGAGACATTTCAGTATGCCAGTATCTCAGAATTACCGTGTCCTGCACACACATCTGGGCCCACATTCTTATCATTCTTCTTTCAGATCTGTTGACCGCAGAAGACGGATGTGTATGGCCATTGGCGCAAATAAAATGGCAACACAATGCATTCCACGCTCTGGACTAAATCCTGCTGGAAATCTAGTAGTCTTACTATGGTAGAGATCCAGCGGGAGTTTGAGAATGAACGATGAAGAAGATCTGTTGACACATTAACAGTGATAGCACATCTAGTAGATATCAGGTGATGCTAAGGTGGGGTTGTCCGCTGATGTGGGATATCAGGTGAGGTTATGGTGGGGTTGTCCGTTGATGTGGGATATCAGGTGAGGTTACGGTGGGGTTGTCCGTTGATGTGGGATATCAGGTGAGGTTACGGTGGGGTTGTCCGTTGATGTGGGATATCAGGTGAGGCTAAGGTGGGGGTTGTCAGCTGATGTGCAATATCAGGTGAGGTTAAGGTGGGGTTGTCAGCTGATGTGGAATATCAGGTGAGGCTACGGTGGGGTTGTCCGCTGATGTGGGATATCAGGTGATGCTAAGGTGGGGTTGTCCACTGATGTGGGATATCAGGTGAGGCTAAGGTGGGGGTTGTCAGCTGATGTGGGATATCAGGTGCGGTTACGGTGGGGTTGTCTGTTGATGTGGGATATCAGGTGAGGTTGAGGTGGGGTTGTCAGCTGATTGGATGATAAAAAGAAAGATAAATTGAATGAACTACTCTTTGTAGATGACCAAGTACTAACAGCGACATCAGAAGAACAATTGCAAGAACATATGAACATACTCCACACAACATGTCAAAAATTCAACATGAAGATTAATATCGAAAAGACCAAAATAATGGCAATAGCAAAGAAAGAAAGAAAGAAATATCACTATCTCCATTGATGATAAACACCTTAACCAATTACTTAGGAATCGATATATCGCGTGAAGGGAAAAATAGTAAAGAGATACAAAATTGCTGCAATAAAACATAACAGATCCTAGGACAGATGACAGATATTTTTAAGAACAAAGATGTAAACATTGACACTAAAGTTGCATTATACAAGACTATTATTATCCCATCACCGTGCTACCCGTGCCAAACCTGGATAATGACAGAAGAAGAAAAAAGAAAAATAGTGACAACAGAAATGACTAGTCTACGAAAAATACTCTGGATGTCATTAAGAGATAGAATTAGAAATGATAACATCAGGCAGATAACCAAAACAATACTAGTATTGGAACACATCAAAAGACAACAGATCACGTGGTTTTCACACGCTTCCAGACTACCAACAGATAGCATGCCGCTAAATGGCCTTAACACAGACATCATGGCTATAAAGCCAGAGGTGGACCAAGTAAAAGATGGACCACAGAAATCAAAGAAGCCACAGGAACAAGCTTACAAACAGCACACAAGTAGGCCATCTCCAGAGATCTCTTCTACCCCTGACGCCACAAGGCAAACAAGGGGATACAGCGTATAGATAGATCGATGAGTAAGAGACTGCAACGCATTGTACACCAACTACCAACAAGAACATACAACATTAGAAGATCGAGATACAAGGCCAGAAGAAGACCAAGAAGAAGATGGATATATAATATCAATACTAGCCTTGGATAGACAACTAAAACTCCCTGTCACCACCCTTACGCTTAACAGCAGTTGTAGATACTCTGACCATCATCCACCTGGGATAGACAATACATAATCAAAACAATAACAACAACAATGCCAGAATTTGGCCAGGGCTTGAAAGAATAGCAACACTGTGACCTGCCATCAGAGGTGACTCAGGAGGTTTGGGGGTGGAGTTGGCTATCCCATTCCACAGATAAAAGTGACCCAGCAACCCTGATGAAGTCAGGAAGAAAGGCAAACATGACAGTGAGAATATCAACCATGACACACCACATTCCGCTCCTTGTACATCACATTCCACTCCCTGAACTGCCGCAGTTGTTTTAGGAATGAACACAGAAGAATCATGAGTCATCTGACTACTGGCTATAACAGCGTTCATATACGACCTTAAGGACAGCTCCACACTGTCATACTGGTTGATGAGTCACACGTTACACGCTTGTATTGATCTCAAGAATGGGATGCACTATTTGTGTGTCAAAACAGTGGTCATTAACATGGGCGATGTACTTCAAGATTGTATTTTGGAATACTTATCTAGTACAAATAAATTACATATTTTGTTCAAGTTTGATTCAACTATATAAAAATTCATGTAAATATTAGAGAAACATTGGAAATCTTGAAAGAACTTACCGTCACTGAATGATACACATTAAAATTGTGCCTAATACAACAATATTAATATTAGAATAATAAAATTTGTGGAACATAAAATAAAGCGATTTCATCACAAATAGTGACCTAAGAAATAAAATATACCAAGAATATATTTTAAATGTAAGAAAACACAAATGGAAATATATTTTTCATGTTCTTAGGCTACATGAAAACAGACAGAACCAGCAAGCACTTATGTGGACATCCGAGGGGGAAAGAAAATGAGGAAGACCAAAAATTACCCTAAAAAGCATCACAAAATAAGGAGAAATAGGTTGCAAGTCCATAGAGCTAAAAGTACAAGCAGCGGACCACAACATATGGAGAATAAAAACGTCAGCCCTATGTACTGCCTGTGGCACGAACGGAACAAACTAACTATCAATAATAAAAAATAGAATAATTGTTGCCTGAAAGGGGGAGCACTGAATAATGACACTGTTAACTGCCACATATGTCGTAAGAGGCAACTAGAAGGTTTTTGTGGATGGGATTGGCTGTCCCATCCCAAAGAGGGTCAAAGTGATGCAGAATTAGATATGTCAGGTCGAATAGTGTAGATATCACAGCCAGGCTGTAAACTATGACAAAACGCATTCTATTCTCTGGACTACATCCTGCTAATCTGTAGGAGTATGAGAATAAATGAAAAAGAATGTTGTAACTATCCATCTTATATCCAGGCTGTATGTTGTGAGGGCCCAAAAAAGGGAGCAAAGATTTCAATAGTGTTGACCGTACATGCATGTCATAAGAGATGACTAAGGTGGAGTTGGCTGTCCCATCCCACACAAGGGCCAAAATGATCCAGAAAGCATGCTGAAGTAGGATGTATCAGGCAAAAAAGCAAAGAACTCACATAAAGCTGCAAACCATGACACCGCATATTTTGTTCTACAGACTACATCCTGATAATCTGCAAGAGTTTGAGAACAAACGCAGAAGAAGATAATTCAAGGCCATTGATGTAGGGATTTGAGACTGGGAGATTTAGACCTTCCAACTTAGGAAAATAGAACATCATATTTAATTTTAAAGAAAGAAGGCAAACTACTTTTGTGTCCATCCATGCTTCAAGTGAACGAAAGAAGAAGAATTTCAATGCTATTAGGATCATGTATGCACAATATGTACATGTTAGGAAAGATTATATTGTAACAGTATTGGGGACTTGAGAGGTTTGGGGGAATGAGCTGAGGCGTGGCTCTAGACAATACAGGTCTCCTAGCTAAATTAATTAGACCCAGTTCGTTAAGTGTTTTTATTATTGTTTGCCTTTTAGTTGATTACTATTTATATACTTGGAATCACATGCCAAAAATAGTCAAGGCGATTTCAAGTATATAAATAGTAACCAACTAAAAGGCAAACAGAATCAAAGCAGACAAGACAGATACTAACACATTCATCATCCAATCAGAGCAATTAAACAAAAAAATACTAACACATCCAACCAGAGCAGTCAAGCCAGATACTAAAACATCCAATCAGAGCAATTAAGCCAGATACTAACACATCCAATCACAGCAGACAAGACAGATACTAACACATTCATCCTCCAAATCAGAGTAGACCAGAGATACAGTCATCATCCAATCAGAGTAGACTAGAGACACCTTCATCATCCAATCAGAGTAGACCAGAGACACCTTCATCATCCAATCAGAGTAGACTAACACTTGTCTCATCCAATTAGAACAGATGAAGTTAGTTAGACTGTAGAAATGTATGTTATACTAAAAAAACTGACACCCCCCCCCCCTTTACAGACTTTGAACTGTTCTGTATTTTCTTACATACCTAAATATGAAAGGTTATACATGAAAACCAATTATTCTTGTTCAAACTCTGGTACTTTCCCAGCCAGCATCTGTACTATATGGATGTAACACACTTTTCGAGGGGTATTAAGAAAAACAAAGTCTAGGTCACCATTTGCGAAACTGTGATGATTGTAGCCACATTCACCCTCACATATATTCACACTGCATACATCAATGAGTGCCATTATTTAAGATCTGTGATATATTAGTTTAAAAACAGAAATATTTTGTATCTACACTTAACACCTCTAAAAAAGGTTCACATTTCTGTAGTATGATTTTTAGTGGGGAAAATATTACCCAAATTCTAAAATCAACATGTTCTTATTTTGCACCTCAAGGACACAAGTTTAGCCGTCACTAAAGCGAAAGTTTGCAAAGATTAAAAAAACTCATCAATATAAAGAGACAATACTTGTACAAAGACATCAGAGGAACAGTTACATAAATCTATAGTGCCACAAATGGAGTGTGTAACAGTTTGTGATTTACTTACGAAATGTTGTCATAACATAGTGACATAGGAGTATATAGTAAGGGATTGCACATATTCTGTCCGGTATCATTCTTACTGCAGTTTCCCATAGTAGTCTGCAACTCACAAAACTATCGCAAACTGTAGCAATAGTCAATTACCATTGTAAAAACACTTGGTTCGGACTTAATGAAATATTTATATATACAATATAAACAATAAATATACAGTAATTTGGAATAGTGTTGTTAAACAGGGAAATATGTTATAAAAGTATATGCTATAGAGGGATTTCACTGTACCATTAACTGTCATATTACTAGCACCATCACATATGTTTACAGCAGTATACAAATACCACACATTGTAATATTATCACTAACTGCCACTTTCTATTATCACAGATGCCTACAACAGTCTTCTACAACTACCACAAACTGTAATAGTATCACTAACTGCTGCCACTTACTACTATCATAATCACAGATGCCTGCAGGAGTCTTCTACAACTACCACAAACTGTTATAGTATCACTAACTGCCACTTTCTATTATCACAGATGCCTACGGGAGTCTTCTACAACTACCACAAACTGTAATAGTATCACTAACTGCCACTTTCTATTATCACAGATGATGCCTAGGGAGTCTTCTACAACTACCACAAACTGTAATAGTATCACTAACTGCCACTTTCTATTATCACAGATGCCTAGGGAGTCTTCTACAACTACCACAGACTGTTATAGTATCACTAACTGCTGCCACTTACTACTATCATAATCACAGATGCCTAGGGAGTCTTCTACAACTATCACAAACTGTAATAGTAAACTGCCATTTACTACAAACATCATCACAGTTGTCTACGGCAATATTTACAACTCTTATTTACTACATAGACCGCACGTGTCATTTCTAACAAGCCTAATGTGATGGCACACAGTTAACCATCATCATGACTGCAGTATGTTACCTCTGCCTTCTGGTATCAAATCTAACACATAACGTGTACAAATGATTTGCAGATGAGAAATGTTCCTCGTCTGCTGCTGGCAAGTAGGAATGTTTAAGATCGTGTACGTAACACTAGCAAAAGTGAGTGTTTCCGAACTTGTGCGGGTTAGTAGTATCTGATAGCAGAAATGGGTATGGGCGTGTTCAGATTGTGAGTTGAGACAAGGTCGAATGCGGTTCGGTAACGGATTGCTCTTACGAACTTGTAGACGATGGAATTGGTTATCATTGCAAACATTGTCATGCATGGTTTAAGAGTGAAGTAAGAGGTGAAAATAAACTATACTCTATTCATTTTAAGTAGAAAGTGGGTCAAAACACACCCCCATATTACTCCGCGACAACAGGTGACTTTTAAACAGCTGATGAATACTAAAACAATATTACTTAAAAACAATATATAAACAACATTTTTTTTAAATTTAAAAACAATATTATTGGGCACTTAACAATCGATTATAATGCGTTCTGTACCCAACAACCAATCAGAAGCACTGACCCACTTCATTCTTAGTAAGAACAGAGTATAGAAGAGTCGTTAGTGTACAGTCGTATTAAGGTATTTGGTGCGTGGCTGATCTGTTAGAACGTCGGTGTCGTAATATTGACGATAGGGTTCAAGTCACGATAAGAACTGGCCATCACACCCGTAAAATACGGAGAGGCGGTGTTTAACTCCCCCAAGTAGCAAATAAGAAAATAACTTTTAATACTTGGAACTGGGCCCAAAAAAAACACCTCTACCTCTTATTTCCCCTTCCCCCCCCCCCCACCTTTTTTCACAAAAATGTCATCACTTTTTTCATCACAAGGTAGAAGTGACAGTCGAAAACGAATGAATTCCTTTTTTTTTTAAAATAGGTAACCCCCGCCCCGTGTGAAACGTATCTACGACCAAGGATGACATGATCTAATATTTAAGACACACCCTGTCTCATTACCATGATGTATTTTTAACTCGCTTCCCCCCCCCCCAACCATTTAACCAAAAAGCACGCTTGATTCTTGATTGAATAAGCGTCACAGCACTGGGGGCATTCCAATATATGCTCTGCTTCCCGTCAGCCATCTAAAAGTTTATAAGCTCAGTGTCCCAGTCAGTTGTTTGTCTTTCCGGGGAGGGGGCACTTTCTCCCATCGCCTCTAGTCTTGTTAGTATATGAAAAAAGTAAGCTGTTACAAACCAAACACACAGTTCCTTCCTTAGTTTGATATGTGTGTGTGTGTTTATCCGTTAAGGGGTGCAATGAAGCATGTTATATACAGTCGCTACGACGTGTGCATCACTGATTGTTTTATTTGTACATCTAAACGACAGAACACCAGCCCCCAATCATGTCTTTCGTTCTCATACCCCAAACCTGATCTTTCGTATACCAAGGGCAATGATCCTACAAGATTTCCAGCAGGATGTAATCCAGGGAACGTATTAGTGTTGTCGCCGTTTTACTTGCGTCCATGACCCGATACATCCGACTTCGGTGGTAAATCGTGGTTTCAGTCCGAGATCTCATATCAGACCAGCGTTCTAGCCATTTGATCAATGGTTTCTAATGTTTCTTAAGAAAATTACAAATAGTTAATAATTGACTCATTCTTGTTCAGAAAATGGTAGAAATGGGAGTGACGAGGAGAGAGTGAAGAAAGTGCGTCCTCACTGGAAAGAACAGAAGAAACCATAACCAACTGTGACACTGTGCTTATATACTTTTATATGTCTGACACAACAAACAACTGACTGGGACACTAAGCGTTTATACTTTTATATGTCTGACACAACAAACAACTGACTGGGACACTAAGCGTATATACTTTGATATGTCTGACACAACAAACAACTGACTGGGACACTAAGCGTATATACTTTGATATGTCTGACACAACACACAACTGACTGGGACACTAAGCGTATATACTTTGATATGTCTGACACAACAAACAACTGACTGGGATGCTGAACGTGTATACACTTTTATATGGCTGCGACATGGCAAGCAGATCATTTATGGGAATGCCCATTGTGCAGTGATGCTGTTTCCTAATCAAGAATCAATCAAATTTACCCAGAATATGTTTAATGTTGGTTTATGTATTCCGAGCACTTGTAGCAGATAGCTGCGGTCATATAACAGGAAGTTGAAAAACGTAGTAAATCATTGATGACCTACACTGTCAGAAACTGTGGCGTATTTCGTCAATCTTTGTAACTTCGCAAATGAATTTACGCGATTGTAATAATAATAATAATAATACCACCGAAGACGGATGTGTCGGGCCATTGTCGCAAATAAAAAGGTGACACAACACACTTCCATTCTCTGGACTACATCCTGCTGGATATCTAGTGGGTGCATTGTCCTGCTACAAGAGAGATCCAGCGGGAGTTTGAGAATGAACTTAGAAGGCTGAAGGTCTGATTATTGGCCCACCAGACCAATATTGGTATGCAAACTCTTAGTAGATCACATGACAATACAGTACGGCTTCCTCTAGTTGTCCGGCTATATGGCGATGAGGTGCAGTGCGTATCTGTGACGGTCAAAGTAACGGGTTCAAATTCCACCGCAGGCAACAGTGCATCATTATCGTTCAGAAAGCAATGACAAACTACAGAACAAATTGATATTGCCTAGAAAATAAATACAGCCAAACAATGTAGTGTTGGTAGCCACGTTCGAAATAGGATATGATGGCAATGCATTCATTTGTTTCCCCCCCCCTTCTGTCATATTACAATACCGCCCGTGTGTTGCCGGGGCCCAAATGGGGAGCAAAGAATAGCAACACTGTTTACCTTCCATGCAAGTCGTAAAAGGCGACTAAGGGGGTTATAGGATGGAGTTGGCTGTCCCATCCCATATAGGGTCAGTGACCCAACGCCATGCTGAAGTCGGATGTGTAAGGCCGAAAGGCGCAGATATCGCAGCAATGCTGTAAACCATGACACAATGCATTCCGTTCTCCGGACTACATCCTGCTAATCTGCAGGAGTTTGAGAACGAACGCAGAAGAAGAAGAAGATATTACAATACGCCATATGCCCAACTGTCATATTACAGCATTTCATATGCCCATTTGTCATATTACAGCATTTCATATGCCCATTTGTCATATTACAACACTTCATATGTACAATTACGCTTCATTTTGTGGTGCAACATTCAGGAAAAACTCAGCATTCGACATCAAAGAGGGGAAATACCAGATAACCTCCCCTATTATTGAAGACGTACCTACGCCCCTGGTAGCAGCGTTATTATCTCCCCTGTAGGATCCGGGTATAATATGATTGGTTGGTCCCTGATTCAAGCGTCGCTCCATGGGCTCATGCCCTTCGACCATTTCTACAATATAAGATATAGGAATAGGCTAATAAGAAATAAAGCCTTTTGAAATGACTCATTAGACAATTTCCCATGATTTTCATCAGCTGTCACACAAAGTATAAATCACAGGAATAGTTTACCTGAGTCATTAAGAAGGTTGGCCAGTGGGTATTAGAGCTACCATCGGCAGTATAGGAGACATGTCAACTAACACGTAAACATTGACTAGTCTCCGATTTGCGTGAAATCTATTGGTTGTCGCTGGCTATTTTTGACATATGACTCCAAGTATGTAAATAGCGACCAATTAAATGTGAAACAATATTCTAAAACTTAACTAACGGTATCCAAATTAATTCAGCTAGGAGGTCTGTATTATCGAGAGCTACGGTACTAGATTGTTGATGGCCATGCTTTGACCCAGATTATTATGCTGGGAAGTTTATGGATTTTCTACCCACCCAAGACCAGAGCCAAAAAAATAACTGTCACACCACCAGGAAGGTATGTTTGTATCTATGTACTGATCCAAGCTGTTACGGCCAAGATAAGTTCATTGTGCTTATTCCCCACCATCCATCGCTTACCGGGTACGGGTTTTTCCGAACGTATCTGCGCTCTAGGAACCAAAAGTTAACGGCAAAATGCCTGTCGCGTCACTGTTCATTCATGATGGGCCTCAATCTTAGAAAAAATTAGTATACTAGTATCCCCTCCCTAGTGCTCTGCAAATCATCTCTGTCGCCCTCTGGTTTAGATAAATGACAAAGCGACCAAGCATGACATAGCCCGAAAGCTAATCGTCTTTCAATCCTGCGACGCTTTACAGCAAAAGCAATGACAAGACAATAGATGGGTAGACAGAGCATAAAACACACAGAAACGTCAACAACAAAAATAACAACATAATTGTAGAAAATGTTATGAAGACTCACATTATAATATGCATGCAATATACTGTCTTCTGTTGCATGGTTGTATTGCTGGTTTATCTGGTGGGTCATTAGTGAGACCCGGATAGTTTCGCGCACGACAGTCTGAGAGTTTAGAGGACGACAGTCTGAGAATAGAAGCTACATTTAGAGCACGACAGTCTGAGAATAGAAGCTACATTTAGAGGACGACAGTCTGAGATCTAATAGGAATAAAATATTTTGGACACATTATTAAAAGACCTTACTTGAGGGTAAAACCAAAGGGAAGTGAGCAATAGGTAGGCATGGATACAAGTGGGAGAGTAACATCACAAGATGGACAGGTTACAGTCTAGCAGAGTGCACTACCAAAACAAGAGACGGGGGATATTGAAGGTCTGTTGCAACCAACCTCCGTTGCGGAAACGGCACTTGATGATGATCAAAAGTCGGAGAATAAAAGCTACATTTCGTCGTCAAAAAAAAAAAGCTGCGGGCCAACTTATCATAAAACAACAAACGTCAAGACTTTCCCGCATATGACATACGTGTACTAGAAGTTAATGTTGCTTATTTTGGTGTATTAATTACAACATGTCCCTGACACTTGATGTTGCCACATCTGGGGATTTTCCACTAGATCTGGTGGGGGTTGTTTGTTTTTGTTTTTTTTTTGCCGTCTCCCGGTGTTGTGGACAAATTTACCTTATAATGGGATTTTTCCCCATTAAATTCTAGGAATTTATATTTTTTAAATGAGTACGTCCTCCCGATTTCCAAAAGGTCTCATGAAGGCGAAGGATTTGGACACAAAATTAGGCGAATGACTTTTTTTAAGGTAAATTAATTATTGTTGTAGCCCTTATTTCTATTGATTTATAAAGTCTGGGGTTATCTATCTGAAGTTTTCTTTCTTTATAGTGTAATTTGGGCTATTTCCAAAACATCAGTGGTAACACTGCTGACACTCCTCTCAGCAGATGGTGACACACTAGCGTGGCGCGAAACTGTGCAATGCTAGCACGTTTCATACTGGCCCCGATGTGCGCGTTGCATATGTCAACAAACCCACGCCCAAAAATAAGACAATTCTGACATTCAGCTTTAAGTAGTTGTTTCCTGGCATATGATAAGGATGAGCAAACTAACAAGAGAGTAATGTCATCATGTCTTTCTAATATGAGGGCATACACAGCGCCGAAACCAAAGAGGGGTCCGGGGTGTATAGACCAATCCAGGGGCGCCACAAACGAAATGAGTTTAGTTTATGTAAATAAGTACAAGTATTACCAATATTTAAAATAAGACAAAACTAGCTACTGACTCAAACGACGTTTTGACCAAAAAGTCTTCAGGGCTGTTATAAAGAACTTCAACAACTGTATGCCAATGTTGACCTCCCCCTCCCCGGGCGTTAATAAATGGTCAAGAATTAAGAGGCCACACCTCACCTTCCCCAACCTGCTTAATTATGACAGAAAAATCCCCCCCCCCCTCTTCCGATAAAAAAATCATAATTTGTTTATCAAAAAAGGAGGAAGAAACAACTACATAATTTTTTTTCCAGATTTTTCGACAAAATGTTCACATTTTTTAAAAAATGTGATTGGTATATTTTAAATAATTGTTGATGTCAACTTTTGTCAACAACTGTCAAACCTTTTCAGACACCCCCCCCCCCCAATTGTTTTCGCTATTAGTGATAGCCCTTCACCTACATATAAAGCTGCGGACAAATAACTGTGACAGAAACACACACACAGGATGTGACAGAAACACACACACACAGGATATGACAAGAGAAGAGTAAGTAGATTATAGGAAATTGATATAAAGATGAAAGTGGGGAAGAAGACATCCCACATGATAAGGAGAAATGACGATTTGTGAATCGCAGGAAATTTTTAAAAATATTTTTTTAATCAAATTTTTATATCATATCTTTCTCACTTAATCTCCATCTACCGCCACTTGCACTCTAAATTCACGTAAAGTACTTACGTAGAACACAGGTTTTAGGCACATTTCACTTGAACACAATGGACTATCACTAAAACTAAGAGGGTTTTAAAAAACTAACCACAACTAAAACTAAATGCGGTTAGTCAAGTAGGGAAAACCCCGTGCTCAAGTTGCAAGGCGATCCGGTGCCGTTAGAACAGACTGATTCAACTCCTGTTAGTCTCAAGAACTTGCACTCTAAGCGCAGCCCTCTAGTGATACTACTTCCGCAAATATTGTACTCTATGAGTTAAGAGTGTCTGTCATCATCAGCGTGAACATTTCAGAGCCCAGGAGGTCTCTCAGTGATTATGTCAGGTCGGTTATTGATGTACCTTTTGTCACTGTGATCTATGGGTAACTAAGTATGAATCTGCTAGCAGATTATGAGGTTCATTAGATCAAAACCTCTCAAAGTGGGCTATATGTATGACTTGCAAGGGAGCCACTGAGTTGTTGTTGCCAATATCCAAATGCTGATGAGTAATTCTACTCTTGCCAGCACAATGCCACTCTTTATTACAAAGAACTACGAGGCAAGACATGGTCTAACTGGAATGAACTGATGCATTGACTGAAAACATTGGATCTGCTGCTCTGACCTGGATAAAATTGGAAAATCCATCCTGGCAACTGGCCTGAAGATCTAGCAAGACCGAAATAACTGTTAACGCATTCGAAAAAATGTTAATAAAGCTTAAAAGACTTGGTGACCTGTACATAAAGAAAATTACCGGGTACCACATTTTCGGCCATGTGTCAGGTGGGGGTGTCACCACAAATACTATTCAGCATTATTATGAAAAGATTACAATATAACCTGAGGAAAAAATGCAGCACATGCAGGTTTTAGACAATACAGAAGCACAAGAGATTGCATTTTCAACATGCGAAACATCATATCTAGAAAGGTAAACACTGACAAATACACATATTGATTATATTGGTATTTTATTGATTATAGTATTGATTAAGTAAAGATTATATATAATATCAGAAACTTTAGAACATCATGAGACATTGGTTTTCTTCTATGCTTTAGATGATCAATGATCCAGAACCTTGACACAGAAGGTAGTGTTCCTTGTCATATTCTATTACTTTGGCATGTGTCTGACAGATAAGTTATAATTAACCTTCACCGCGCCTATATTAACACCGGTCGCCAAAAAACAAAATGGCGACATACTCCATCCAATGAAATATTGTTATAATAGACGCCCCACAGCCTGATTGGTTACTCGGGAAACATGTGCAATTGAAGCCGGTTCATTCCTACGTCCGACATAATCGTTGTAACAATGGCTAGCAAGAAGATACACATGTTATAGCAATTAATCTGACCACATCTGCACACCGGTACGATGTCATAATGGTGTATCCGTTTTATAGACCTTTATTTCATCGTATTTTGAATAAAATAACATTGAATCGTGGCTTGAATCATGAATTATTAGGTTATTTAGTTTCACAGCAGTGAATATACAGAATACCGTGTTGGTTTGGGGACTTGTACGTTTGATATCGAATACGTTGAAGTGGCACCAAAAATGACTACAGTTTTATACAGTTCCCCCAGCTATATTTTGATAATTTCGCAGTGAAAGAACATAAATACAACAGATTTGCGTGATTTAGTTTACAGTGTTGCCAAGGAATTCGATAAGTAAGGTAAGTTATTTTTTTTAATAATTTTTTTTCTTTGTTATAAAATATGTTTTTTTTGTGAAAAACGTCTTTACCACTTTCTCATACGTCTGGTATCACACACACACGTAAATAAATTACACCAATATATGCATAATTCAATTCTTTATATGTGCAAATATTATTTAAATATCTCTAACAACCAAAAAATTATCACATTTTCAAAACAGCCACCATCAATAACGTAAATTTTCAAAAAAGAATTCGGTGGCAGGGAGACGTTTCGTATTTTTTAATCTGGCTTGCTAAAGGTTAAAACAAACAGACATAGATCTCATATTCTATTTTATTATTTCTATTATTAATTATGGCATCCTTGTTTATGACATTGACTTACTTTCGTTATAAATTCATATATGGAGAAGAAAGCGTGTGAAGTTGAATGATATATTATTAATTGAAAACGCTTGCATTAGAGTTAGTACTAAAGAGTAGAATAAGTTCAGTATTTAAAATTAGGGTAGATTATTATTATATAGAATATCAGGAATATTCATGGAGTTCGTTTCTGTAATTAAAAAAAGTGTATCCCGCATAGAATGTTGACTACGGTAAGTGTCTGGTTTTATTCACAGTTACGATTTCTCAACCCTATGGATAATTGATGTGTTAGGGAGATCTATGATGTCAGCTAATTAAAAATGTAAACAGTGTGCTATTTATAGCACAGCAGAGAACTATTCTTTTCTTTCACCTAAATATTAATACGAAATTAATATGCCTTTTCAATTAATATACCTTAATTTTAAATACAAATTCTACTAATCACACTGCAAAGGTCAGGACACATCTCAAAAGTAGAACAAAGGTCACAGTGAAGACAAACTAGGCTTGAGCCGAGGTAGACTAATCTACTTTCTGTTATTCAGTCACAATAAACATAAATTAAAATAAAAAGGGTTATGAATATATCCAGAACATAAATGACAGACCTTATAAAATTAAATTGTATAATAGTAATAATTATAATAATAAATTAATATAAATGGGACAGTCATTGCAAAATAAAAGGAAAAAAATTAACAGAAGAAGAAATAAATGGATTACCTACTAGGATTAGCATAATGTAATGAACAGGTGCGTTTTGTCTTCCCGAACAAGATAATGTATAATTTGTTATATTTTTTAATGCAAATAACTTTGATTTTCATCAATTAGTGGCTTGGTTCTAAGGCAGGGCAGCAACTTTTTGACAACTGTCATTTCATATTTCCTTATATGTTCCATGTAATTATCATGAGGCAAAAATTAATTCGAAAAAATTAATCTTTCAGAATTGACGTAGAGACTTGGTTGAGGTATCGTTGGATTGCAATTTTCAAGGGCTATCTTAGTATCTAACTGTGGTATTTATAATGATGTAACCCCATTTTGAAAATTTTGTCCTAATGCCTAGATTACAGCTTAAATCATTAAACCAAATGGATATTATTTACTTTTGCCAGCTTGTAAAGGTTAACTCTGAACCGTGAAGGTCGGGTAAGCTTTAATGAATTGTCCAAAACTTCCTAAAAATTAACCCTAGGCCTGCAAACTACGGCCTACGCACACCAGTTTCGCCTTCGTCCGTAATTAATTGAATATAAAATATATTGGTAACTTACTACCATAAGATAAGGTTATGGCAGTATGATGATAATGTCTAGGCATATATGCCTAACTATCAAATCAGAATCGATCTAACTCATGAAAGTGGAGTTTCCAACGTAAAAAAGGGACTAAAAAACATTTTAATTCGTGACAGTGCGACAGCAGACACACACAAGTCAAGAAAGTTGGGTAGCCAAAACTAAAAGTAGGCAATAGTAAATAAATTAGTATGCGTACAATAGTACTTCATACTTAACAACTTAATTGCATCGAAATAGACCTTTCCCATTTAATTTTTGACATTCTTTAACTCTAGACACATAATATAACAAACATACCTGTACACGAGAATTAAACTCCAAATTTATTTGTCGAAAACAACCTCTTCCACAACTTCCTCTCTAATAGAAATCGGAAGTATGTTCATACAAAATATTACTGTCACCTTTTAGTAAACAGTTCAAACATACATAACATATGTAATAATGTCATCTTCCAGGTATAAATATTTTTAAATTATATTTTAATTAAATTTTACTAATTTTAGAATATTTTAGATAGGCCTGTAACTAATAAAAATTGTCCTAGTGCTTGCAAAATAAATTAAATTGCATTGTTTATTGTTATGCACAATTGTGCCATGCATGTGAAGGAATAACATATTTTTTTTAACTTTAAAGGATATGTATTGCCGCATTGGCATTTAGACTCAAATTATGTACTGTGACAGTTTGCACACCAGTATCAGTTATGTAAAACATAAGACATCTACATAAATATTCGTTCGTCGGCAAATAAACAAACGTGTAGGTTATCAAAAAACGACTTTTAGCGGCGATTAAACGGGGTAAGATACGTTTACCCACAGTTACACGTTTCCATCATTTATACTCTTCCGCAGTGCAGTTTTACTAGGAAAAAAGGTGGATGTTCGCTTTTGCGAAAAATTGTCTATATTTTTAGTGGCAACACACTCCCACCTCACTGCCCCCTTTCCCGATTAAACGCACACAATTCATTACTTCAAAATATTAATTAAACTGCTGATTTATGAAGTGTACCTTTAAAAACGTTTTACACAGAAAGTCGTACGCAATTTTTGTAAACACAAAACATAGCCTAGGCATTAGAGCCTATAGTTTGTGCCGAAGTTTTGTCACACCACAGTAATCATATTTCTCATGAAATTAACAAACATAATTTGTTTCACACAAAAAAAAACTCAGAACTGAATGCAGTTACACTTCTTATGTGCACAAGGAAGTTTTCAAATGAAGAATTGACATTTCAGGGTCAGTCGTGACTCTCACATATAAAAGACAAACGAGCTGAGTCCAAACAGGCCTTCATATGATGCGATATTGGCTATTGCCTTGGTCACGGCAATAGTTTCTCTGGTCACAGTGTTCTTTTTGTCCTTAATTAGAAACTAGCTTCCCAGCACGTGGGGCATTCCCATAAGTGCAAGGCACTTCGTTCCAGCAGCCATCCCAGTGTATGTAGACTCAGAGTCCCGGTCAGGTATTGATTGCGTGATCTTCGGGGCCTTCTAACAAAAATTACTTATCTTCCCTCCCTTTTAAATACTCCCATTTCTGACATTCTCTGTATGTGTACTTTCTCAGTCTCATTGACATCATCTTCATCTTTAAATGAATTTACTACTGCCTTGATCAAGTCTGCTTTATCTCTTCTCAGCATTGTGCCGTCTATCGCTGCACTGCCTGCCAATAAGTCGGCTCTCTCCTCTGACCCAGCATGACCAGGGTATTATATCCATGTAATGCTCTGGACAATTGAGTTGTTCAATAAGTCCCACCATTCTTTTCTCAGCATGTATTTTTATATCTTGCGCAGCATGCTTTCAGAGTATGTTAGTATTACCGAGTGTGTTGGTGTATCAGTTATCAGCCAATTAAGTGCTGCTGTAACTCTCTATCTCCATCCTCGTGCTCGATGTGACAGTGGAGTATGCTGAAGATTTCTCAACTAACTTCACGCCGTTTCACAACCAACTTGTATACAACAAAACGCCAACCGATTTTATTTGTATTTATGTTCATTGGGCTATATGTGTATATAGTTATGTCTTGTGGTTTTGAGTATAACTGGGCGAGTTCCTGTACTTTAATGCCCTGACACTCGTCCTTTTCCGACACGCATTATTTAGTTATACTATTACTTTAGTCAGTGATTTCTTCTCAGTGTCTACCTCCACCCATTCACTGTCCTTTCCTATTTCTTCCAATTCACATACTCCTCGCAGTGTGTCTTCGGCCTCTGCCATCCATGATCACGCTTGATTCGTTTTCCCTTTGACTCATCTAGACGTTGGTGTAGTGGGTGGTGGTTGTATTCTGTCACTTTAATGTACGACCTAAACTGTGCTACCTAATGTCACACTCTAATACTGGGGAGATCAAGCAGAAATCTCATAATAGAGATAGATGTATCCCTAGTACACTAAAGTACCGCTCTCATTGGCTCATTTTAGACTTTTTCCAATCTATCGACGTATGTCAGTCTTAGCAGTCCGAGGCCAAAAGAACATATAAAAATAATTACCCAATACATTAACTCATTGGGGACCGATCGCCACTATAACGGCTTTATAGTATGGGTCTACAGGACCTTTCGCCACTTTAACGGCTTCGATTTTAGATCGATCATATATTGATCAGTTATATTTCGTTTTGCCCAGTTCAAGTTTTTACGGTAACATCTGAACATCCAGGAAATCACTTCCTTTAGAAAACTGAAGACGACTCGCGTGTCTGCAAAAGAAACCATTTCTTTGACAGCCATACGCTGCGTTTGTTATTTCCGAAATTCTGAAAAAAAAATTACAACGCCCACTTCTTCTAGATACAGTGCAGAACAAGCTATGGTTATGTTTCAGAGCTTGCTAAGTAGTGAATCTGATAATGATGATTCCGATAGTGATTATAGTAAGTGTTTACAAAACCTTTGACACTGCCTGGCACAAATTCAAAATTATAAGACTAAATATGATTTTAACGTGCGTTTTGTGACCAAAGAATAGGACCATATCTCAATTTTTTTAGCATGAAATTTAGAAATTTTAAAGAATATACATGAGAATAGAGAATAGGACTACTTCAAAGTTTCATGGAAGTAAAAGCTTTGATAAAATAACATGTAACTACAGTGCCGTTGCATGCAACCTTCGTTGCGGAGACGGAAATTGATGATAATGACAGTGTAGAGAACTACGGGAAACTACAGGAAGACAACAGCAACAAATTGAGCAGCAATAAACATGTCGAGATTTTTCGACTGTGAACGGGACTTTGCCGTCTAAATGCGCATTTACACCAAATCGATCGTCATCAACACTCTGCGACTTGCATCTGCCCAGGAATAACATAAGGGACCTATGGGGGCATTCACAAGAACTAGGGTCATAGATACGTCTTCGATAAGGGGGAGGAGAAAATGTACCGAATTATCATGAGTCATTCCTTCATCTTCCTTGGGTTTTCTTTTATATTTTTTTTCGGGGGGGGGATCTACCCTTTTTGGCATTTTTTTCCTAGTACTAAGTTAATGATGTGACTTCTTAAGCGAAAGAAACACCCACTGCCCCCTTATCAACGGACTTGACCCCAAATAAAACATTCTAAGGTAGAATACCTCTGCACGCAATAAATTAGGACTTCATTCGTTACGTTTAAAAAAAAAATTATTGTCGTGATTTTCATTGGCCATTATTTGTTTACATGGCGTCGCATACCAAAAATAGCCAGGCGACTCCAAGTATATAAATTGTAGCCAGCGAATAGTGCGGTAATAATAAAACACGTAACGAATGACGTCCTAATTAATTATGTAAAGAGGTCTTCTGTACCATATAAGGTAATTTCCCAGAGCACATACTACAGAACTGTTTCAGTTTGTGACAAATACTCGGCGCAAAATATTCACGAATTTCTGTTTTAATGAATAAATGGTAGAAGTTTCTCTGGCAAAGAATGCCGCAATAAAAGCGAGCACATGGCTCAAAAGAAACAATAGATTAATGTTTTTGAGATTGTTGAATAGTCCAATGTCAGATGAATAACTTCTAAATCGATAAACAAGATCCATAAATGTCCAATGAATCCAAGGTGGAGAACGTGAACAATGTATAACCCAAGTATGTAATTATTGAGCACTGTGAACATTCTGCAGTTATGTTGTATGGTGTACAGGCTTTTTGATTTATTTAAGATCAAAACTTGCAAAATCCACTGCCCGAAGAAGGCCACTGGAATCACCAGACTCAACCAAAATGTGCAATGAGAACATCAGAAAGATAATAGATAAAACACCATGCATATAATATATATAGAAACAACAGATAAAATAGTTTTGACAATGAAGTGAGGGGGTTTAAATTTAAGTAATTATTACTAATACGGACGTATTTATAAGAATTGTCTATTGTCATAACGTCCACACTTGCCGCTGAGCGTAGAGGTTTGTACAGAAGATGTAGTCTGTGTTTCAGAGTCAGGTGTGTTGCTATGGTTGTAGTGGAGTCATGTTTATTCAGGATGGTTTTGATGTTGTCTATCTATCTTTTCCTAGGTCTGCCCTTGGCTTTGTATCATTATTTAAATCTTGTTATAAGCTCTTATGGGACCGTTCATCCTCATTGGACGTCCAAACAATTGTATATGTTGTTTCTCTATATACTTGATGCACTATGTTATACATATTATCCGTCTGATGTTCTAATTGCGCACCTTGTCGAATCTGGTGACTCAAATAGCCTTACTTAGACATTTCGCAAGTTTCGATCTTTCTCTTATGTGTAGGTGTTAGTTGCCAAGTCTGACATTGGTAGCATAGTGTTGGCACAAAGATGATCTTACTTATGTGTAGGTGTTAGTTGCCAAGTCTGACATTGGTAGCATAATGTTGACACAAAGATGCTCTTACTTATGTGTTTCTTTACTTCCATGTTGTTGATTTTTTAAAATCCTAAAGCAAAAGTGACATCTGGTATATCACAATATTTTCATTTTGACATCTTGTTTCTATCTCTCAATTGGCTCGTCCGTCTTCTGTGAAGATACTTCGTAGGTACTTGAACTCTTTGACTTGTATTATTTTTGTGTTCTCTGAATGTTTAAATGATCTGTTGATCTCGTTATTTGCATAGTTTCTGCCTTTTGTCTATTGACCCGCTTGTATTTATTGCATATTCTTGATAGTGAGTTGATGTGAGTTTGCAGTTTTTCTTCATCATCATACATGATGTTTTTATCGTCAGCGAAAAGCAGTTTATTGAGTTTGTTTTTACGTTGTTCATTCTCTGGTTTTTTTCATAAATCAGAAGTTGTATAAGAATACGCATATAAATTCTACTACATATGACTATGTAAAAATAAGATGACAGCTATGTTGATGGAAAAGATCTAAAGATAGTAAGAAACATGTATTGGAAACAAACAGCTGTGTCGAGGGTTTACGGTAATGTAGGAGAATTTCAAAAGATAGAGATGGGCATCAGACAAGGATGTGTAATGTCACCAGATCTTTTCTTTCTGTATACAGAGGATATTATGTGAGACTTAGAAAACATGTCAGTAATAGCAGCTAGAGGTTACAAAATCTGAATAATCTAAGATATGCTGACAATATAGTTCTGATTACAGAGAGAGAGAACAAGAAGTTTAAAGCTTGTTAGACATGGTAGTAAAAAAAGTGAAAACAAAGCTCTCAGTCTAAACCAGAAGAAACCAGAAGTAATGGCTGTTTCAAGAAATACACACCGCCAAAATACAGCATTACTATATATGATTCAACATTAAATCATGGGGATAAAGTCAAGTATCTTGGCACCATTTTAACATCAGATGGCAGGTGCTCCAATGAGTAACAGTAATTACAGTAAGAGTAACTGTAACAATGAAACAGTAACCATATGATTTTTTTAAATTATAGAATAAGGGGATCTCATCCAAATTTCTCGTTTTTGTATATAGGAAACAATAATTTGTTAAAATATTTTAGACAGATGCATACAATTTAAAAAAAAACACACTAATTGGTAAATGCAAGTTTAAAGTGTAATTACATCAGGAGTAGTTTTCTCAACTTTGTTTTGACACAATAATTAATTAAAACAAATCTGTTAACAACTGTGCATATTATCTCCCCTTCATTGCAAACGTAAAACCACCTTCTATAAAGTGAAAACCACCTTCTATAAAGTGGGAAGTTCTCTGTTTACTGTGACTAAATTATATTTTATTAATGAAGCATTATGTTTAGTCAGTGTGACTATCTAAGACACAATAGTCAAGTTTTCTTCCAGTAAACAGAGCCCTATTTCTATCTCGTGAGCGCAGTTCACGAAAGTAAGATTGCTCTTAAGATGTCAACATTAGGAATAGTAAGAAAACCAAAACACAAACAATGTGCGGTGTGGACTGTGCAATGTGGTTTAGATCAGTGGTGCCAATGTGGTGTGGAAAATCAAGCAAAGTTAGTGGTACTGTTACTGTTGTCTACCATGCACATCGTAAAATGTGACTAAGAAGGTTTTGGGTGGTTGAGTTGGCTCTCCTATTCAATAGAGGATCATGTTATCCAGAAGTCATGCTAAAGTTGGGTGTTTTAGATCGAAAGGCGCAGATATCGCAACCATGATGTAAATTATGACATACCCCATTCCATTCTCCGGATTACATCCTGATAACATACAGGAGCTCGAGAACGAACGCATAAAAAAAGAAGCAGATGAAGATCACTGGTTCTCAAAATGTAATTAGGTCCACGTTTGGGGCTATATATTTGAAGGGAGAGGGATAAGTGCACCAAAAAATGAAACTATGGCGCAGATTCTTCCAGATCTGAGACACAAAAATATGTTTTTGAATACTTCTATTCTTTTACAAAACTGCCCACTATATCACAGCACAAGGGGGAAACGATGGCCATCTGAAACTACTCTGGCGGAAAGCGCTACTGCACTGTCTAACTACTGCATTGGAGCTGCTAACTACAGAACAGTTCTTTGATGGAATCCATATCAGCATCTGGCCTGCTGGAAAACGAGGAAGAAGGAGAAAAGAATTATGCGACGCATAAGATATACCATAGTAGTAATCCTTGAGGAAAGATGACAAGCTTTTTTCTGGTCTATAGGAATTAATCTCTAGTGCCGGGAACACCACATCGGCTGGAAATACGAGGGCTGGTGCAACACAGTGCAATATAAAGAAAAACGGTTTTAGATAAAATGTTATCAATATGTTTACACACGACATACTAGCGAATAGATGTAAAGGCATACGACGTTTTGAATAAGAAACCATCATCAGGACAAACGATAGTTGACTAACAATGAATAGAAACTCACATATGACGAAATGGGAGGCAAGGGATGATGAAAGTGAGAGAGAAAGAAGTGAAGCACAAGTGGGTATTTAGGGAGTGATATTACGGTCGATGTGATCAATCCTGGTAACAGGAGATAAAAAAGGACATTGAGATCTGGTCAACAAGGCATAGATGCTTTCCATCTTAGTTCTCACTCTGGATAATTGAGTTTCTGAGTTTTTTCTCAAACTCCTGCAGATTAGCAGGATGTAGTTCATGATGTATTTTGTCATGGTTCACAACATTGATGCGAGATCTTCGCTTTAGACCTAACACATTCGACTGTAGAATGGCACTTTATCATTTTGACCTTATATAGGATGGGGCAGCCAACACCATATAACCTCCTTAGTCGCTTCTTATTCTCCATTACACATTGTTTACTATACTGTATAATCGTGTCTCTCAATTAGTTATGTGGACTATTTGAAAATAATCCATCTGAAGTCACATTATTTAACCATTACAGTGATTTTCATTGGTCACTTTTGTATACATTGTGTCGACAGCCAATGACAAATCAACGTCACGTAAAGTCATTTAGAAGAATGAGTTCACATGACTGTATTTGACGAGAGACACGGTACAGTAAGTCGATATGACCTAGCAAAAGACACATTACAAAACATTTACAAACAAAAATGTAATAGTCATGATTGAATGATTGTCCAAACAAATGTCATGTGTTTTGTTTTTGCGAAAACTAATAGTACTTGAATTAAACTCACAACATTAAAACATGACTCTTTATTAAACTCACAACATAAAAACATGACTCTTTTTGCAACTTGAAGTTTTAAGAACATAAAAATGCGATTGCAATGCAAAAATGGGATAAAAACTGAGGCTCTGTATGGAAAAATAATTTTTTGAAATACATTTTGAGGCTCTGTCTAGGATAGCAGGGTTATAGAGAGTGAACATTTCCATTATTCATTAAGGGTCATAACCAATACGATACTCTCAGATAAGGGGATGTAATACATGTGAAATGTATTAATATGTGCAAATATATTAATAAATCATAAGAACACAAATATTTTGATCTGATCATGTGGTAATATCATTTAAATAAACAACTCTCATTTACTTTGAGTGATTTTATGTAACTTTTTCCGTTATACTATTTATAAAAACGTTTTTTGAAAGCAATATGCACGACATTCTTCCCTAACTGTTGACATGGTGAACAAAAGTGTGGCACATAAACTTTTGAATGTTAAGGGATAATGTCCGTATCAGGTTCAAGTTCCCCGCGGAACTTTACAAAAGTTGGTTCTTGACTTTGTATGGGAACTAGTGTCAGTCGTCCGTTCACATGTCTTAGACTCCACCGCGGGGTCAAGGTTCAGCCAGTGTCGAGTCAGCTCGCTCGTCACAGTACCGCTTGGGATCTAGGCTGGTTCCTCCCCATATGACATGTTAAGACAGGACGAAGTCACCGGGGTGAAGTTTTCGGTCGTACGGAATGTTAACAGCATAAACGTGCTCAGCTGAGTGGTGAGCTATACTCAGCGTCCGAGTGGCTTTCGATGTCGGCGCCTGCTATGTCATACCGCCTCGAGAGAGGAATACGGGGGTATAGGAGAGCTGCTTAGAAAGTGCTTCACTCGACTTTTTTGTCATGAAATAACTTTGTAATTACTTAAATTTTAGTATTATTTGTATTTACACCCTTACACTTGAACGTATTTTTGATTTAACATTTAGATACTGCTATTTATTGGAAACAATAAATAAAGTATTTTGATAAAAAGTAGTAATGTAGTCTTACAGTTTTTATGGCCATAATTCTTAATTCGTAATTTAAAAGATCTTAATTATCTTTTTATAATTTCGTTAACAAAGAAAATAAAATTAGTATTCACGAAGAAAAAAAATGGGATTGCAATTTGTGAGTTTTAAAACGTTTCATTTTTTAGAGAAAATTTACTTTCAACAATAACGCAATTTCACAATATAACGACATCCACCTGTGTCAGCTGAGTTTTTAAAAAGAAAAGCTCAAAATATTTTGACTTGATACATTGCTTACTAAAATTGCGGAAATATACATTTGTTTATGTTAATGGCACATATGTAATGTAATTGTATGTATATAGTGCAAAGATGTGTCCAGGTCTCACCTAGATTGTCTTGGTTTTATAACACTGACTTATATCTTGACCTGTTTTGCCTATGTCCCAGTTTCTATAACAGTTTACAAATACAAACAATGTGTTACGTGTTCAAATCAACACACTTGGTCTCGCTTCGTTCAAGCGAATAAACACGCTTGGTAACCCCAAATGTGGTCGAGCGTGAAGACTTTGATTTATTTATACATAGATCAGTGGTCATAGGGTATTTTCTGTAGACGTATTAATTAATTCACAGTATTATGTGATTGCCATGTGTCGTCTGTCACGGAGATCATCCAATAAAGAAATTAAATTTCCAACACAGCTGACCCCTGTATTTGTTATAATTTTTAAAAAAACGAATCTCTCCAAGAATCTGTTTCTAGTAAACAAAACTCTGAACGTAGTGATAGATAAACTTAATTTCCAATAGAAATCGTCGTTGGTTGGCGGGTCTGAAAGGGGAGCATGGGGAGCTAAACTGTTAACTGTCAAGCATATCGTAAGCAGCAACTAAGAGGAATTTAAGGTGGAGTTTGTTGTCCCATAAAAGCCCGTAGATAAGTAGGTTCTAGGGTCGAGATATTCAACTTCCCGTTCTTTATCAAATCAGAATATGTCTATGCCTTTTAGTATTAGAAATTTGGCCAAAATGCAGGTAAAAAGCCCCCCCCCCCCCCCCCCCGGAATTTTCACAAAAGGAACATAACAATTCACATGAAGAAGAATACACGAAAAACACGAATGACGTTTTTTTAAGGGAAGTACTCCTCCCCCTCCCCCTACTTTATAACATTGATCTCACCCCACAGTGTCAAATTGACCTAGAGGCTATTCTAAAGTTCGATTTGTCAGTTAAGCTGTCAATTATGGCACAACTTTTATCTGGACTATATCCTGCTGATCTGCAGGAGCTTGAGAATGGATACAGAAGATGAAACAAGAAGTTGAAAAGATGTTTACACCAGAAGGCATCGATCTTGAATAGATGTGTACACTAGAAGGCATTGATTTTGGTGAAGAAAGGATTATCTTTTCAAGACTATCTTTGCAATCACTAGAGAGTTCATTGATAAACATAGGCTATGAATGTGAATGAATGTTGTGTTCACGGAGTTCATCTCCGAACATTTTCAGGACACGTATGTTGTGAGACACAGACGATCAAAATAATCCAGAATCAGTGGTTCGAATGGACATTTACCACCAGATCACGTGGAAGAACAGTTCACGAAACCAGTGGAGCCTTCACCAAACAACAAACAGCCTAACGATGTGTGTGTTTGCTGTAACGCAAGTACACTTGCCAGAAATTGAAGCCTATTTCCACTAAGACGATATCAATGTCATCATCATCAGGTGCTATGCAGGCTGGCGTAGGCGATCATAGCTCTCCACAGCTCTCTGTCTCCAGTATTATGTATCAATCTCGCCGTTGTTTCCCTGCCGTGCCAGGTTATCAAACTGTCTAATATTTTCTCACATTGTCGCCCTCTGTCTCTGCTGCCTTCAATCTTGCCTGTTGTGACTATGTTCTATAAACCTCCTTGTCTCATGAAGGGGCCAAAAATATGAAGATTGTCTTTTTCTTATATTATTGATTAAAGTCCGTTTCGCATTTGACTCTTTCAACACTTCCACATTAGTTTTTCTGGCAGTCCATGATAATCAACATCCTTATCGACCAATCATCAACTAGGGAGACATTTATTCATGCACTGTAAATGTCACGTGAATGTGTCTCCTGTGTAAAGCATTATTACACGTTTTTTAGTATTCCTGTATTTCTCGGTTGTTGGTTTTTTGTGTTGGGGGAGGGGGGGGGGGGTTACCGTGAGGATAAAATGAGACGATTGAACAGACCTAAATCTGACCTATTTATTCGAGATTCTTAATCAGGGTTGACACATACTTTAAAAAAAAAGAAAGTGACATTTCCCCGTAAACATGACAGAAGTTTAACATTACAATAGGCTATTCATTTAAGATGAAGTACCGTCTTCGCACGAAAGGCCAGCAACAGTCCCCATTTACCTCATATTCCTTTCCCTGCTATCACACCATACTATAAGCTTATAACCCGGTGTTGTGGCATACGCCGGAAAGGAGGGTGGTGGGGGAATTTCATTGTTTAGGGGGACACGTCGAAAAAAAATGTGTACTTGAGATTTAGTTGTCTTTTATATGTTTTGAAAATGTAACCTACTTAACTTTTTTTTCTTCTAATAATTTTATAGTGCTTTCTTCCAAAAACCTAAGTCTTGCGTCCTGAACAAGTTATAATTAGGTTTCATTTATGGAATAAGTCAATTTTTTTTAATAGACCTTTAAAAAATGTAGGGTCCTATTATGGGGGGGGGGAGAGACATCAGAATTTTTGAAAGATTGAGGTGGGGAAAGGTTTACAGAAAAGGTTGGGTAACACTGCTATAACATGTCAGGTTCAAGGAGTATAACATTGGATGAAACAACACCAAGAGTTCTCCAGCAAAGTCTATCTTCAACAACGCAGATGAGTGTGAAAATACCTTGACCGTGACATATCTTCGTCTGCTTCTTCCAACCTCGACTTTCCCTGTAGTATAGTTTATGACAAATAATCATATCATAAAACGTCCACAAAAAAAACCATCAACGCCGTAGACAAGGTTTCATTGAGGAAGGGGTTTACCTATAAAATAATGTGAAAAAAAGACATTCGTCCATTTTTGAATGTAATTCCCTCTTTTTGATGCGAAAGCCGATAATTTTTTTTTATGCGAAAGCTGATGACTTTTTTTTATGAGAATGGTGATTACTTTTTTATGAGAAAGGTGATGATTTTTTTTATGAGAAAGATGACCTTTTTGTAAAAAAATCGTTAATCGTTAATTCCACCTTTTGGCTAAATTCCTAGCAATAAAAAACATGTTATGATTTCCTAAGGGTGGGAGGGTGGAGATGAACACCCACCTCCCTTAAGAACAGACCTATAAACCATGCAGGTAGGTATATTTGTCGTTTTACTATTGGTAGTAATGATTCTTATAGACCTGTATGAATCTATTTTATTTTGTAACGTACACATTTGTCGCTAGATGGACTAGTATTGTGGCTTGGTAAAAGCTCACCAACCAAGCTTATTGACAACATGAGAGGCAGAGAGTCGTGGAGAAACATGCTCGCCTATGCCATTCGGCATGACACCTGATTGATTGACACATTTGTCTCATGTTCTCTATAGGAGATGCGCAGAATTAGTCTGTAACATTTGTATTCGAAAGTTTGTAACCTCTCTCCGTGACTGCAGTGAGTGTTCAGCTTTCACACCAATACAACACAATAGACAACAAAAGTGAGTTTCAAAGTTATTCACACTAACACTGATTTTGCTTTCCCACATTAAAGTTAACCTTGACATATCCGCTACATCCATCTCCAGCAGTATGGACCTATCTCTAAGTCTGTTTTGCGTTTTCCATCGTTGCATAGACCTATGCAGGATCCTAGGTATTCGAAAATATTAAAGTCCTCAAATTTATACCAATTTATCATGTTGTTGGTTTGTGCTTCTGTACCTTCGCTGTTAACCAAGAACATATTTCATTCAGCATTGATTTTGGTCTCCTTGCTAGCACAATGTGAAAACAATTCTGACAACACTGTGTATGAAAAATAATTATGGTGCTTTATGGGGGAGATGTGGCCACATCACGTGACCATAGTCCAACTTTTAAATATTGTTGAGTAAGAAAGACATCTCCAAATAATCACATGTATATTTTGATAATTTTGTGTTTCTTGTTTATGTGTGGAGCTAGTGGAGCGCATGGTCATGTTGTTAGAACTCCTTTCTCAGACCCTTGATGTCCTGGGTTCAATCCACGGTTGGGACATGATTTTATCTTTTGAAGGTACAATTAAAATCCTTCCTATATATGTTGAGGCGTCTACTATGGCAAAGCATCCCATAGAAAGTCTCTCTGCACTCCATCACAGGAAAACATGCAGTAACAAAAGTTGTAAGTTTTTCTTGTTTATGTGTTTCTTGAAAAAGGTTCCAGTTGGACCGTAAAGTAGAAAAAAGGTCTTTTTCTTTTGTTTATTACTATTTATTTATTTTTTACATTGATAGTTGGGCTATAACAGTAACCATTAGTATTTAATACAGCTTTTGTGACTTGGAGATTAAAAAATCACAACTTCAGCTGCAGGTAAATTGAGCTGCATGCAACGCACTGAGGGGCACCCCTACTAGGTTCATACTGGGGTCCTCTCGGTGCGTAGAGTGAAGATAATTGGATGTAACGATTTATTATAAAAATTTCACTTTGTTAACTACTGTATGGTGTGTTTAGTTATAAATATGGTATGTCTCCCCGTAATTAACAAAAATTTCACAATAAGAATTCCTAAGACACATTCATTTTGTGATGTTTGTTCAGTAGGACAGTTTTTTAAACGACACCATGCTACCAATGCCAAACATGGTCTTTAATAGTCTCGCAGCAAAGAAAAATCACTACATGTGAAATGAAATGTATGAGAAAAGCTGTAATGCTTGCTAAACTAGATAAAATAAGAAATAAAGCAATTGGGAAAAGGATAGGTATAATATCATGTATTGAACATATCAAAAGACAGTAAGTAAAATGGTTTGATCACCTTATGATAATAAAACTAAATACCAATAAGAGCATATAACACAAGAGTATCTGGACATAAAACCACATGCAGACCACGAAAACGGTGGATAGAAAAAATCAAGATAACCTTGAACAAACAGGGACTCAATTCAACCAAGGTGACACATCTGGCCCTGGATCGACAACACTCCATCCGAGTAGAATGCTCCTTCATTAGGCATTTGCATTAAGCCGAAGTCTCCTGGGTATGAAGGAACGCTCATAAAAACCACCCCAGTGCACATAGGAAGTAAGAGCTAATCGCTTGCAATTCCTGGTGCTAGAAAGAAAGAAGAACGACAGGTGTGAATACTATCAACCATAATTCACCTGGAGAAAGACAACAGCTTTTTAAAATAGGTTTAGCAAAGTCTAAGATGACTGGTTAAATGTAACTGTAGGGAGCAAGTCCAATATGATTGGTTAAATGTAACTGTAGGGAACAATGCTAGGATCTGGGAAGTCTTTTACTTTAGAGAGGTCTTTGCTGTGACCATCCTGAATTTTTGAGACAAACTGTTAGGTAAAAAGGGTTGATTCCCTACCAGAAGTTCAGGCATGATTTCTTCCCAGGGGTCATTGCAGAAAAAATCACGAGGATTGGTATAGTGGAATTCCTCTATAGAGAATCCTTTTATAACACATTTCCCTATATAGCAACACATTTAAAAATCCCCAATTATATTTATTCTTTATTGTTTGTACTGTACATGGTAAATTTCTGTTATTACATACATATTTTGTTGGTCTGGACCAAGTTGTTATAAGGGGATTCCACTATAATAAACCCTACATCTTCTTAGTTTCCTCCCATAGCATACATGGCAGATTGTAGTATTATTCGTCTTTGCTCCACCAATGAATCACTGTAACACAAGCAGTTAATTTTCTTTATAAAAATATAGAATAACTTTCTGTATTATTTAGAATTTACTGAATGGCTTTTTGCATCTTGCAGACGATCATTAAGAAAACAAACAAAAACAAGCCAATACGACTTTTCTCTCAGTAATGGAAGACTTTCTAAGCGATCATGTTGTTAAAGCAACATACGATGTTTGTTTTCATCGTTCCCTTTTATCTTCCATTTCTTTTATTTTATTGTTCCTAAACAACATCGCCCCAGCCAGTACGCATATTGTGCCTCCAGACATCTCAAGTTTTGGCCATGTTTGTCAGATTTTGAAGAAATCTTTCATTGATGACTAAAAAATGTCTTTGTACCTCAGCATGGGGGACTACCACAGGCCTTCAGAAGCTTCTCTGAATAGTACTTATTGTGGAATGCAACAATTTGGCATTCTGTGGACATGGTCCAGCCCTCGCAATCTATTTTTATTAAGTGTTTCCATGGCAGATGGTAGCTGAGTGTGGCGTAAAAGTTCTATATTGATGATTTTATTGTGCCATTTAATGTAAGATTTTGCTGAGACATCTTAGCTGACAGGTGTTTAGTCTCCTCTCATGTCTTGTGTAGGTTGTCCATGTTTCAGATCTATAATATAGTTTGGATTACCTTGTTGTGAAGCAGACATTAGCCATTTCAGCAATATTCTCTTATATGGCTGTTCGATTATACTATCGATATAATCACAGACGTACACTGTTCAGCAGATGTGGTAAAAACATTGAATATATTAGTTACCAAAGCCAAAGGTGTCAGGCCATTGCTGCAAATAAAACGGCAACACAACACATAACCTTTGTGTGAACTACATTCTGTTGGAAATCTTGTAGGATCACTGTGCTACTATAAGAGATATCCATGGAAGTTTGAGAATGAACAGAATAAAAAAGACCTACATAGTGTATAACCAGATAAACAGAAAACAAACATTGTATTTTTTGGTTCAAAATGTATTTAGATTTGCGCACTAACATTTCTTTCCTCACACACTAACGTTCCTTTCCTCATGTACTATAGCATTGTGGACTGAATATGGACCATTGAATATGGACTGGATATAAATATCCAAAAAACAAAAACCATCAAAACCAGCAAAGACACAGAAGAACAGGAGGTAAACATAAATATACAAGGAGAGAAACTACAACAAGTAAAACAGTATGTTCATCTTCTTCTTCTGCGTTCATTCTCAAACTCCAACTGGATCTAGCTGGATCATGGTCCTGCTAGATTTCCAGCAGGATGTAGTCCAGAAAATGGAAATGCGTTGTGTCGCCGTTTTATTTGCACCAATGGCCCGACACATCCGTCTTCGGCGGGAAACAGTATCAATATCTTGGACACATAGTCACAAATGATGGCAGATGTGAAACAGAAGTTAAAAGGAGAATAGGAATGGCTAAAAGTACCTTCAATGACATGAGGAAAATATTAATATCTAAACAAATTACAAACAAGTTAAAAATGAGAAATATAAAATGCTACATCTGTTCCATATTAATGCATGGCTCAGAAAAAAGGACACTAAATAAACAATTAGAAGACAAAATTGATGACTTTGAGATGTGCGTATATAGAAGAATAGGGAGAACATCATGGAAAGAGAAGAAAACAAATAAAGAGTTGCTAAAGACACTTAATATGAAGAAAGAACTACTAAGAGAAATAAAGATCAGGCAAATAAAATACTTTGGACACATTAAAAGACATGACACCTTATTGAAGACCTTACTTGAGGGTAAAGTCAAAGGGAAGCGAGCAAGAGGTAGGCAGAGATACAAGTGGGAGAGTAACATCACACGATGGACAGGTTTACAGTCTAGCAGAGTGCACCACCAAGACAAGAGACAGGAGATGTTGGAGATACGTTGCAGCCAACCTTCGTTGCGGAGACGGCACTTAATGATGATGATAGCATTGTGAATGTTTATGTAGTTGATGCATCTGTTATTCTTATGGTGAAACCAATTCCATTCTTGATTGTTCTTCACATAATACATTCAAGTAATAACTGTTTCTCATTGATGGTACAAAGTCTTGTCTAGTTTATCCTTGATGGTACCAAGACTTGTCTAGTTTCTCCTTGATGGTACCAAGACTTGTCTAGTTTCTCCATGATGGTACTATTAATCTTGTCTTGTTTCTCCTTGATGGTACCAAGTCTCTTGCCTAGTTTATCATTGATGGTACCAAGACTCTTGTCTAGTTTATCCTTGATGGTACCAAGACTCTTGTCTAGTTTCTCCATGATGGTACAAAGACTTGTCTAGTTTCTCATTGATGGTACCAAGACTTGTCTAGTTTCTCCATGATGGTACTATTAATCTTGTATTGTTTCTCCTTGATGGTACCAAGTCTCTTGCCTAGTTTATCATTGATGGTACCAAGACTCTTGTCTAGTTTATCCTTGATGGTACCAAGACTTGTCTAGTTTATCCTTGATGGTACCAAGACATGTCTAGTTTATCCTTGATGGTACTAATAATCTTCTTTTTTCTCCTTGATGGTACCAAGACTCTTGTCTAGTTTATCCTTGATGGTACCAAGACTCTTGTCTAGTTTATCCTTGATGGTACCAAGACTCTTGTCTAGTTTATCCTTGATGGTACCAAGACTCTTGTCTAGTTTCTCAATGATGGTACCAAGACTTGTCTAGTTTCTCCAGTAGTTTGCCATCTCTCTGAACAATATGAATATACAATTGTCTGCGGTGAGATTTGAACCCAGTACTTTGGCCATCACAGACTCAAGAGTTTGTGAGCTGGAGGAAGTGGGAAGAAGCTGTGAATGGGTGGTATTTAGCAAAGATAGAAAATTATTGACAACAGCTGTGATTCAGCTGGGACAAGAGTGCAGTGACTGGGATGTCAACAGAACAGAAGGATGATCCAAGAACTCATACTGCAGCACTTGAAGCTACATATAATTTACACAGATGGCTCAGTAACACAATAAATACACATGTGTGGTTGGGGTTTCGTGGCCTACCAAAATGGCAGGAAATTAGCTAAGAAGTGAGCTGCATATACCACAATAACATCAAGTACGAGAATGGAAATAGAGGTAGTGACAACAGATCTCACTTGGCTGGCAACGCAATCACCAACAGACTCAGTGATTTTTATTAAACTCTCTATGCTGTGCAAGATAGAAAAATGTTATGACCAATTATACTGTACGCCTAAAGAAATACTACAAAGGAGGTGCATCTAATGTAGTACCGTAATGACACTGACAGATTATGGGTTTATGAATAGATGGTTCATTTGTCATTTCAGTAATTTCTTTTCTGAAGATAAAGAGCTTTTCCAGCTCTCACATCCATATGATAGCACCGGAATAACGCAGGAATTAAATAAGCGCATTTTCGTGCGTGTGCTGATTGACTTTGATTTCCAGATATTAGACAGTCTGTTAAATTCACTTGATGCTAGGGCAATGCGAGTTGTAATTTCTGCAATGACATCACCGTCGAGTGTTAATTATGAACTGACTTCTGTTACACAAATCGGTTTGGACTTTACGATGTTAGTTCATTAATCCAACGATCGACAGAATGACCTCACTACACCTAGATTAGGTACTATACATTATTAAAATCAGTTTTCCAATGTTTCATCTATTTCAATGTGTCCAATGAGGCAGGCAGAAATAATGGGCAACACCTAATAGCAGTGTAGATTATGCCAGGTGTTAGCTGACCAGTACAACTAAATTGCTGCTCTCACTGAAATGAGTGACTCGTAGTGAACTTCCACCAATTTAAGAGAAATTGAAACTTGTAAACTGTCCCTTTCCGTGTTGTGTACATGAAGAGGCGTTCTTCAAGGTATGGTGGAGGTTGAAAGAAGACTAGGAGGCCAGAAGAAGACATGGCTAGATGACTGGGCAGGGTGTGAAGTTTCAAAACGTATCAGGATGGTAGAGGATATAGATGTGTGAAAATCTTTCTATACCAAATTTATCAATGTGACACTCCTACGACCCTGGCAGATATCAATGTGACACTCCTGCGACCCTGACGGACTATGGGTTTTATTACTATATCAGTATCTTTTTCCCACCTCATCTTCTCCTACCACTGCCATTTAACTATGATAAAATTTTATGACGCGACTAATGCATGCAATGACATCGCCAGTACAATGTGAACGATTGGCTTTCATCCAACCATATCGCCCGTACAACGTGAACGATTGGCTTTCAAACCACAAGCTAATTCAACCAAGCTGGGTCTGTGAAGTGAACCAAAAAACCCCTCAACACATGGAGAAAATGTGTGTTTTAAACAGTGTTCCCCGCCGAAGACGGATGTGTTGGGTCATTTGCGCAAATAAAACGGCGACACAACGCATTTCCATTCTCTGGACTACATCCTGCTGGAAATATAGTAGGACCATTGTCCTGTTACAAGAGATATCCAGCGGGAGATTGAGAATGAAAACTGAAGAAGAAGAAGAAACAGTGTTCAGAACAGAATAGACTTCTGGAGATAGCGCCCACTGCAAACGTTTGATATTCAACACTAAAACAAATTTTTTTTACTTCCAAGGTAGGAAGTCTCCATCTCCTGATGTTTTTGGCAGTTGGTGAAAACTGTGACTTTATTGGCACTTCATAGAACTAAAAGGTTTAGCTTGATGTGAAATTGTAAATTTAGCTAGCTGACAAAATTAGGCTTGCCTATTCTGCTATAGATGTAAAACTGGTTACCAAATAATGTAGCAAATGTTTGTAGTGCTTTGATGGCAGGAGTAAGTTCAGCCTACAACTTACAGCTGTACATTTCCATGTGACAAGGCTAAAAAACCTCGGTGGAGATATCCACAGAACTGTAAGTCAATAAATCTTCCATTCTTACAGTGAGTTCTAAATATGACATGACTGAAAAAATCTTGGCGGAGACACAGAACTGTTAAGTCAATAACTTTAACATTTTAATTTTCTTGTTTTGTGTCTTACTAACTCTAACCTTGTGAAGTAATCATATATGATCAATGTACTTATATATTCATATTCTGTATACATTCCTCTTTCCAATGATATATTACACATACACTATTTATCAATATTATTATGTCCAGTGATACAATGGAAAACACATGTAGGGAAATATTTCTACTCCTGAAATATTTTTATATTTTTATTGCTTCTGGTGTCAATCAGAAAAATGTACATAACTTTAACATTTATTGATATAAATTCATCAAATAAAATGCATAATGAAGAGAATTGAATATACTTGTGTAAAAAAACAAACTAGTGTAAACATTCTTGAAAAATGGATATCATCAATGACAAGTATGGATACATTTGGGTAAGTCACAATATTTATACTAATAAATTAACATTTTCATTTTCTTATTTTGTGTTTTACTAACTCTAACCTTGTGAAGTAATCAATTATCATCAATGTACTGGGGTGCAAAGGGAACGCATTGCTCTAGGCGGACCCAAGGTTATCAGATAACCAAGATCCCAAATGTACCTCCACGCGGTGCACCCTGGAAACTGAAATACAGCAGCTCGAGCTGATTCTGGCCAAATCATTTGGGGATCGTGTCCGAGAATGTGGAGGTAGCAGATGGAAAGAGATTTGACTGCACAAGAGACAGACAATATCTCCGACACCACCAGCATCACCACATATAGCGACTCTGTCGACATACAGTGAAGCTAGTCAGTCCAGTCCGAACACTGGAGGGGCGGCCAATGTAAAATGCACGTAAAGGTAGATGCATGGTGAGAGACAAATAGATTTCATACCGAGTACAATGAAACAATGAAAGGGCAGAACAGCGCTAGAGGGCAGCGTGAACTGCAAATAGAAAGTGAAAAGTACCTAGGAAAGGGGAACTACAAGCTCCGTCAGCTCGAGACGAGCTTCTAGTTACCTGTGTTCCTTACAGGCACAGACCCAGACCCATTCATTGGCGTTTGGTAAAGCAAGAAGACCTAATCCAACTCTAATGTCGAGCCTTCCTAAACCGGAAATATGCTCGCGAAGAGAAAGGGTTATGTACCCGATGGGCTTAGGCAAGAAAGGGACAACGATGGTAGTCCTGGCCAAACTCTACTGTCAAGGTTTCCTATACCGGAAGTACACTTGCAGAGAGAAAGGGTTCCGTACCCGATGGGCTTAGGCACAAAAGGGACAACGATTTAGCCCTGGCCCAACTCTACTGTCAGGTTTTCCTACACCGGAAATACACTTGAAGAGAGAAAGGGTTCAGTACCTGATGGGCTCAGGCGCTATTGGGACAAGGACGCTCAGCTCGAGAACGCCTTGCTCTCAAACGCGTGGTGTGAGACTCGAACTTGGACAAGGGGTACACGATGTCGGTGAATGACACCTCGGCTAAGAGGGCGAAAGAGCCATGGTCCAACTCCTCTGTTGAGTTCTTCCCCTAAGGAACCAGGCTCACGGATGAGAAACGGTTCTGAACCATTTCTCATCCGTGAGCCTGGTTCAGTACCCAATGGGCACAGGCACAGCACGCCCAAATACACGAGGCAAGTTCATAGACAGTGGAACACCTCGTGCGAGTCAGACGAGAGCAAAAATCGTCTGGGCGAAGAGTCGCCACTACGCGTGCCTGGAGACAGATATAGAGGCTGTCACAGGCTAAGAGAGCCCACCCGAATTGTCAAGGCATGCCGAAATCTGATGTGCTAGGCCTACAAGGCGCATAACGGTGGCACAACGTAATCACGCTCCCGGCGGAAATCGCACGGATATCCGTGTTGGTTACAATGGAGCGAACGCAAAACAAACAAACAAACATCAATGTACTTATATATTCATATTCTGTATCAATTCCCCTTTTCAATGATATATTACACATACACTATTTATCAATATTAGTATGTCAAGTGATACAATGAAAAACACATGTAAGGAACTTTTTCTACTCCTGAAAATTAAGTTGGTCCAAACCTAAAAATAATCAAGTCATGAAAGAGTTAAGAATACACTGAAATCTCTTTCATTCACAAATCACAAATCTATGACAGATAACACTATCACTAAGACAGATAGCACTACAGTGATGGTTCTATCTGGTCACTGTGTATTGCATACCAATGCCGACCAACGAAATGCACGGGTATAATCGAAAATATGTCACAAAATGGTTTTTGATGAATCTAATGTCAAGACTCACGGTCCGTGCAGTGTTTAATTGTCCAGTTTCTATCTAAAGTGAAATCAGATACTTCTGGTTGGTTAGTTGGTTCTAACTGACAGTTTCAGTTCTCTGTTGGTTAACATTCTTTGCCGACCATAGTAATACTCATTTCTTGCCATGGTCACATTTCAAGCCCAGCTCATTTATTTTGGAATTGAAAGAAATCATTATCTTCATTAAGATCGTGCAGTTTTCTCAAAGAGTTCAATATCTCGGCGTGATCCATTGCCCTGCTATTCGATGCAGTGGCAGAACCTGTCAATCTATATGCTCTCTCATTGCCTTGAACATCCGAATCACCAAACACAAAAATAAATGTGACACTCTCCAACTTAGACCACTCCCACAGCATGACGCCACTGTTCACATATACAACCCTCTTGTATTTTCCTGATCATGCGCATGGGGTCGCTGAGAAACGTGAGTTGCACTCTGTGTCCACATTCAGTTCATGGTCATGGTCACTGTCCTAATTTTCATTATCATTTTAATTGTAGTTACAACGAAAGTTCTAATCTCCTCTCTAATAGCCCCCCCCCCCCTGCATATTGCACTCTAAAGGCCCATGAACTACGTACACATCTAACAGAACCATCAGTGTATATAATCATATCACCACTTTGGTATTCTCACTGATCAATGACTGTAGCAAACTAACGTAGATTTAAACACCAAAATAACACTATTCAAAACGATTATTATTTCAACGCTGTACTACCAATGTCAAACATGGACAACGACAGCACAAGACAAACGTAAACTTGTGACAGCTGAAATGGCATGATTACGCTGAGTCCTATGAATATCGTTAAGAGACAGGGTGAGGAATGAGGACACGCGATAAAAAAACCGGCACCACCCCAATCTTAGAATACATCAAGAGACAACAGATCAAATAGTTTGCACATATCAGCAGACTACCATCAGACAGTATACCACAGAATGCTATGGTACACAGATACAGCGAAGACAGACCTAGAGGCCGACCACGAAAACGATCGAAATAAACTGAAATAAAAGAGTCTACAAATTCCACAATATACTCAGCACACAAGAGGGACGTCTCAAGAAAATCTTCTACCCCTGACGCTGAAAGGCAACAACGGTTTTCAGCGAATACATAGATAGAATGACTGTACCTCAGATTCCACAGCAATAGTACACATCTTCTTAAATTCTCCATCAAGAGTTATCACTGCCCGAAAATACATATGGCAATCTACAGGAACATTGATGTTCCCTATCATGTGCCACATCCGTCAGTGAGCACACTTCCATTCACGACTTTCCTCTCTTTAGTCTACTACATTTCACACTCTGTATTTCAGAATGCAGTAGATGCTCTTTATCCTAGCTGATTTGGAGTTAGGATCTTGCCCGGCACAATTGTGATATATATTCGATAAATGGACAGTCAAGTAAGAATCGCATTGTTCGTACAGATGTGTCTCTCGTGCACACAAGAATGAGGCGATGTTGGCAGTCCTTACCAAACTGAATAAATTTCTAATTACTAAATCACACTCTATTGCCACCTTTCTTTCGTACGCTTTGATGATATCCATCAGGTGAAATTTGGAACAGGGTAATAATGTTTTACTAATCACTGATAGGACCTATCGACGTTTCGACCAAAATGCTTTATCAAGATCATAACTTAACACATAACAAAAGCAAACAGAGTGGAGTATTCTGTGGCCCCAATCTGGTTGCCTATAAACGTGACCTGAAAATCAGTAATATCTTGGTCAACAGCCGTCCTAGGCCTGACATCTTGAGTAATTTTTGGCACTTTCAGCTGTAGACGAAATAAGTGCTACGCGCGTGCCAATGGGGTAGAGGCCCGCTCTGTGATATTTCCTAAAGCTACCGTAACCATCAAAGATGGTTTTTAATCCGTGCCCCGCAACGTCATATTTGTAAACTTACAATCATGATGTACATAAGGGAAACGAGTTTAAAGCTCGCAGACAATTCTGTCGACAAGTGAACAACTTCAAAGACCTTCTGGGACTCCCGTTACTGATAGTTTCAACGGCTCAGGCCATCTAGGTACTCTAATGCCAAGGTCACGGCCCTTAAGTGACTGGACTCGATACTCGCTTGAGAACAGGTAAGCATATATCATCCAATTTTGCTCACTGCACGAGCAGTCATTGGGGATTAATGTCCGTCATTCATATGTGTGATATATGTCCTGTTATGTTCTGTTTATTTGGTGTTGTCGATGTTCCATGATATTCCGCCAGCTTTCTGTTTGGTTTGGTTTCATCTCTACCCTTCTAGTTTTTTCATCAAGTATACTCTTTCGGATTTATTCCGCCTAGCTATTATTATATAAACGTGGACAGTGCCGTTTTACTTGTCGTGTGTTATGTTCTTTTCTTGATGAAGGTCATTTGGAAGAAACGTCAATTTGTGTGTTACCAGTCATTAACAATATTCATCTCCATGTTTCACATTTCGCCTGTTGAATGATAGTTTTGCTGCTCTGATTGCCTATTATTAATAATATCATTCGAAGGGGCCCAGAGATGACATGCACACCAGAGTGCACCGGCCGGCGCTCCATAGCTGGTCGAGCATCAGGGTCAGCGAACCACAGCTGGCCAAGACCCTCAGTACATTTCCACGCAGTGGGTCTGGAAACAGGAGTGCAGCAACCCTGCTGTAGCCTGGCCAAGTGCTAGGGATAGAAGATACGGGAATGCCAACCCGGCCCAAAAAAATGCTGGCTGAAGACGGATGTGTCAGGTCGAAAGGCGCAGATAACGCAGCTTGCTGTAAAACATGACACAACGCAGATCACCCTCATATGTCCTTCTCAGGACGGTCAGCGGAATGCTTTCAGAGGGTCCGCCACAAGGCGTACGACGAAGAAGAAAGAAGATATCATTCGAAGAACAATAAGTCAATATGTAAGAGCATGAGATATTCTCATGAATTTCCATTAAAAACATTTTCAAGATCACATCAGTAGATATTTACCTAAACTCCAGTAGGAGTTTTACCCAACAAAAATCCTTCGTACATTTTCCTGTGCAGATTTGCCTTTTTATTAAAATTTGTTTTTGTTTTTGTTTTGCTAAAATATCGAAATATCGCTAAGGGATGGGATTTTGGGTTTTTCACCTCCCTTTTGACTAAGTTCCTAGTCCCAACCCCAATCTCGTACCTACGGACATGCTCAAGATCAATTGTATCCAGACCAAGATTGAAACCTTCAAAAACATTGAAAGTAAAGACAGTAACATACGACAGTTTGTTTATTAAGCCTCTGGGGACGACAGAAAACCTGCAATGATACTGTCTACTACTTAATAAATGAAGACTTTTTTAAACTAAAAATGTTTACAAATAATTTTTACAATTAAGACAAATACACAAAGTCAAACTTTTGATCACAATACCTTTTTCAAGAAAAAAAAATCCACAAAATAAATTAGAAGAGAATAAAACGACATTTAAGGAACGTATTTAGCCATATATTTTATAGGAGTATCAGATGGAAGTAGAGTAGAATAGAACATAAATATTATGCAAGCAGTTTCTGTGTGTAGATATAATTATTTGGCGACTTTCCAAATACCAGCAATCCAGCAAGCCACACTTTTCTACTAACATTTGACTACAATCGTAATTTACACTGCATTTTATATGCAACGAGTATAACCCTAATTACGGTGGAGTTTGAGATGCAGGCATTTTCATCGAAAATTCCAGAGAAGGGGGGGGGGGGACATCGTTATATACACGAATGGTTCGTTTATAAGACTGTTTGGGCCTTCACAGCAAAGTCTTGAGGGGAGGCCAACAAAGAGTAGAATCGTGTATTTGTTTTGACTACAGACAGCATGGCTATGGAGATCACCCTTGTGTTGCTAAGGCCCGAAAAGGGAGCAAAGAGTAGCTACATGTTTATCTTCGATGAATGTTTTAAGAGGCGGCTAAGGAGATTATGGAGTGAAATTTGGCTGTTCCCATCCCATATAGGGGCAAAAGTGACATAGAAGCATATTAAAGTCAGATGCAACAGGACAAACGGCGCATATATCGCACCAATATTGCAAACCATGGCACAACGCAATCCGTTGTCCGGACTAAATCCTGTTAATCAGCAGGAGTTTGAGAACAAACGCAAAAGAAAAAGAAGAACATGGAGAGAATGACAGTGACCAAGGTCTTGAACTAAATGATTAATTAAGCAGACAACAGCTTATGTCAGCATTCTTAGTGGCTCGATGATCAGAAATATACATCTTAGTTGTATTCGAGAACAGGAGTTTGAGGCAGTGGAGAGATCGTGAAGAGACCCCCACCCCTTAAAAAATATTGTACAGAAAAAGTGTGATAAAAACGGTATATTTATATCAGATTTTTAGAAAATATTTTCACATTCGCACAATTTAACTGGTTCATAAAACCGTTTTGTTGTCGTCAGCTTTTGCCACCAACTGTGAAATTTTTTCCCGCAATGTATGAACGGTTTCTTACCCAAGACAAGGTAATTCACCAGTTTTCGTATATCATCATCATCATCATCAGGTGCCATGTCGGATGGCATAGGCGATCATGGCTCTCCACAGGTCTCTGTCTCCGGTATTATGTATCAAGCTCGTTGTTGTTTCCCTGACGTGCCATGTTGTCAAAATATATAATATTTTCTTATGTTGTCACCCTCTGCCTCTCTTGCCTTCAATCTTACCTCTTTTTTTATGACACATATCATGACCTCTTGGTGTGAACATGAACACCTAAACTGCACTATAAAACTACTATTATATCATCACTCTTCTACCAATGTCAAACGTGGACACTAACAACAAAAGCCAAAAGAAAACTTATTACAACAGAAATGGCTTTTCTACGTAGAATCCTCAGAATAACAATTGTCTTTCCCCAGGTGGTTTGTTATCCACTCTTGCCGTTAAACGTAAAGCGGGATTGGAGCTCAAGCTTGTGTTCCAAAGCCAGATGTGTTGCCTCGGCTGTGCTATGACCATGTTTGTTCCGGATGTCCCTGACGTTTTCTATCCATCTTTTTTCGTGGTATCCTCTGACTTAGTACACTGATTTCATTTGGCTATATGCCTGCATGAGCAACTTGACGTCATACATTCTCATAATGTGGTCAAACGACTTGATCTACTTACTGCCTTCTATGTATTCTGTGCAAGACGTTACACCTATCCCCCCCCCCCCCCCCGATGTCTTCATTTCGCAATCTATCGAGCCTGGAATAACAATAATAGACAGAAGCAGCAACGAAAATATCAGAAGACTAACAAACACAATACCAATCCTGGATTATATCAGAATTAAGAGCGCAGATTAAGTGGTTTTCACATGTTTTCAGACTACCATCAGATAGTGCCCCTAAAAAGCATTACTATAAAACTCTGTTCACTCTGAATGAAGTGGGTCAGTGCTTCTGATTGGTTGTTGGACGCAGAACGCATTAATCGATTTTTAAGTGCCGAATAATAGTTCTTAAATTTCGTTTTTTAAATGGGTTAAAAAAAAAATATTGTTGTTAATTGATTTTAAATAATATTGTTTCTACATGTCAACAGCTGTTTCTTCTTCAGCGTACATTCTCAAACTCCTGTTGAATTCTCTTGTAGCAGGACATGTCCTACTAGATTTCCAGCAGAATGTAGTCCAGAGAATGGAAATGCGTTGTGTCGCCGTTTTATTTGCGCCAATGGCCCGACACATCCGTCTTCGGCGGTAAACAGCTGTTTAAAAATCAGTTATTGTCGCGGAGTAAAGTGGTGGTGTGTTTTGTTGACGCACTTCATTCTTAAAGTGAACATAGTAGCCAATATGTAGACACACTTGATACAAAACCAGGGCCAGACCATGCAATCGATGGATTACAGAAATAAAAGAGTCAACGAAAACAAATATATAGAAAGCACAAAAAAACCATCCCCAGATGCAGTGGCGTAGCGTGGGTCAATGGCGCCCGGGGCGGAATCATAATTTTCCACCCTTGTGACATGAAAAAAATTTGTCAGTGATTGTGAAAGACTGGACGAAAATAAATTTGCCGCCCTCCCGATGTTGCCGCCCGTGGCGGTCCGCACCTCCGCCCCCCCTCCCGCCTCATTACGCCACTGCCCAGATAACTCTTCTACCCCTGGCGCGGCAAGGCATAAATAAGGGGTATAAAGCGAAAAGAAAAGTGGTGATCTGTTTGCAGAAAATCATAATGCAAAAAACGACATTTGAATGCGGGGTGGGGGAAATACTCCATCCCCCCCCCTCTGTCTACGGGTTTGTAACTAACAAACTATCATCATTGCCCCGAATGTGGTACTAAAATGATCGTTTTCCTAATGCCTTTTATTGCTGAGATCTGTATAAATTTATTGAGATTTGTATTGACAAGTCCAGGACATATGGTTCTAAGATTCCATGTTCCGAATCTGATAATTTTGTCCTTGACTCTATCCTAGTGAATTTTTTTTTTTACATGGGTATAATTTTGAAGAATGTGCTTGAAATAAAACTGTAATAGACTTTATCTAGAAAGGGGAAAAAAGCCAACGTTATCAGCACTGCAGATACGGCAGTATCTGGCAAATCTCTTCCGCCCTTAGTAATCGGTATTCATAAAAACATAGATCGTCATGCACGAAATATTATAACATCACAACTAGATCACAGTCACAGTGGTTTAGGTTTGTTAACATTTTTATTGCAGCAGCTGAGACATGGTTATTGCAGGACTACCTTTCAATTCATGATCCCTAAAATAAGAATAAACGTGAGTAATACTTATTTACTTTTTTAAACGAAGAATCTGCGCCGGCAGTCTGAGGATGCGGATAGGTAGCGAGTGAGTTAAGACTAAGAGGCAGAAGGCTGAAAATAAAGTAGGGCAGTAGGCCCTAGTTGAAAAATCTGAAAGTGGGATGAGTTAGCGCATGTGTTCAAGTGTTTGTCAAGAATTCTGTTATGTTAATTAAATTAGTATGTACGATAGCTAAGCTTCTTGGCTTTCTTAACTTTTTCTTGTCGCCTTTGCCTTAGAAACTAAGAAAGTCTAACTTTCTTCTTAGAAAGTATCTTATCTAACTCAACTGGAAACTTAGACACTGGGCATTTCAACTTGACATTCATTCAAGTATCTAACTTAAGTATCGACGGCTCTGTGTTTAACTTGCTTAGAAAGTGAAAGAAAGTCTCCAACTCAACTGGTAACTTAGACTTGGTATCTAAGTCTCTAACTATCTTAGGAAGTATCTAACTCAACAAACAACTGGTAACCTAGACTGGATATTAGCGTGCACAGATTACTTACACTTAGGCTAGCTGACCTTCGATTTTCTAAATGAAAATGTCTAATTTTTAGTTATGGCCAAACTGAGAATTAGAAGTTGCATGATTGTAATTATTGACCACCACATTTGATTACTGGAATACAATGATTATAATTTATTAGACTACAATATCAATTTGGGAAAGAAGATCATAAAGGGCGATGTAATTGTAGTCTAACTAAACTAAACATGTAGACAATAGAATGAGAGTTTATAAATTTAGGTAAATGTGAATCTTTGCTCATTTTATGGGGCAAAGATCCACAGGCAAAATGATGATATAAACCATTATAAAATTGAGGATCACCACTGCGAAAGGTCTAGCAAACCGGCAGTGTGTAAATGTGTGCTAAGAATTGAGATGTATAGTTTCATAACTTTAATCTGAAGAAAAAAAACAGTTAAAAATAGTTGGTACATTTATTTTTAAAGCTAATTATGTTTGTTTAAGTTTGGATGATCATTATAATGATATATATCACTCTCTCCCAGTTGCCTTTAGTATCACTTACTCATGACATTGGAATTTTCTTCTTACATTTTGAATGCAGATTTTTGCCCCAATAATGTGCAGATCTTTACCCCCAAATCACATTGTTAGCAATTATCATAAATTCTGATTAAAAAAAACAAAGTAGCCTGACAAGATAATGTGCTTAAGAATTTAACAGCACAACATATATTTCAGTTTAACCATTAAATAAAATCACAATATTAATGATTACAATAGAGTGTGATAAGTTTTAAAAAAATGTATCAAATATAGACAAAAAATCTTTTGCTCATTCTTAAAAATTGACTCATCCTTGACCTTTCAAACTTTGTTGTGTCAAATATTAGAATGTTGGTGTCTGACGTAGCTATGTGAGGTATCGGGAAAACCCATAGATTAGAGAAAAAATAGCTGCAGATCTTTGCGCCCTCACCAACCGCAAATCTTCGCTCCCATCAGCCCTATTTACTGTTTACAAAAACATAATTAGAATCAAAATCTTGGTAAACATACTGTGTGAAACAAAAGATTCAACATGGACAGAATATTGCATTGTTTGATTTCATAACACACAACAGTTAAATATCCTTATCACTGACTGATTATGAGTTGACATAACTGCAATCTGGGCAAACCCATAAGTGCTGAATCTTCCCAAGCAAATATCAAAGTGTATGAATGCTGATGGTTCCTGTGGCTTGCGGCTCAACACATTTTTTATTCTGCCCTTCAGGTTGCCACTTCTACTCATGTGACACTGAATGCCAATTTCTCCCAGTCTTATCCTAGGTGAATCATTTATAGTCGTTTCTACATTTAACAAGTTCTCGCCAAGCAACTGCAAAATGTCTCACGTATCCATTTTCAATTCACTGACTATAGGTGCACTTTATGCAAGCCTGGTGTAGGATTTGATGCAGATGCTACCTTCCTACAGCCAATAAGATTACTTATCATCAGGTGCCATGCCGGCTGGCGTAGGCGGTCATGGTTCTCCACAGAATACTGTCCACAGTATTATGTATCAAGCTCGTTGTTGTTTCCTTGCCGTGCCAGGTTGTCAAACTGTCTAATATTTTCACACGTTGTCGCCCTTTGTCTCTGTTGCCTTCAATTTTGCCTGTTGTGACTATGTTCTCTAAATCTGCCTGTCTCATGAAGTGGCCAAAAAAAAAAGATTGCCTTTTTCTTATATTGTTGATTAAGGTCAGTTTCGCATTTGACTCTTTCAACACCTCTACATTAGTTTTTCTGGCAGTCCATGGTATTCTCAGCATTCTTCTGTAGAGCCACATCTCTGTTGCCTCTAATTTCCCACTTTCCAGTATGTTTATTGTCCAAGACTTGCACCCATATGTTAGTATAGGGGTTATATAGCACTGCAGAACTCTCTCACCTCTAATGACAAGGTCATAAGATTACTTATAGCCTTGTCTTAAACTCTGATACTATTAGTCTACTTTATTCTTTTCTCTTTAACCATTTACTCCTTGCAGTGTCAGGCGTAGAAGAGTTCTCTAGAGATGGCTTTTTTGTGTTTGCATCATATATGTTTGTTTCGTGGCTTCTTTTATTTCTGTAATCCATTTTTTGTATGGTCTGTCTCTGACTTTTTAACTTGAAATACTAACACTAATATTCTTTTTCTTTCAGATTTTTCAAAGTAGAGAGATCATGAATCGTCCCCAAGCCACGCTAAGCAAGGATGAGGTTCCATTGCTGTTTCATGAGCCACATGTCAAAGCAGGTTTCAGACCACTGCATCAACCATGGTCATGCTACTGTCTCAGCATCTTCCAGGTTGCAGCTTTGTGTATTTATACAGGGTGTCTATAAAGTTGCTGTGCACTCATTTACATTGTTGGTGACACTACATCACCAGTGTGGGCATCTAGTCTAGTTCTGTTTCACATCATTGACACTACAACATTTATGTAAAAAAAACACTACTGTTCATGTCATTCGCACATTTGGTAAAGTGGATCGTAGCACAGTAAAATAATTTCTTGTTCAATTAGTAAAACTCAACTCTGTAGCTCGCGGTGATTTGCAGTTATGCATCATCATTAAACCCATAAGGGTTCATAAGTCGTGTCCCTCTGGAAACATCAACACAAAAATCCAGCCATGCCTCCCTGTTAATAGTTCCTTGTCTAAGTGTAGGGAATCTTAATCATGTAACCGTCTTTAATATTATAAATCCATACTTTCTTTTTATCTTCTCTTCTTTCCTCAACTATTGTACACTTGACCATAGAAATGCACAACTTTCAATGACATCATACGAGCACATATATTTTATTTTAAATTCAGTGCACAGCAATTTTATAGACACCCTAAATTTATGATTATTTCCATTATTTAATTTATAAATACAGCCTGAGTTTATGATTATTTACGGTTTATGTTTGCTTAAAGGGCAAACCATTACAACATTTTATAAACTTTGTGCGGAAATTTTGTGACACCACTGATTGCTCAGTTTTAGATACAAAATGGCTACAGTAAGTTTTTTACGTCTACCTGTGACTGATAGAGATAAAATATGCTTATTAACGTCGAGAGGACTGCTGCCGAATACAGAGATGTGTACATCGCCTACTGAGAGCCCCACCCATACATCCCTTGTAATTAAATATCTTCTTCAACTAGTGATTGGTAATTATAGCCAAGGGAAACAATTGGTGGAAAAAAAACAAAGAACACATACTTGCATACCCCTTGTAATTTATTTTATAGGTCCTTTAAGCAAACATGAACCGTATGTACATGTCCTATTTTTTAATAGAACTAAAGTTTATGATTATTTCCATTACTTATTTTATAAGCAGGGCTAAAATTTGTGATTATTTCCATTATTTTATAAACATAGCTAAAATTTGTGATTATTTCCATTATTTTATAAACAGAGCTAAAATTTGTCATTAATTCCATTACTTATTTTATAAACATAGCTAAAAATTGTGATTATTTCCATTATTTTATAAACATAACTAGAAATCATTCAACTCAACTCTTTGGAGGAGGAAAGATGTGTGTCTCTGCAACATTATGTGGAAACTTGAACCAGCAAGTTTAGTTCAAATCTGGTAAAGTAGAAGTTTTAGTGATAGATAAAAGTGTTAGTCATAGAAATAATAGATATCAGGGATAATTAGCTAATATAAGTGTTAGATAATAAGGATATCGAGTCAGTAGTACTAGTGATAGAGTAAAGTGATAGATATAATATAGATTAGTAAAAGTTTTAGATAAAATTTCTAAATAAGTCAGAAGTGCTAGACAGTAGTAGTAGAATAAAGTGTTAGCTAACCAAACAAATTAGAAGTAATTGCTTAGATAAAAGTGTTTACTAGATAGAAATATAGGAGATAGAGAACGTGATAGGCCATACTTTAGATAGTGATGTGAATTCATTAGCTCGAGAGCACATATCTGAGGAAGGAAAATAGTTTCTTCCTACAGCCAAGGAGCGATAAACATTCATCAGGCACACCAAGTCATGACTCAAGTAGCCATGACAACCCGAGAACCAGAACACCACGATTATCAATGAGTGAGGAGCAACACATTAGGAGAAGGAAATTAACTCGACAAGAAGCAGAAAGAGTGGACGACTCATACAGCACAACAATAAGGAGCTCTGCCAATTAATGACCACACACAACAATACCCAGACAACCACTCCAGGCAGCATCCCAAAATAAGGCCCTTCTCAGGAACACGAAAAAGCCACAAAATAGTCCTTTTAAGGACTGCAGCCAGAATTCTTAGCGGCAACCCGGCAGGGTAGAAAAGTTCTAGCGCCAACCAGGCATACGTACCACAAGAAACAAAGGTCCTCAGACGCTTTGATATAACCAAGATGGAAACCACTTCTAGGTTAAAGGGAACGTGTCTTGACCAAATGAGGCAAAAAGCCATCAGTTAACAAACAGCTAAAGTTTATGATTAATTCCATTGCTTATTTTATAAACAGAACTCAAATTTGAAGTTATTTTTATTGTGCAATATAATTAATACATTTTTTAAAGTAATGCACTGGAAATATATTTACCGGTAGTTTTGAGCAGTGGTCTTTTTTTCAGTGTTCATTCTCAAACTCCCACTGGATTTCTCTTTTAGCAGGGTAATGGTCATACCAGATTTCCACCAGGATGTAGTCCAGAGAATGTAAATTCAATGAGTCATCATTTTATTTGCACAAATGACATTAAGCAGCCAATTTGGCAGTGGTCACTTTCTAAAATGTATTTTTAGACATAATGTAGTTTTTTATAGATCTGGTGATTTTCCTGGCTTAGTGGTTAAACTGTTAACTTTGTGATCAAGAGGTTGGGGATTCAAATCTTACTTGCCATGTCGATAATAAAGTGGATTATTTTTGGAGATCCCTGGGAACTACTGCTTGAAGCTGCAGAGTTACGTGCTATGAGTAGTACTCTCGCCAGACGGAGTGGTACTTCGTTGAGAGGGACAGAGTAAATATGGGGTAACTCGAGTACAATGAAGTCAATCCTTTACGCCTTAAATGCCTTTTATGTAGTTGAAAATTTTTAACATAGTTTTTGAAAATCTTGAATTCACTATTTGAAAAATATGAATGCACTATTTGTTTTAGTGGCAGAATGAGATGATGAATACTTGGACCCACCTTATAGCCCTCTTCATGGTCCTGTTCTGGACATCAGTATTATGGAATGAGTTTAGACTGATCACTGATCCCTACATGTGGCCAATGGGTGTTGGTATATTCACAATGGTGTCACTCTACATTTGCAGTACATGTGCTCATTGCTTCCAGAACAGGTAAGATTTATTTGCTAGTATGTTTTTGTGATTTGTGAATGAAAAAGATTTCAGAGTAGTCTTAATACATGTATTGGGTAATTATTTTTCTGTGTTCTTTCGTAAACTTCCAATGATTAATAGGACATAGTGCAAATAGCAGAATGCGTTGTGTCATCATTTACAGCTTTGCTGTGATATCTGTGCCTTGTGTCCTGACACATTTGACTTCGACATGACTTCTGGGTCACTTTGATCCTATTAGGGCTGGAACAACTGACTCTTTGTTATAACCTACTTAGTCTTTAATGATGTGCATGGAAAGTGAGTAATGTTGCTATTCTTTGCTTGCCTTTCAGGACTTGTAACACTCGGGCGATATTGGATAATTGATTATCAACTTATATCAATCCATGGTACAGTACAAGTAACCGCCATGACATGTTTAATTATTTCCCTTATCTATGTTTGTAAATTTAATGTAAAACATAACTACCCAAACCCTAAAATAAATAAATATTTAAATTATTAAATAATGAACATGAAATTTACAAACATAGACAAGGGATATAACTCAACTATGTGGTGACGTCTACTTTTACTGTACCCAATCCACTCCTGACAAATAGGCTTCCCTCTAACGGTGTTAAGGAGCATGCAAACTGTTGTTTGTGTAACTCACTTGTTAAATAATTCCAAACTCAGGGAGCTGATGTTGGCAGTGACCACAGTATGGTAGTAATGACTCTTCAGATTAGACTTAGCAATGTAACAGATAACGTAATTTTATATTTTATTTAGAAAAGCTAAGATGGGGTCTTTGTTCATTCATTCATTCATTTTCCTTTCACGCTGAAGTTAGCGTATAGGGCAGAGATCAGATCTCTCCAATTCTGTCTGTTGAAAGCTATTCTGTGCAGTTCTTGAATAGTATGAATATTGGTTGTTTTACTTTCTCTAAGTATTGTTCTTCTGAGTGTTTCTTTTGGTCTACCCCTTGCTCTTTTGCATGTAGGTATCCATTCAAGAGATTGGTGGTGTATTCTGTTGGTATCTGCGCGTAGGACATGCCCGATGTAGGACCAACGGCGTTTTCTGATAAATTTTGATGTGTCTCTTCTCTGATTTTATCATTCGATTTGAATTCACTCCAATGGGTGTTAGTTATCCTACAAAGACATTTGTTCTCAAAACTCAGTAATTTCTTTTCTGAAGATAAAGAGCTTTTCCAGCTCTCACATCCATATGATAGCACCGGAATAATGCAGGAATTAAATAAGTGCATTTTCGTGCGTGTGCTGATTGACTTTGACTTCCAGATATTAGACAGCCTGTTAAATGCACTTGATGCTAGGGCAATGCGAGTTGTAATTTCTGTCATGACATCACCGTCGAGTGTTAATTTGCTTCCTAGATAGGAGAATTTCTGTACTTTTTCAAGTTGTTGTCCATTTAAAGTAATTTCGTTAGGTAAATTGATGAAGTCCATAATTTTTGTTTTTGCTGAATTGATTTGGAGACCTATTTGTCCTGCAATGAGTTTTAATCTATCAGTTTTTGTTTGTGCATCTTGATGGTTTTCACTCAATAGTGTAAGATCATCAACAAAATCCAGGTCTTCTAATGTTGTTTTATTTATCCATTTGATTCCTAAATTTGTGTTGGATGTGCTTTTTCTCATAGCCCAGTCAATTGTGATATTGAACAATTTTCTTGAATTGGTCATTTTTAAAGGCTATTGAAATTTATGTTGGTAATTTTTGCATTTTCTGGCTTTTTTGAAAACATCTATTTTCCTATATTTTCTTGTTTAAGCTTGGCTACAAATTGTGTAGCAGCTTCTTTTGTAGATATTCATTAATTTATAAACACTGTATATTATCATAATCAGGTGACATATTCTTTCTAGAACCTAGTCTTCCCCATGGATCTCTTTAATTCTCTGCAGTCTTGAGCAAGCTGTCCCGCCTCCATTAGTGACGTGCTCAGGCATTCTTGAAAGTCTTTTGTCCAATGGCGTCTTGGGCAGCCTTTGCCCCTGTTGCCTTCTATCATCCCTTCCAGCAATACTCTCTCCATGCCGTCATGTCTCTTAATATGACCAAAAAAGACTATCCTTTCTTTGGTGTTCAGAAGCCAGTCTTCCTGGACGTTAATTATTCTTAACACCTCCTGGTATTTTGTCCTTGTTGTCTATGGTATTCTCATAAATTCTGTATATTCTACTCATGTATAAATCTAGAATCAAGAGAGCATGCTATAAATAGGTATTTGATAATACTTTTCTCAGAATGCCCAAATGGAAGCTTTATTGTGACTTGCTATGGCAAACAACTATAAAAGAAGTTTTCATGGTAGCAAACAGCGTTAGATAATAATAGTAAGGATACTAATTGAACTGTAAATTCAGTTATAGTGAAAAGTAAAATGAAGAATGTTTACTATGAACACAACATTTAAGTACCCTTAATTGCTTTTATGTCTCGAGAAAGATCAGACTCTCAAACAAGAGTATTAAAAGAACTAAAATTAAGATAGCAGTAACATGTGTCCTTATGAAATAAATAATGATAATTGGACATAGGTAATACACGTTTATTCAAAAATTCAGCATGTTTTTAGTAGTTTAAATACAATTGTTAATTTTGTACCCACAATTTGGCCATAAACAGTTCGAACCATCTGGCAACTTTGGGTGTTATGATTATTATTATAGTCTTGGAATGGTCACTCCTTTTTTTATTTTTCTGACCTTGTAAAGAGTAAAATTTTACAGCATACACAGAAAATAAAGTAGAAATAAGTTTTAATTTTTGTTTGTTTCATCTCCCATGTTCTACAGGTCTGAGCTAGTGATTGTAATTTTTGTTTGTTTCATCTCCCATGTTCTACAGGTCTGAGCTAGTGATTATAATTTTTGTTTGTTTCATCTCCCATCTTCTACAGGTCTGAGCTTGTGCATTATACTTGTTTCATGATAGACTACGCTGGAATTGGCCTATACGGGTTTGGTAGCAATATGTTGCACTGGTGGTACTGCCTCCATGAAGATTTTCTGGGTTCCTTATCACATCAGGTCAGTATTGCATGTCATAATCAATTAGATTGTGTTTTTGCATGTATGTTGCAGGGACTGAAAGAAGAGTAAAGAATAACAATACTGAAATGCCATGCATGTTGTAAGAGAATGAATGCAGAAGATATTTAACCTTTAGAGCCCTGAATTAAAATTACGCAATATCCCCCTGGGGCCTCACTTATTTTTTGGAAAATTTGTGTTATTGATGGTGGGTGTTTTGAAAACGCGATAACTTTTTTGTTTTAAAAGATATCTTCAATGGCTAAAGTCGCTCTAGAAATGCGTTGGCAAATTGAACCGGCTTTCTCTCTCTTACAATCGTAATGTGTAAAGGAATTTGACCTTTAAACTGTGACTTATTCCTAGCTTCGTGTGGCAGGAATTCTACGTCATATAAGCTTTAACTTCGTGAAGTTCCGTACTCGGGAATGGAGCGATATCGTATGTCCCATGATTGCGACCACAGGCAAGGTGGGACGCACACGCAAGGCGCAATGTTGCGACCATAGGGTCCTAAAGGTTAAAAGTATTTAGGATTGAAGACCTGGGTATCTTCAATATGTTTTGCACATGAGTCTTGTGGACCATCTGGAGGGATGCTGTTATGTCGACTCGCCAAAGCTATAATTTCTCTACCTTTAGAGAAAGTTCAATCAGCCTTACAGGCTAAAGTGAAAAAGAAATATGGGAGGATACAATCCCTCAGAGAATGCAGAGATACTTCTGTGTTTGTTCTCAAACTCTTAGCAGGATGTAGTCTGGGGAACGAAATGCGTTATGTCATGGTTTAAATCTTGGCTGGGATATCTGCACCTTTTGTTCCTGATAAATCCAATTTTAGCATGGTTTTTGGATCACTTTGACTTATGGACTGGGATTGCCAACTCACCCCAAGAGTTCCCCATACAGTATTTGTTTCAGGTGTGGCTGTGGCTGTCATATTACATTTAAAGTCTATATTTGTATTATGTTCTATGGCCAAGTGATCTAGATTTCATCTTGGGCAGCCAAGATGTCAGGTTCAAACTCTGCTGTAGGCAACTGTACATCATCTGTAATGATCAGAATGTATTGGCAACCTACTGAACAGTATTTATATTTTTTGAAAATTACTACAGCCAAAAAAGTATGTGTTGATTGCTACGTTCCAAATAGAATATGCTACCAACAACTGGTATACAAGTGGAAGATTTGTTGGCGTAATGTAATGTCTGATGTGTTTAAATCAGAGTTAGGCAACCTTTTTTGAGATGGTGGGCCAGATTAAGCTTTTTTGTAGGGCGAGTTAAGCTTTTCTCATGGACCAGTTTAAACTTTATGGTATGGGGCCAGAAAGCTTTATTTAATCCCTTGGAACTCCAAGTAGTCATTTCCGAGCTCGCCAGTGCGAAAGATACTTTTAAATCAGCCTTGTGAGTCAGTTAAAGTGAAATAAAATTCTGAATTTTTTCCCTCAAAGTTTAAATGTTTGTTGCTTATCTGAGGTAAAGTTGCGCTTATCTGAGGTAAAGTCAATAAGAGTAGCTGTGTTGTTGAAGAAACAGACATGAGATATAAGTATGTCAGATGTTTGTTATGATTGTGTTCTATATGTTTATTGTAGAAGATTGATAATGTGTACTTACTGCACAAAAATGAAATCCAACAGGTAAATCCAGGAACAGATTAAAGAAGTTTTGCTAATCACTCAAGACACATAATAATACACACAAATCGATGTTTCAACTAAAAGGCCATAATCAAAACAAAAATTTAAACATACAACAGAAAACAGATAGTAAGAATTGTAGACATTCACATGGTCATGTGTACTGTAGAGTGGCTGCTTTGTTTATTGTAGTCAGATGTTTATTATAATTGTGTTCTGTCTGTTTGTTGTAGTCAGATGTTTATTCTGATTATGTTCTGTTTGTTTACTGTAGTCAGATGTGAATTATGCATATATTTTGCTTATTTTTACCAGATTGCTATTCCAGTGGGGGCAGTTCTTGGAGTCCTCGTCTGCATCTGTTGCTCTATCTCCAAGACTAAGTACACTAGACCCTACCCTTTCAGTCGTCGAATTTGGCAGATGTCCTCGGTGCTTTCAATATATACCTGGCTACAGTTTCCAGTTTTGTAAGTTGTGGTTCATTTGTGTGCAAGTGAGAAAGACAAACAGATTAGAAAGTATCAATGTCAATGCACTTAAGGGATATTCAAAGTACTCAGTACTTTCAGTAAACTAGGTACTTGCTGAAAGTGTCTATGTCGGATCACATAAACAGATCTGTCGATCACTCAATGAAAATTGACTACTAGTATTTGAATCACCATCCACTGGTGTATAAAAGTTCACTGCGACTGAACTTTGCGGACTCTAAAAAAAAATTCTCTTTACAGTACAATTTAACTGTCATTTTGCCTATTCTTGTTATGATAATCTTTATGATACAATTGTATCATAGGAAGATTAGGGAGAACTTCATGAAAAGATAAGAAAACAAATAACATAACAACACTGTTTAACTTCCACGCTTGTCATAAAAGGCGACTAAGGAGGTTATGGGATGGAGTTGGCTGTCCCATCCCATATAGGGTCAGTGACCCAAAGCCATGCTGAAGTCTGATGTGTCAGGCCGAAAGGCGCAGATATCGCAGCAATGCTGTAAACCATGACAAAACACATCCCGCTCTCCGGACTACATCCTGCTAATCTGCAGGAGTTTAAGAACGAACGCAGAAGAAGAAGACTAGGAGACAGAATTGATGCCTATGAGATGTGGATTTATATTAGAATAGAGAGAAATTAATGGAAAGAGATGAAACCAAACAAAGAGGTACTGGCAACACTGCATATGGAAACAGAACTATTAAAGGAAATAAAACAAAGAAATATAATATTTTGGTTATTTAAGGCATGTCAGCCTGTTGAAGATATTTCTTGTGGGTAAAATTTATTATTTTTACAGAATGTAATTATATATATATAACACCACAACCTCCAAGGGTTAACTTAAAGATAGTACAGGTGTTTTCCTGCCACCACAACATTCGAGGGTTAACGTAACGATAGTTTAGGTGTTATTCTGCCACTACAACCTCCAAGGGTTAACTTAAAGATAGTACAGGTGTTTTCCTGCCACCACAACATTCGAGGGTTAACGTAACGATAGTTTAGGTGTTATTCTGCCACTACAACCTCCAAGGGTTAACTTAAAGATAGTACAGGTGTTTTCCTGCCACCACAACATTCGAGGGTTAACCTAACAATAGTTTAGGTGTTATTCTGCCACTACAACTTCCAAGGGTTAACTTAATAATGATGCCACTTTTATGGTGGTGGACTGAAATATTATGCATTAATTTTATGAACAAGATATGTCTTATTGTAGAAGTGACAGTTCATTGTCTCCTAAGAGTTTTTATTAAGATATCTCTATTTCTTGGCTAGTAGGATGATCATGTATTTTATGTCAGGATGTCTAGAGGTTGATGGTAATGATACATTGGCAAGCATGGCCACAGTTTCAATACATAAATGGATCAATATGATATTGTTAATACATTAAGGAACCTCGTCCGTTCAGAAGATTTTCAAAGTGTGAATCATAGTCGCTCTCAAGGCTGTTAGATTAGTGTAAATATTGCAACAGCCAATAACTAGAAGCATATTAGATATTCCAAGAGACTGATAAATCATCATTGAACTGGAACTGTCGACCGCTACACTCTGATATATTTATTTATTTAATGGATACATTTTATAGAAACGGGGATCAGAGCACCTATGGACTTGTCCTGTGTGTGCTGATGATAACATTCAGATCATAACTTATGATCATTCAGGGAAGTCACGCATAATAAAGAAATCTGGATGTTTATCCTCATTTAATCCGCAAAGTAGAAAATGTAAGTGTTATTTCCCTTTCATGCCACTTTAAAAATGTTTTATTTGCGACTGAAATAAAATTAAGTACCTAAATTTTGCAATATTGTCCCAGGTACAAGATCTGGCTTTATGTTCGGGACAACAAGTGGGAGTCCAGCTTCCAGCACCACTTGCAACAGATGTTGTGGTTCACTCTCGGTGGCTTCTTCTTTGGATCAGATATTCCTCAACGATTTTTTCCAGGTATTGGCGTAATTGTATAGATTACTAATGACACACACCCACACATCATTCTTCCGTCCGATTTGTTGATCCATCTGTAGTGATGGCACATCTAACATTCCCTGTGTTGGGTTGATGTCTTAAGAAAAGTGAAAAACAGTAACACTGTGATGTTTCATACATGTCGTGGAGCTACTAGGTTGGGTTAGGGATGATTATCCCTTCTGTGAAAGAAATTTCTGTAAACAGAATTGACATGCAGAAGTCAGATTTATTAAGACACCTTTTTGTCAGCCAAGCTGTAAAACAGTGACACATCACATTCTGTTCTTTGGACTGCAAACTGGCTGGAGTTACAAGAACTTGTAATTTAATCATTTTTGACATGTGCCATGCCATCTGACATATATAGTCTCAATATAAGCTTCAGTTCTTTAAATTGTCATACAAACACTTTCAATTGTCATACAAACACTTTCAATTGTCATACAAACACTTTCAATTGTCATACAAACACTTTCAATTGTCATACAAACACTTTCAATTGTCATACAAACACTTTCAATTGTCATACAAACACTTTCAATTGTCACACAAACACTTTCAATTGTCATACAAACACTTTCAGACAGTTTACAAACATCATTTATGTTAAACAATTCATAGACAATTCTGTTAAATACTTTTTTAAAAAATCAATTCTTTTAATAATTATAATAAAATCTTTAATTAATTATTTTGCATAGAGCAATTCTTTTTATCATGATACAAGCATTTTTTTTAATTGTTAATCAGTTTACAAACATCAATTCTGTTAATCATAATACAATCATCTATTCTGTTAATCATAATACGAGGCGTGTTCAAATGAAAACGGGACTTGTGGATTTATTTAAAAAGTATCATACGCAATTTAATATTTTCAACGGAATTGAACAAAGCAACCACTTGTGAATAAGAATGCACCTGGGTTCATCAGAAAAAATCTCCGTATGCATTTAGGCAAGCATCCCACTGTTTAGGTAGACGTCGAATGCCGTCCGAGAAAAAGTTGCGTGGCTGTTCTCTGAACCATGTGGTCACCGCTGTCTTCACGTCTGCGTCGCTGTTGAATCGCTGTCCCTTTAGTGCTTTCTTCAACGGTCCGAACAAATGGAAATCACACGGGGATAAATCGGGACTATAGGCTGGGTGATGAAGAACTTCCTAATTCTTCTTTGCCAATGTTTCCTGCACAATTTTTGCGACGTGCGGACGAGCGTTGTCGTGGAGAAGAATCACACCTTGAGAAAGTCTGCCTGGTCGCTTAGCCTTGATGGCCTTATGCAGCTTGTCTAAAGTGTCTTTATAATGGGCGGCATTGATGTTGACACCAGGTTCCTTAAAATCAGTCAACAAAAGCCCTTCATGGTCAAAAAATGCAGTCACCATAACCTTCCCAGCAGAAACCTCCGTCTTTAAACATACGCACCCACTCCATCACTCTGGTCCTCGACAAACATTTGTCACCATATGCTGCCTTCATTCTCCGATGAATGTCTACTGCTTGACATCCTTCAAATGAAAGAAACTGGATCACAGCACGCTGATTCACTTTGGACGGGTTCGGAATCACACCCGCCATATTGTTAACAGTCTTCTGCAGCACATATGCATGCTGGGAAGATGAACACGTGACCGTATGTAAATTATTGGATACTCATTACTAGTGCAAAATGTCATCAATATCAGTGCGCTCTATCACGCGTGGTGTAACAAGTCCCGTTTTCATTTGAACACGCCTCGTACAATCATCTATTCTGTTACCCATGAAACAAACATATCAATATTTTAATAGTTGATTGTTGAAGAGAAAGCATATATAGTTAGCACTAATTGCATTTATATCTATCATGATTGTAGGGAGAAATCAACAGATTTGCAGTCAATATTACCAATATATAACTATGTTGGCAAAATAACATACAAGTAAAATTCTGGTACCCTTTTGTTCTTGTGATATTTCATTCTGGTGGTACTTTCATTGTGATGATTATTTTCCTGGTATTCTTTTACTCCTTTGATGATTTTATTGTGGTGGTACATGTGTTCATGTGTATTATACTTTGTTATATACTTCGCCACTGTCACTGCCAGTCACACACAGATTGTGAGACTGGAGAGATTTCAAAACGAGGCAATGCAGATCACACATGGTAGCACCAGGGACAGACTCTGTGTGGCTATGAGGTTCCTCCTTGGTTTTCTTAGCATACAGAATTCATATGTTGCATGCCAGTGTGCATACCACAGAGTGACACAGAGATTACCCACTACGCAGTCAGCTCCCTCATATGAAGGAAAGCAGTCTCAAGAGAGACAAATTGTGGATGGGGCATGCAGAGGATATCCTAAACAGATTTGCATCCTAGATGGCATCAATCCTGGTGAGGAATGGATACCTATTCCTATGGTCTTTCAGGAGACAGTCGACAGTCATTACATTCAATAAAGAGGAAAGGGAATGTAATCCTGTTAGCATGGATGCTGAGGTCAAGGCACTCATCTGCGAATGTATCAAATGATACAGATGTTGTTATTTACATAGATGGGTTAGTCCAACATGGGCCTTTTCTGCCAGATCACATGAAAAGATAGTACACAAAGCCAGTGGTGCATTTACCGCAACAACAAACAGTCTAATGATGGAAGTTTTTGTCGTAAACCATGTGCTAAACTGGCTGGAAAAGAGAGCCTATTCCCACATGTGAATACTAAGTGTGACTCAATGAATATGATTCAGAAAGTCAAAACAACAAGTGTAGAGAGAAACAAATTGACCAAATAATTATCGAGCCTCGTCACCATAACGGATTGACTGAGCAAACAAACTTACGGTAGTGCTCTTCATGAGTCAGCATGATCAGAGGATTTTGAGATTCATAAGCTTGAGTCAATATTGAGAATACATGATTTGGGAGTGAGGATATGCGTGACCCATCAAGAACACCGTATAAAGATTTTTAAATGGCACTGAACCAACATAAAACCGGAACAATCAGCCGCTATACCCTGAGACATATACTGAAATGGAGATAAGAGCACAGATGGACATGTCCAGTGTGCGAAAATGCTAAACATACCTAATACTGTGTTATTACTACTTCTATTACAAGCATATTTCCAGTAACAGTTTATGACTGAAATATAGACACCTAATAAATGAGTGGCGAAGAGAATTGCTGTCTGTGAAATAAGATGCTACAGAACGATTTTGAGAATACCATGGACAGCTAAAAAAAAGACGTACAAAGAAGTGTTAAGATCAGTAAATGTCAAAGATTGTTGGCTCCTAAACATTATAATAAAAAAGCGGAGGTGGCTATATAAAGAGATATAACATGGACAAATTAATAATCGAAGGTATGGTCACTGGTAACATGGGTAAGGGCCGCCCAAGTTGACAGTGTATGAGAGACATCTCAGATTATTTAAATATGCCCTTAACTGCAGCAGGTCAACTTGCCCAGAATCATGGGGAGTGCAAAAATTCTATAAAGAAAACTACGTCATGACAAGAATGTCACGTGATGAGAGACTTTTATTTTTGTGAAAAATACTTTTATTCTGTCTGCATTTTTAATTATGAAAAATGCTTTTATTTTGGCAATAACTTTATTTTGATGAACAAATATTTGTATTCTGATCATCTTTTTTTTTGGGTGAAAAAATGCTTTATTGTTGGAATACTCTTTGTTCTTATAGAAATACTATTTTATGACATTCTATTATTTTTGGTTTAAAATACTTGTATTTTCATGATGCTTTTATTTTGGTGAATGTGTTTACATACTTGCCATTTTGTACATTATACTTTATTTTATGTTTTCCCGCACACTTTCATCCAATGAGCACCGCAAGTATTTTATTTTAAAATATTCCTTCACATTTCTCATTATCATCAGGAGTGTAAAGGTCAATTCAGGAGCCTAGATAAAAGTTGTATGCACAAATGCAATTTAGTTTGATGATTCTTGAACAAAGATACAAATTATTTCTATTAGCCATGACCATTGAATATTTTAGTAATTGTTTGTTTATTTCTGTATAATTATTTAGTTTAACCATAGGTTAAAATGATTTTATCCCTGAGAGATGTCTATCTATATGTTTTCTATAAGTCTATGTTATGTTTTATAAGTATGTTTTCTTTATAGTTTTCTATATGTTTTCTTATACTATTACTGGTAGAGTGACTAGATTTTGAAAAAGTTTCAGTAGCAGCTCATAATACATCAAGTTATAGATATTAAGTTTCAGTAGATATCAACTATCAAGTTTCAGTAGATATCAACTATCAAGTTTCAGTAGATATCAACTCATCAAGTTTCAGTAGATATCAACTCATCAAGTTTCAGTAGATATCAACTCTTCAAGTTTCAGTAGATATCAACTCATCAAGTTTCAGTAGATATCAACTCATCAAGTTTCAGTAGATATCAACTCATCAAGTTTCAGTAAATGTCAATTTATCAAGTTGCAGTAGATATCAACTCATCAAGCTGCAGTAGATGAACAAACTGGAGGCTACAAAGATGTGGTTTCTAAGAAAAATGATTAAAAACCCATGGACAGCTAAGAAAACTAATGCAGATGTTCTCATTGATGCTGGCGTAAAAAGATCAATCATATCAAACATTAGGGGCAGACAGTCAAGGTTTCTAGGGAACTTGCTGAGAAGAACACAGCTTGAACACTTAATAACCACTGGCTATGGGACCTGTGGCACTGGGATCAAGGGGAGAAAAGACAGGGCAGGACAAAGAGAAAAGTTGCTAGATGGACTAGTATTATGGCACTGGAGAAGTTCACCAACTGAGCTTATTGACAACACAAGAGACAGAGAGTCGTGGAGAAAAATGATCCCCTATGTCATTCGGCATGGCAATTCGACATGGTACTTCATTGATTGAAAATTATCAAGTCCCTGCTCCAGAGTTTGCTAGACAAATATTTTCATGTATCCACATAGAAATATGTGGACATCAAATCTGGTGACCTTTGTGAACATTCAATGGAACTTAATCTTTCAATCAATCCATCTGTCTGGAAGTTGTTTGTTGATGAAGGTCGCTTCTTACTTCATTGGAATCATGTGAAGGTGTTCCATCTTGCTGAAATATGCATCCTTCTGGTATCACAGAAACTGCAAAATATTGCAGCATGTTTGCATATGTTGCTCTTCTGTGGCTTCAGAGAAGGGGAATAACCAGATCTGAGAATTTGAGGTTACGGCACATCACTTGTTGAGTTTAGGGCTGTCTCACTCATGCTCTGTTACAACATTTTGGTTTCATCATTTCATATCCTACAAATATGCTGGTGAACTTTGACTCGTGTGAAAGGTCGCTGTATTGGATAATGTCACACAAATGAGAAATTCACTATCATCATGATTGCGATATCCGTACATTATCTGACAATTTTTCAGAAAAATGTAGTCATGAAAAAATGTTCTAGCTTACATGGAAGAGGACATATTGAATATCCACATTTTCTGTTTTATTAATCTGTGTTTTTCTTAATTAATGATTTGTTGCTGTTACAGTGATTTTACATTTATTTTACTTAGTTCCATATTGTTTTTTCTACAGGTTGGTTTGACATAATTGGTCACAGTCACCAGATTTTTCACATTTGTATTTTGATGACAACCTACGAGCAGTTGAATGCGCTGTACTTGGATATGACTGATGGTATAGAGAGTATACGCAAAATGGAAGCTCCAACACTGCTCAACACTTGGGGATGTTTAGCTTGTGTTGTACTGGCTAATTCTGTAATAGTCTGGATGTTTCATGTGTCAGTCCGCGGCAAGTTAGATCTGCAGTGTGCCAATGAGAAACATGGGGGATGCAATATAGAAGACTTGCCGGAAACATCTTTAAATAATGGTCAAGGTGTGAGTCTGAAGAGAGACTGTGACGAAGCAGATATATCTCCAAAACACAGACACAAATTAGGTGTCAATGGTGATAGTAATTGTGTACGGCACAGAAATGGTGTCGTTGCAGAGGAAAATAGTGACATCACAACCTAGAAATTGTTCTGTTTTCTTTTTGTTAGAGGAACAAATTTAAAAATCTGCTTTTCCTGTTATTTCCGTTTATGTGCTGCTTAGACCCTGTAAAAACAAACTTTCTGTACAACCATATGTAATGTTAATATTTGATTGTTTGCTTCCTGATTTCCACCCATTGATGTTATGTGTTCTAAATGGATTTAAATGACAGTTAATGTTGACTTGTTCATTATAATTGAGTAATATAGACCAAAAGTTTTCATGTCAAATTATTTGTTAAATTATACATTTTTGTTTATCAAATTTGTTTTTACTTAATTTGATATGTACTTTAAATATGTTGTGTTTTATTGGAAAAAAGATTTTTAATACACATTTAATGTTGCTATTTTTCTAAAATTTGTCAGATTGGATTTTTGAATTTTCAGCTTTAATTTTGTGTGCAATGTTTTACTTTGAGGAATTGTTTGATTGCAGTTTTATGTTCTTCATGCGTGGACAGAATCTAAATAAATTATGAGCATGTGTTGCCTACACTATTTACTGGAACAGAATAAGCACATACGAGTTTGCACAGAATGTAGTCAGTGCTTCACATTTGCAACCAATGTTTTGCAAAATTATGCATACTTTTTTTTTGAAGTTTAAATCTTAGTTTGAAATTTTTTTAATGAATTTATGCTTAATGCAAAGATTCTACAAGAGGTGTACCTTGCATAGCACTGCATAGTAAAGTGTTAGGATTAGCAAATCTCACTTGGGAGGGGGGTACAGTATGAAAATAAATAGCCGACTGATGATCAGCGGTGCATCAAAGCCATCCTCATTTTATGGTGCTGACAAAAAATGTCGGCTGTGAATCACTTCCTAATAAGACTCTCACTCAGGAGGAGAGGTTTCTCTTGGTCAGATTTCTGCCTAGCTCAATGATAGGCCCAGCAAGCCAATTGCAGAAATTAAATCTCTCGACAAAATATAAGTAGATAACAGATGGATTGTGGGAGTGACTGACCGATCATAGTCAATACTTCAGCACTGCAAGACACAGGAATCAATTAATAGAATTCAAGTTTTTAAAAAATGGACAAATAGCTTGTTAATTTACAAATTTTCCTTCTTCTGACTATTAGACTTACGTAAAACACAGGTTTATATTTCGTTTCAATGGGACACCACAGACTATATCTAAAACTAGTGGGTAATGATGGGCAATGATGAGCACACAAGAAATCATAAAAATTACAATACACAAATCACATTCAACGTTTCAACCAAAAGGTCTTTATCAAGACACAAACAAAACATCAAAATACGACGAATGGAAAAATTATCACAACGTTCAACGGAAATATGGAAATGATATGCCGGAAGGTCAGAAAGTACATATAAACTTTCGAAGTACGAAAACTTTTGTGGAAACGAAACAAACAAAATGATGAGTAAATGACGGAACAAAAAGAATAAAGACAAAGACCACACCAACACAGTACTAGACATAAAAGTCTAGTCTTAGTGGTTCCTATTCTGTGTTTGTTTGTTCTTACCTTGAGTTAGATCTTTTTGATTGAAATGTCGATTCTGTGTATTGTTCCACGTCAAACTGCTGTTTAGCGATTTTTATTTCCTTTCTCTGTATTTGCGTAACAATTGGTGCACAGTTTTACTGCAGTTTTCCGTTGATTCAATTTATTATCAGAATAAGTTAGATGAGTTTATGATACAACATAAGTTAGGTGAGTTTATGATCAGCACAATTATTATGTTGTCACAATTATTCAGCCGTCACAATGATTAAGTTGTCACAATTATTACATTGTCACAATTATTACATCGTCACAATTATTACAATTATGTCCCAGTTATTAATTGGATAGTCTAATTAAGCTGTTACTATTATTGAGTGAGCAAATTAAATACAAAACTCTTTATGTATTATTGTATTTCATTCTTGTGCTGTTAGGTGTCACAGGATTGAATGATAGGACGTTACTATCTCCTTCAATCCACCTTCATCTTGGTCTTCCTTTGCCTCTTGCTGTTTCTATTGCCATGATGTATGCTCTTGCTGCTGGTCAATATGGGTTAATTCTCATTAAGTGGCCGAACCATATCAGTCTGTTTTTCAATATATATTATGCATTAAATAAAATTATTATTTATTTAAATAAATTAAATATAAAAATTTAACATGATAATTTGAGTGCACTCTGAATGTACGCACAGTGAAATCACATTTTTACACACTTAATGTAGCATATATAACAAAATTATCTCGTCAGTAGATCTGCCATAGAAATGTGAACACTATTCTGTTTTGTGAGATCTGCCACATAATACATGCTAAGTAGCCATATTAATTTTCTGTAACATATTAAAAATGGTCACATAATATAGTGTCACAATTAAATGTCACAATATACAGAGGAGTGCATTAGCCTAGTTGATAGGGAGCTTACTTACTATCACCAGGTTACAGGATGCCTGGTTCAAAACCACGTCCAGACAGAAAACACAAATTTGGGTCAGGATTTCTTGCTCCTCCAGTTGACTCAGCTGTAAATGGTTGCCTGATGCATGAATTAGAAATGATAATCACAGCAGTAGTATATGAAGAGTTATCTTCATCGCCAATTGAAGGTTGCTGCCATGGGATCTAACTTTACCACAATATATATATATATATATGCTTTTGAATTTATTAAGTAATTACAAAACAATTCATGTTTAAGATTCTGCATGGTAGAACCAAAAAAAAAATAAAGGAATATACCAATATATATATATATATATATGGAACTGTTTAGAAAACAATATTTAGATAGCACAAAAATGTTCATTCACAACTGGATGTTTCTTCATCCTCATTCCAGTCAAATTTGCGGCTGGATTTATATTTTCTGTTGTGTTCAGTTTTGTTGTTTATTCTAACTTTTTTATAGAATTGTTTTCTACTTCCTGTGATGTTTTTAGCTGATTATGTTCTCATAGAAACATATTTTTTATAAGTGTTTTTTAGTGTTATATTTCAGTAAGACTTTTTTTAGGATTAAAAAATACATTTCTTTCCTTTCTTGCTTTTAGGTTATGTGTGTGTGTGTATGTATATATATATATATATATATATATATATATATATATATATATATATATATATATATATATATAAATTTGTTTATTTAAAACCAATTTCCTTTTTATTTAAAATGCCCTTTTTATGTTAATAGAAATTGAAAAATCTGAACTGCACAAGTTAAATTGACTTCCATTGAAATGTGAAACAAATTCCATTTAATAAAGAGTTATTGAAAAGTAGTAAAAATTAATTCCAGAACTGAGATTTGTGCTAAAATCAAGTTCAAAGATAAGGGGGAGGGAGGGGGGGTCTGATCATACATCAGAACATGAGTTTAAGTGCTAGGAATGTAATCACAAGGCAAGTAACACTACCCCTCTAACAATTTTTTGCAAAAAGTTCATCATATATTCCATCATAACGGTCTTCGTGTATTCCATCAGAAAGGTCATCATCATGTATTCCATCAAAAAGGTCCTCATGTAATCATGTTGTATTCCATATAAAAAAATAGAATTACACAAGAAAAAGTGTGGAATAACCACCACAAAATCAAGAGAGGAACTGCAATAGCAACTTCAAACTTGCATAAATGGCACATCTTTGGCAATGCACTAGCTGTAAAGCTAAACTACATATAATTAGAGCAAGTATATTTTCCAGTAGAAGTATATATTTGTAACACATAATTTACTTATTTAATATAATTATCAGTTTATTCTCAACTTTTGTGTTTGGTCATTTTTTTTTAAATATTGGTCAATTTGAAAACTTTTAAAAGTTTGTCATTTTTGGCAATATTTTACTTCAGATAAAAAAAAATCATAATCCAGCAATCAACAGGATTTGAACCAGGTCTCCTCAGATGACACCTACTTGCCTTGCAACTGGAGTCAACAGACTTTCCATCTTCGACCACAACACATCCCTTAAGAAGATGTGTTTTTAGTCAAGACTTTCAACTTGTTTATTTCGAATCTGCTATAAATATGAACTAGTCGTAAATTTGAATCAGGTCCAGACTGTGATGCTAGTCCTGCTTCTATATTATATTATTCATTTATCCATAACAGGGTACTTCTATTTGTGTGTGTCTTAAATCACATCATTGATGAACGTAACACAGGACATTCAGAGAGAAATGTAAAGAAGACTATTGAAGAATGAAAAATTGACCAGATTGTGATGGCAACCATGCATGTAACATGTGGATAAATGTATAATTCAGTTGAAATATCAAATTATATTTATCCACTTTTGTTTTTGGGTACATATAAATATTAACATTTTGTGTAGATAAAAATATTAGACATTTTTTTATAGAATTTTATTCAACTGGGACATCAAAATAAATTATTTGAATTCAGGGTTGCCATAATTTAGTCATTTATGACCAAATTATTAATGTTGCAATTTTTAAGTGTCACATGCAATGAAATTTGTGTTTGGCCATTGTGTTAAATTATAGGTCAATTTAAAAAAAATTATGTAAGTTAGTTTTGACATTTTTGGCCATATTTTACTTGAAATTTGACTAGGAAAAAAAAATTCATCATTCTGGCAACCCTGCTGAAATCAAGAATAAGTATGTACTTTCATCTTACATGATGACATTTATTTTATTTTATATTTTGCGAAAAACAATCAAGCATATGGAGATATATTGTTATCTGGCTTCTAATTGCCTGTTTACCTATATTTATATATATATATCTATTTTTTGTTCAGTCTCTGATGATGAAGTTTACCATGAACAACTTGTTCTGTTTCACAATGGTTGACTGAATGTACTTATTTCTGTATGGCCAAAGTTTTGTTTATAGAGTTAATCATGTATAGTTACTTAATCTTAATCATACTCGATCTCATGATCTGTAATAATATAGGAGGCTTCATTAAGGCTTTCAGGTATCAGTAACTGGGGCAAGCCTTTGTAACAGATGTTTTACAAAGTGATATGAAACGCCTAACGGTAGGTGGCGATGTTAGTAAGGAAGTTTCTGGTCAACCACTGACTACTCAGCTGAATACGTATGAGAAACTGTGCTATGATGCAGGTTCATAACTTAGCTGACCTTTAATGAGGGGCCTTAACTTTTCTGAAGACATGCTCATCGATCTCACTATTCTGAGTTGTGGGACATGGCAACCTGCTTCCTATGCCAGTTGTTGTTTGACATGGTACTGCGACTACGGGGATCTAGAGGAAGTGATCAGAAACATTGTTTATCTTGTGAGCAATTCTCATTTCATTTCAGTCTGCACAGCTCGGACTGAACCCCTTAATCATTGTCAGGTATTTTCAAACTACTTGCTACCAGGATGCACCACAAGGCTGTAATTTTCGAGTTTTGGCTTTTATATTGCCTGGATATCATAAGAAGCCATTTGCATGCCTCATACTCTATGATATAATCAAGATTGACTATACAAGAGGACGGCCACACCAGAAAAGAAGGCTTTGCTTTCTATTTTCATAACTTTGTTTTTCTTTTCTCATAAATTAGACAGTACCAAAATACACAACACCTGGTTCTACAACAAAAAACACACTATATTACCCAGTTGCTGTCTGTAGTTTATACCATGTCCACATAACACAAATACACACTTGAGATGCACATGTTTCAGTACTGTATAATTTGGCACATCTAATACTGTACTTTTGAAAGCTTAAAAAATGGTATAATTGCAATTTCCCCAATTTCAATTGCTAATTTGGCAACATCATTAGAACATTTAACCTTTTAGGTGCTGCAGACAAGTTTACTTCCAACTACTAAAGGAAGACAATTTAACTTGTTTTTGTTTTGTTTCTACCTCATTGTTAAAAATGATTTCGCTCTGAAATTGCCAGGCAATTTACACAAGGGCCATTTCCAGAGAACTCTTCTACCCCTGAAAGGCAATAATGGGTTTAGCGAATAGATAGATTGCCAGGGACCTGTATGTATCAAACATCACATCCATGCGGTATATATTTTATGTTGTCAATAAAAAAGCTAGTACAGTGGATGATCTTATTTTTTTAAATAAGAAAAGGAATAAGCACAGTGGGGTGGAGGTTATTGGACAGAAAAATTTAACACAGCTTGGGTGGGTTACCAAGAACAATGTTAGCAGCTAAAGTGTTCAATAAGACATATCTAAGCTTGAGCCAAGTGTATTTCACTCAGTGTACAGAACCAGCTTTTTATACACAACATTGTTAATATTTTAAATACAAAATCACGGAAACTGTGTAGTTATAAAGAGATCACATATCAAGAAATGTATTGCAGTAAATATGTATGCCAATATTCATTCACTGCATGAAAACAATACTATCTATTTTTCCAAGTGTCATTTACATTATAACGGACTTTATGATCAAAACATTGACACTGTTGTTGTACTTATGGTAATAATTGCCATATTATTTTTTTAGAAGATATTAAGGCATTTGATTAACATAGGAATCTGATCTTGTTGAGCTGTTTAGAATAAGTTTTCATAAGCTGTGTCATTGTTCAATAAATACTTAGCAATTTCATATTGTTATAACATTAATAGACCAATTTCATAAATTGTTGACCAAATACAATATTATAAATTGGCTTTATTTAGAAAAGCTTGATCTGGCCATAAGAATCCACAACAATAATTCATTCTAATGCAGCTATTTAAAGTATTTCTATATTTGTACTGATCTTTAGTGTGTAATATATTCTTTCAAAGTTTCTGTAAAGATCTTCAATATCGAGGTAATCTTGGAATCCTCTCAGAATTGCACAATGTGGCACAGCAATACTAAAGGTGCTTGCATTGCTGAGAAGCCTCAAGTAGCAGAGGCACAGCAATACTAAAGGTGCTTGCATTGCTGGAAAGCCTCAAGATGCAGAGGCACAGAGTAAGAACAGAAAAATAAACAGATGCCCCACTCTTGACTCTATGTGTCCCAAATGTGACGAGATTCTATGCCAGATTTTCACTATTTAGTTATCTCAGGACACACCGGAGAGATGTTGTAACAGCACATATCAATTACATTACCGAAATGTATTCATTTTGTTTGGAAAAATAAATTACAGGTATTTTCTGTAATATTATATTGAGTTTTTCTTCCAGCTTCTTTCATTGGCATTCATTCTCAAACTGCCGAATCCTTTCTTGAACCAGGACAATGGCCTCATTAAATTTCCAGCATAAACTTCGTAGCCCATAAAGCGAATTAGTGTTGTGTCACTGTTTTGTTTGTGCTATTGGTCTGACACAACCGACTTGTGCTATCCAGCTTCTGATTTAGCAAGTATGTTTAATGTATCTACAGATCATGTTTGTTCATGTTAAATTCTAGTTTTCTTTTATGTATTTGAGGAAGTCAGGGCACAAAATTTACTTTTGTTGCTGCATTTTCCAGTTAACGAGTGTAGAGAAGATTACAGAGCTGATAATAAAAGTTAACGAGTGTAGGGAAGATTATAGAGCTGATAATAAAAGTTAACGAGTGTAGGGAAGATTATAGAGCTGATAATAAAAATTAACGAGTGTAGAGAAGATTACAGAGCTGATAATAAAAGTTAACGAGTGTGGGGAAGATTATAGAGCTGATAATAAAAGTTAACGAGTGTAGGGAAGATTATAGAGCTGATAATAAAAGTTAACGAGTGTAGGGAAGATTACAGAGCTGATAATAAAAGTTAACGAGTGTAGGGAAGATTATAGAGCTGATAATAAAAGTTAACGAGTGTAGGGAAGATTATAGAGCTGATAACAGTTAATGAGTGTAGGGAAGATTATAGAGCTGATAACAGTTAACGAGTGTAGGGAAGATTACAGAGCTGATAATAAAAGTTAACGAGTGTAGGGAAGATTATAGAGCTGATAATAAAAGTTAACGAGTGTAGGGAAGATTATAGAGCTGATAATAAAAGTTAACGAGTGTGGGGAAGATTACAGAGCTGATAATAAAAGTTAACGAGTGTAGGGAAGATTATAGAGCTGATAATAAAAGTTAACGAGTGTAGGGAAGATTATAGAGCTGATAATAAAAGTTAACGAGTGTAGGGAAGATTATAGAGCTGATAACAGTTAACGAGTGTGGGGAAGATAATAGAGCTGATAATAAAAGTTAACGAGTGTAGGGAAGATTACAGAGCTGATAATAAAAGTTAACGAGTGTAGGGAAGATTATAGAGCTGATAATAAAAGTTAACGAGTGTAGGGAAGATTATAGAGCTGATAACAGTTAATGAGTGTAGGGAAGATTATAGAGCTGATAATAAAAGTTAACGAGTGTGGGGAAGATTATAGAGCTGATAATAAAAGTTAACGAGTGTAGGGAAGATTATAGAGCTGATAATAAAAGTTAACGAGTGTAGGGAAGATTATAGAGCTGATAATAAAAGTTAACGAGTGTGGGGAAGATTACAGAGCTGATAATAAAAGTTAACGAGTGTAGGGAAGATTATAGAGCTGATAACAGTTAACGAGTGTGGGGAAGATAATAGAGCTGATAATAAAAGTTAACGAGTGTAGGGAAGATTATAGAGCTGATAACAGTTAACGAGTGTGGGGAAGATAATAGAGCTGATAATAAAAGTTAACGAGTGTAGGGAAGATTATAGAGCTGATAACAGTTAACGAGTGTGGGGAAGATAATAGAGCTGATAATAAAAGTTAATGAGTGTAGGGAAGATTATAGCTGTGATAATAACAGGTACTTTGACAAAGCACTAGGTAGTGAAGTTTTACAAGTCATAAACAAACTGACTTACAGTTAAGAAAAATATTACAGTATGCAAGTTTTACCGTGATTTGAGCCTGTAACATCATGATTGTGAGACTGGCAGTCAGAGTCCTAATACGTATTTATTAGGATGGGATGGTTATGAGCCAACACAATTGCATTTTATTCTAACCCATAGGTGCTTAGACTGCCCCAGCAGATGTTGAAATCTACGCTTGCTAATAGTTCCACTGGCCTGCTGTTTAAATGCACTCTTTGCAAAGGTACCTTGGCATGTGCCATATTTAATACTGTACCAAATGCCCAGTGATGTGATGCTTGTTCCTAATCAAGAATCAGTGTTCATTTTAGATGTATTACATTTTTTTGGTCTTCAGGTGTATGTAATTATGAGGCATACAAAACATCAGGATTCATCTGTGAGCAAAAGTTTGACATTTATGTCATCTGAGGACATCGTCCAACTGACAACCAGGGCCTGGACTTGTACTAGTGGATAGAATAGGGCTATTGTACTTTGTGTGTGCATGATATCCTAGGTGGCGACTAAGAAAAGTTGCAGAAATAGGCTGACAACCTATGACGTGAAAAAATCATCGTCACATCTTGTCTCAATTTCTTAATTTGTTTCCTATCTAATAATTCCCATCAATGACGAAGAGATGCTGGCCAGCAGACATTGCACCGTTGCCCTTTTTGTGGCAGACTCCTAGGTGATGGGGAATCCTAGATGTGCAATCACCTTGAATGGATCAATATATCTTACAGAAGAATGATGAGATAGTTGTCCCGGAAGTGTGTGCTATGCCTCTGGTGGGATGAGTTTATCCTGTGATACTGGAATGCCTCATTTCGGAGACTAAACATGCATCCATGCCATTAACTCCTTATATGTTCTGGTAGCACCTCAGTTACTCATTTGAGAACCTGTGTTTTTGTCAGAAGGGCTATGAACTGTCAAGAGCTACCTGCTCACAGCTAAAGGGATCATTTCATCATCATGTTATCAGAAAAAATAGACAAATGTAAATTAATTGACAGCTGACGTGATATGCTTACGCAGAATCCTAGGAATACCGCTAAGAGACAGAGTGAGAAATGAGGACATTACGGCACCGTCACAATCTTGGAGTATATTTTAAGAGCCAACAGCAGACTACCACCAGACAGCGTACCACCACCGGACAGCAGACCACCACCAGACAGCAGACTACCACCAGACAGCATACCACAGCAAGCTATGCTACACAGATACAGTGAAGGCAGACCTAGAGGTTGATGTCGAAAACAATGTACCACTGAATTAAAAGAGGTGACAAATTCCACAATATACTCAGCACACATGAGGGCGATCTCCAGAGAATTATTGTACCCCTGATGCTGAAAGACAATAAAGAGTTTAGCGAATAGATAGATAAATCTGTGAATACACATTTGATATTTATATTGTGTGAGGTCTAGTGAGGAAGTCATTTGCTCTGTGTTCAGGAGGTAGAAGGTTCTAATGCAGATTGTGATGTCTTGTTTTTTTACAAGTGCAATTTTTCTGAGATCCCTGGGGAATTATCGTTTGAAGATACAGAATTAGTTGCTAAGAGTGGTATTCTTGGCAGTTAGTGTGATGCTTAGTTGAGGACGGATTATATATATATTTAGGGAAAATCTGAGTACAGTGGCATCAATCCTCCACACCTGTTGTGTATGTTGTGAGTGGCTTTGTTGTCATGTGTGAGATTAAGGTATCATTGCTATAATACATCAGAAATATATATTTTTTTCATGTATTTATCAGTAAAGTAACATCATGTTTTTTGTTTACTGATGTTGCTAGATGGTTTGATTTCATGATTCAGGTTCATGGCTGCATAGTGATCCCGTTGTGCTAGTATTTTTTTTCTCAAGAACTGTGATTTTAGTTCTTATTTATTACATGTGCTTTGTCCTCTTTCTTCCGTATTTTGTTTTATTTATGCAATTAAAACATTTATTTTGTTCTAGTATGTAAATCTGATACATTTTTTGCAGTCGTTGCTGTTGATTGGTCACAAGTAGATGTCATTGATTGAGTGTATCTATGATTGGTTGGATGTTGACTATGTGTATTTTATTTATCTTTTTTTGTTCATTCTCAAACTCCCACTGGATCTCTCTTTTAGCAGGATAACAGTCATACAAAATTTCCAATTCTTGAGACTAACAAGAATTGAACCAGTCCGTTCAATGGCACCGAATCGCCTGGCAACTCGGGTTTTTTCGTACTTGACTAACCACATTTACAAAAAAAGATGCAATTTTGTCAAAGCATTCAAACTGTATACTCAAGTCACTGAAAATGGACCAATCAAGACAAGGACTATTACAACAACGAACATCCCATACAAGTATTGAAGTATCCTCAGTTACACCTAATTTTCTTAAACTCCCAGACAACAATCATAAAATATTTCAAATGAAAAAATAATTCACATATTTCCAAGTGTATCTTTTATTCTCAACATGTTTTAAATATAGCAAATCTGAAACATAACTCTTCATCTCTGTAAGGGTTTCTCTACCGTTATCTATTTAGAAGTCCTGGTCGACCAGAGTGTAGCAGGGATCCAAAGACTCCTGACACTGTGACCAGTCATGACTAAGGAGGTTTAGGGTAACATCTCATAGAGAGTCAAAGCCAAGCTGAAACTGGATGTGTGAAATCAAAAGGCAGTCACAAGATGTAAGCATGGTACAAAAACATTCTATTCTATGCTCTACATCATGCAGGAGATTGAGAACAATTGCAGAAGAAGCCTATAAAAATGGAGGTGAACCGGTTTATTGTCAGGGCAGGTACGCCTGTGAAAATTTTAGCGGAATACCACAAGGGCAGGTATGTCTGTGGTAGATTTGCGGATTACCAACAGGGGAGCTATGGTCTGGCACTGTTTAGTATCTTAAAACAAGGGCAAGTACGTCTGCTGTAGTTTAGCGGCTTACCACCAAGGCAGGTATTCCGTGGTTGTTTAGTTAGCGGCTTCAAGGCAGTTGTGTCTATGGGAGTTTATTTAGCTGCTTACCACCAAGGAAAGTATGTCTGTGGTCGTTTATTTAGTGGCTTACTACTAGGGAAAGTGTATCCATGGTAGTGTTAGTGGCTTACTACCAGGGAAAGTATATCCATGGTTGTGTTAGTGGCTTACTACCAGGGAAAGTATATCCATGGTTGTGTTAGTGGCTTACAGAGATAAAGAATTAATGCAAGAATCAACCTCTGACATGATGAAGATTAATGTTCTTGTTTGAAATCAGCTGTCCTGTCTTTGTTGGATATTTGGTCATGTGAAGTGGCATGAGGGATCCCCGTAACATGTTCGATAACTGGACTTTCATCTGCTTGAGTTGCTGTCTGTCCTCAGCTTGTTCTACCACATCTCCAACATCTTCTAAGCTTGGAAAGAGTCAAGGAAAACATTCTATTCAGAAAGCAAATGGTAATGTCCTCACTGCACATTTTGTCCATTCTTCTAAAAATGCAGTATAGTCAAAACTGACCAACTGGATACCACTAACCAGTTACAGAATGTTTGTGTATAAATTAAATACTCTTACAGATAAATAAGAATATCTCCTAACAATGATGAAACATCATAGAAGTGTGGTTTGGGCATGTGATGAGAGATTATTCTTCTGCGTTCAGCAACTGTGGTCATGATGAGAGATGATTCCTTTTCCAGGATTGTCCTGCAAGGAATTGCTGAAAGTGAGAGAAAAGAAGACCAAGGAAATGTGTGTGTTCATGTTTCTAGACACTGAAGAATTATGGGTTTTATGATGATTATTCTTCTACTCCATATCTGTTTTATAAATATTTTATTTGTCTGTTAGTTTTATATTACCTTTGTTTACTGAGGGAGTCATCGAGACAGAAATGCCTAATATATCTAAAGCCTATATAATTTCTGTTGCTCTCTACAAGTAAAGTCAAGTAGGAAGCATGAGGATAAATGAAAATAATTCTTACAGTTAATGGGAACTGAACCAGGTCTGTTCTAGCGGCACCAAATCACCTTGCAACTCAAGTAAAAAGGTTTTCCGTACTTGATTAACCACATCCCCAAAAAAGATGTGATCTCGTCAAGACATTCAACCTATGTAATCAAGTCACTGAGAAAGGACCAGCCGAGACAAGGAATTATTACAACAATAACGAACATCCCGTACAAGTATTGAAGTAACGGGATGGTCATAGAGGATTGATTTCACTGTACTCTGGTTACTCCATATGCACTCCCTCACCAACCATTCAGAGTACATAATCAGCACTTTCAAGCAATAACTCCCAGGGATCTGAAATAAATTCACTTTATAAACAAAACAATGGGAGCCAGATTTAATCTTGCAACCTCTAGAGCACAAAGCAAGCAGTTACAGCTGCTTGAGTAACTAAAAGGATACAGATTAACATCATCGATTATCATGTCCATCTCTTCGGCTGCCTTCGTAAAAAATGTGTTCCTCAGTCTCTTTTTCTTAATCCTGAAACAAAAGATTTACAAGTATGACATCTTAGTTCATTCTTTGTTATTTACGTAACAAGATTTAAGCAACACAGAAACAGGCTAAATGAAGTTTTGCTAATCATCCATATGAATCAAAACAGACTGTCACTACAAGCATTAAAATGGGTATCATATGGCAAAATAAAAAGACCAAGAGGTACTCTTCACAGAACAACCATTAAGATGGGTCTCAACAACATGCAAGAATTACACACAGTGGTATCACATTGCTTGAATTAGAGAGCTCTGGTTTCTGCTCTTTGTACAGTATTCGGCACTGAAGGAACATAGATAAGAAAGATAGATAGATAATATGGATGGATAGATAGATAATATATAGATGAACATGAGATATATGACAACATCTAAAGAACATTAAAAAATATAGCTAGACTTGAACTGGAACCTACAGGAGAACACAAGAGTTTGAGAAGGTCAAATAACAGTTGGAGATGAGACAAAAAGTTGGGAATCTCAAGAGAAGAACCTGATAAAAGATATCACAGAAATTAGCACACAGAGTGAGTATGAGGGTATGTGAAAAAGTATGTGTATGAGAGTATATGTGAGAGAGTGGGCCAGAGCAGTTCTCTCTACTCATATAACACAATTTCTCACAAAGAAATCCTGTGACGTGAATCTTCACTCTGTGTGTTCATCATCTATGTTTCAATGTCAACAACTGTGAATATCTCACGTCAACCATTAAACCCACAGGAGATTGCTCAGCAAAGATAGAGATTAGACACAGGTTCCAAACCAAAACCTAATATTGTATCTAATTATTTTGTGCAGATTTAATTGTTTTGTGCAGACTGATTTCATTCATGTGCCACTGAGTCAGAGTTTTTTTTTTACCTCGAGAGTAATGTAGTATACCATGATACTCCCCTGAAATCTGTTGGTCAGGAGAATCTTCTGCACATTTGCTTTATTTTGAAGAAAAATGCATATTATTAACCCTTTAGCTGCTAAATTATTTCCCCGATCGCTTTCACTCTGTTTTGAATCCTTATGTAGTCCTATAAGAGATCTTTCACAGTACTGGATTTTTATGATACTATATGCCACATAAATGGGATGAGTACTGGCACTTGGTGATTTCAGAGGAAATCATTTTTTGTGATATGGGGATAAGGTAAAAAAAAAGTTAACTGTGTGGCTACCTTTGTACAACCAAAATCACTTACCTGTATTCCTTTACGTCAATATTTCTTGCCAGCGAAACTCTTTGTTTCACCGCAGGCATGAGATCCAGTTCTACAGGTAATATTTGCAATTCTTCACCTGAATCATCAGAAAATATGAAACATTTAAACAAATGTTTAGTCATAAATCACAATAAAATTAACTGTCCATGGTCAGACATATTAGATTTGAATAACTTGTGTTATAAGTACTAGCAGACACATGGAAACTATCGAATACAATCATAATGCATCAAACAAGATTTGAACCAGATTCGCTCAGATGGCACCAACTAGCTTCATGATTTGAGTTAACACTTTTTCCATCTTTAATCACACCGCATCTCAATTAAAAATGCAATTTTAGCCAAGGCTTCCATTGTGTATATTTTTAAACTGTGAAATTGGAAATTGTTACTGATAGCAGACTTAACAAGTGGTTAAATAATTATATACCACTACAGGCTAACTATAAGTAGATATATAATTTTGTATTGATTAAAGTTACAATTTGTACAACTCAACACTGACAGAAGTACACTTTCAGCACAAATAAAAAACATGCACACTAAACCCAAGGTAGTGTAGCTCAATACCACAAAACAAGAAAATAGGTACTCTCACCATTTCGTACACCGTGCACTATTTTACGGTAATCTCTGGCATCCTCTGGCCCAACAAACATGACGCTCAGACCCAGGTTGGAGGCACGGGCTGTTCTACCACTTCGATGAATGTAATTCTGTAAGAATATTCATTGAAATTCATGGCTGTTCTATTTACATTCTGGTCATATCTCAAATTAATCATGAAAATAACATAATCAATGCAACACTATTAAAACAATCAAAAATAACAAATGAAACATGAATTGAAACATGTATAAGGCATTGTTATTCAGCTATTGATAATAGTTAACTGCACGGACATCCAAATGAATGAAAACAGACTGTCATTATAAGCATTAAAATGGGTACCAGATAGCAAAAGAAAAAGACCAAGAGGTTTTTTTCACAGAAAAAAAGTGTTTTCACAAGAGGTTTTTTTCATGACTTCACAGAACAACCGTTAAAGAGGGTGTAACTAACAATGTATGGGTAGGACTAGGAAAATATATAATCAATGCCACAGGAACTATCAGCATATATACCCATTACCATTTACTGAAAGAGATGGAACTCCTGAGGGGATGCCCAGAGTGTACAGCTATCAGTTCAGATAATAGTTAGTTAGTTAGTTAGTCGTCAGATCATCATCACTGCAAACTGGACACATCCATAGTTGCTCCGATCTCTCCTTGAGTGTATCCGCCATCACACTTCTGCTGACAGTACCGGTCCTATGCTGGTTGACCATCATTCTTCTGCGCCCTCCAAAATGTTCACCTCTAGCAACACCGCATCTCAATCCCTGATCTTTAATCCTAGCCATTGAAAAGGAATCATCATCCACATTCGTCTCACTCTCGCGTGTTATATCTCTTAAAGAGTTCAAAACATCAGCGCGATCCATCGCCCTTTGCCACAATCGCACATGATGCCAGTTGATCCGCTCTTTCATTGCCTCGAACGCCCACATGTCCCGGCACGAAAATAAATGTAACCGCCTTCAAGCTCGCATTTCTCAAGGCCTCAATCCACTGTTCGCGAACGAGACCCACTTGTACCTTCTTAATCATACTCATAGAGTCACTCAAGATGCAGACCTGCGTTAATTTCTGTGTGCGTAGCCACTCAAATGCCTTGGTCACCGCCATAGTCTCCATGGTCATACTACTCGTAGTGACCGCAAAGGCACCACTTTCCTCCTTGATCGTTTTACCTGCGCACTGAGCTGTAAAGGCCCAAGCACTGCGAACATGCCTAATTACAGATCCATCAGTGTATATAATCACATCCCCCTCTTTGGTATTCTCACTGATTAAAGCCTGCACTTCTTTCTCCACAGCTGTGGGACACCATTCTCTGCATTCCCTGCTAAGTGATACCACTACTCTCAAACAAGTTTCGAAATCTGTGGGTAGACCTATCCATTCCGCACCAACTGCCACATCCTGTAATCGGCACACGCTTTGTATTACATCTTCAGTACGTCCCATCCACGACCTTCCTCTCTTGAGTCTGCTGCCTTTAACTTTCTGTATTTCGGAATGCAACGGGTGTTCCTTATCTGCATGTATTTGAAGGTACGCCCGTGCACGGCAATACTGTAATCTATGCTCAGCTGTTGTGCAGTCAAGTAGGTATAGCATAACTCTTGTCGATGTGTCTCTTGTGCATCCCCGAATGATACGCATTGCTGCATTCTGGACTCTATCCAGTCTTTCGATCTGAGCTTGGCTAAGAGTCAGAATTGCCAGTGCATATTCCACCACAGCCACTACCAAACCCTGGTACAAAATAAATAACAATCTTTGCTCACACTGCGCAGCAGCCATAACCTTCATTGCTGCTAAGCCTTTGCCTGCCCTTATGATAATGTGGTCAACATGTTCCCTGAAACTCAGGCTTCTGTCAAAAAACACACCCAGATATCTCATTGTGCTAGTTCTTTCTAAACTTTTCCCGGACAACGAAACTTGTGGCATGGGTGTCTTTACCATGTGATTGTTCAAGGAAAACCACGTCACGAATGCCTTAGACGGATTAATCACTGCTCCCGTATCTCGACACCAATTTGTCAGTCTGTCCAGCTCCTTCTGTAGTTCCACGACGCACTCTTCTCGATTTCTGCCCTGTCTATACACCAGGATATCATCGGCATATGACATCGTTCTGCCAACACCTGTGATTTGATTGCCAGCGATATGTACTGTGTATACATTGAAAAGTACAGGAGATAGAGGCGATCCCTGTGGCAGGCCAGGGCTAATAACCGTTGGTGTAGATATCCAGTTACCACACTTAAGAACTACAACCCTGTGCATCAGGGCGGCGCCAACCCAATGCACGACAAAAGGATTAACTGCAAGATTTAACAGCTGGTGCATCAAGATATCCAAGGACACCCTATTGTATGCATCCTCAAGGTCTATTGCGACCGCACATGTCTCCATGCGCGAATCGAACCCCTCAAAAACATCCTGCGCAAATATGGCTGCATTTTGCCATGTCTTCTTTCCTGGACGATATCCTCCTAACAATGTTGGTAAACACTTATTTCTTTCAAGATAACACGATACCTTCCGGGCCACAATTTTTTCCAAAAGCTTGCCAATCGTATTCTGCATAGTTATTATTCTGTAGCCATGTATCCTGGTGTGGTCCTTCCCAGGTTTGTGTAGTGGAACTAAATAGCTGTGCAACCAGTCTTCTTTCACTGTGCCCTTTAGAAGGCTATTATTGAACATGTCCGCCAACTCTCCCAACTCCTCATCCGTTCTTCGACTAATGTCATCGTATCTAATGCCATCTGGCCCTGGTGCTGTATTTTTTGTACTTTTCAGTGCCTTCCTGATTTCTTCAACTGTGATTAGCATATGGTTTTCCATGCTCAAGTTCTTACACGTGTCTGTGAGCGTTTTCCTGATTTCTTGATATGCCTCCACATTTCTCTGACCAATTTGTGCGGTGTAGTGTGCCAGCAATGCCGCACCTTTTGTCTGGTCCGTCTTCTGCCAGACGGTATCGTCGCTCTGGAAATCGGCAATAGTCACGCGTCTTGTGAGACCATTCATGGATTTGTGTAACCGCCAGAACAATTTTAGTGACTTTTCGCGTGTTATCTCTTTGCAAAATTCGTCCCATTTTGACGCCTTTGCAATATCTTTGAATGTTTGGACTAAGATATCTTTCTTCCGTTTCCATTGTGCGACCTCCATGGGCTGAGCCGCAACACGTTTCCGTGCCCTTTGCCATAGTGATACTGCTTTCCGTTTCTCGCTCCATGCCCTTTGAACCTCTTCATTCCACCAGGAGGGCCTATCCCACACCAGATTTCCCACTACTTGAGCCTTACGTTTGTCTTGTCGAATTCTGCTCACAACATCCACTCCTCTTCGATCATATTTAAAGGATCTTACCTTTGGCCTTATCTGCTTACTTTTGTCATTTTTTAAGAGAACAACACATGGGAGGTGGTCACTGCCATGATGCCCCAGCACGTCCCATTTGCAGATAGCCACAGCAGCTGATGACACCAATGCCAGGTCGATAGCGCTATCATCATCACCATCCCTGCTTGCCATCCTTGTTATACGGCCATCGTTAAGGCACACCAGGTCCGTATCTGTCAGGGCCTCCTCAAGTTCTCTTCCCTGTTTGTTCGAAGCACTATTGCCCCATGATGTACCTTTCGCATTGAAGTCACCACAAAAGAGGATCTGCTTTTCCTGTTCCATTATCTCCCCTAGGATCTTCCAACCCTGAAGATCAATGCTCGTGTTGCAGGCATACACATTTACAATCATGATTGGGTGCTGGACCCTCACTGCCTGTAACTGGATATTGTGCATCTGAGCTGAAGTCTTCGTGAGTGTAATCGTTGTCACACTGTTTGAAAAATGGCAGCCAATATCAAGCGGCCTAAACGAGGTGGCTCAAAAAGGAAAAGTCACCGGGCGGGTGCTAGAAGAACGAGATCGAAAACAGCTAGGCTAGGAATTAAAAATGTGCGTGTGCTGTTTTGGAATGTGGCCAGTGTACACAAGCGTAGAACAGAGCTAGAAAAGATGTGTTATGAGGCTGACGTCATTGCATTGCAAGAAACACAGCTAGGTGAAAGTGGTAATATCAGGATAGCCGGATTTCAGTGTTTCTACAACAGGCGACATCTTGGACAGGCAATCTTAGTACGCGAGGGTTTTAGTGTATGCGAGGTTGATATGTCCAAGTGGGATAGTTCAGATAATATTTTTCACTAATATTGGTTAGTAGGATGTAGTCCAGAGAATAGAATGTGTGGTATCATGTTTTACAGCTTTGGTATCTGCGACTGGTATGGCCTGACATATCATGGTTTGTAGATCATTTTTGATCAACAAGATGCACTAACTCCACCCCCAAACCTCATTGGTTGCCGATCATAACATTTATGGCAACTCAATGTTGCTATTCTTTGCTGCTCATTTGGACCCAGGCAATAAACAAGCAAGGTAGGTAGATGCAAAGATATGATATTAAGGACAACCTCCAGTACGAGAATGGTGATAAGCAGTTATGGTGCCCCTAAAATAGATTTCTAAAGCAGTGGTAGCGAGGGCCATTATTGTGTCTGCAAAATTCAGAATGGATGGCTGCTCCATGTGTGGATGAAGTACATTAGGGTTCCACATCTGCAGTGAGACACATATATTTTGCCCTGGTAATGCTGGCGTTAGGGTAATGAGAGAGCTGACATACTAGATTAAAGAGCAAATATATCAGGACAGATGCCAATGGGGACATTTTGATTTCCCTATATTCCCCTGTAGACAGATGTGTCGAACCATTGGCATAACTAAAACGGCGATACAACATATTTCCCCTATCTGGACTCAATTCTTCTAGAAATCTGGTAATGATCATTGTCTTGCTACATTATGCTGCTTGTACTTCATGAGGATCAGAACAAATAATATGCAGTAAGATAAATGTTATTGTTGCTCACCCATCACATGATCATCATCATCATTTGTTACACTCACTTTATGAAATTCAGTTAGCGTTATGTCCTTGGCTATGAGTTTGTTGATGGCTAAATAAGTCCTATTCTGGCCGCAAATCTCCTTGGACAGTTCGAGCCTGGGATGACCACTGTAGATGCATTTTTTTTATCTACCCGTGTCTTTCTAGCTACTCTTTGCTATTGAGTGGCTGTATTTCCCTTTTCACAAGATGCTGTGCCTTTTCTGACTGTAAAGCACCATGTAGCTCTGTTTAGTGCAAGTTCTTCCAACGTATCTTAGTCTATTTCAAAGGCTTTCAGCTAGGTCTGTAACATGACTTTGTAGCGCTTCTTTTGGTCACTTTGAGAATATATGCCTTCTGCAACTCTTTGGCGAAGTATATTTTATCTATATATATAAGTAAGTATATTGAGAAGTATCTTTGGCGGGCAATGATCTGGCATACATACCACATGACCTGCCCAATGAATTTGTGTCTGCATCACAATAGTGTCAATGCATGGTATACCAGCTCTGTCATGGACAGTGGTATCTTGTCTTGCAATCTTTATAATTTGTCTAAGATAAGCTGTGTGAAAGTGATTGAGCTTCCTCACATGTCGTCTATATCAATCAATCAAGTGCCATGCCGACTGGCGTAGGCGATCATGTTTCTCCACGACTCTATGTCTTTTGTGTTGTAAATAAGCTCGGTTTGTGAGCTTCTACCGTGCCACGATACAAGCCCATCTAGTAACTTTTCTCTTTGTCGACCCCTATCTCTTCTCCCTTCGATCTTTCCAGTGGTTATTAAGTGTTCAAGCTGTGTTCTTCTCAGCACATGCCCTAGAAACCTCAACTGTCTGCCTCTAATGTTTGATATTTTTACACCAGCATCAATGAGAACCTCTGCATTAGTTTTCTTGGCTGTCCATGGTATTTTCATCATTCTTCTCAGAGACCACATTTCTGTAGCCTCCAATTCACGTTGAATTTTCTTGTTTATAGTCCAAGCTTCACATCCATAAAAAAGAATTGGTTCGATATAACATCTCAGCACCCGAATTCGGGTCTGCATTGATAAACTTCCATTGCAAAAAATGGTTCTCATTTTTTGGAATGTTGATTTGGCTTGTGCTATTCGGCTCTTTATCTCACTTGAGTATCTACCTTCTGATGTTAACAGGGTGCCAAGATATTTCACTTTTTCATCTTGTGCTAATTTTGTGTTATTAATTATTATGTTGCATCTTGGTGGTTTATGTCTCTTTGATACAACCATTATTTCTGTTTTCTTCTTGTTTAAACTGAGGCCTTTGTTTTCACTTTCCTTCACTACTTTATCTAATATTCGTCTATATACAATATAAATTAAATAAAAACACATATGTGAATATTTGTGTATCCTGAATTACATGACAAACAAAATTAATTCATTTACCTCCATGGTTCTTGGCACCTGATAATGTATGACATGGTCAACATTTGGAATGTCCAGCCCTCTTGCTGCAACATCTGAGGCCACCAAGAGCCCTTTGCTGTCACCTGAAAAATCAAAATTAAATTAAATATTTTTTAAATTTTTCTTTGTTTGTTTGCTCTTAACATGTAGCAGTCCAGCTAAAAATAACGTATACTTCCTCTGACACCCAGCCATTTTTTATGACATGGTTTTTCTGCATGTAGTAGCTTTTTTTGCCATAACGTTTTTATTTATTGAGTTATTTCAAATTCGGAGACAATAGAGATAAGTGGATGCTGGATATGATTTGGGGGTGTATTTTCTTGCGTGTGTCAGTGTTGTGTACAATCAAAATCGAGAATGTGGACAAACGCACACAAAGAACTTTCTGTGTCAAGGTTATGCTTAGGCCTAGTTGAAGAAAACACGGCTCCTGAAATTCCTCATCGCAAATTACTTCAATTACATCACTATTGACCTTTAGCAAGCTGGATTAAAATTGCACAATCTATCCACGGCCATTGGATTCTTTTTTGAAAATTTGAGGTTTTCTTTTGGTGGTGTTTGAAAAACGAACTGTTTTATTGTTAGAGATTTTTAAATAATTTTAGCACATCTAAATGAATTGCAAATATGTTTGTAATTTGTTTCTTTGTATTTACGACAAAGGAGTAAAGGCGTTTTTCCACAAAAAATAAACAAAAAAGCAACCAAACATGGGTGTTTGGAAAATGCAATAACAATTTGTTCCTAGATGTTCCTAGGTTGTATAGATGGAAAACAAAATAAAATCAAAAATATTTTTTTTAATTGCTTTTCTTAATCACATTTATTTCTTTTCCGATGTGGCGACCATGAAAACATTTTTCACACTAAAGTCTATTGTATTTATGTAGTTTCATAACCAAACTAACGTAATATTGTTAGGAAAATAATAAAACGTCGCCAGTGTGTTGTCGGGGCCCAAAAGGGGAGCAAAGAATAGCAACACTGTTTACCTTCCACGCATGTTGTAAAAGGCGACTACGGAGGTTATGGGATGGAGTTGGCTGTCTCATCCCATATAGGGTCAGTGACCCAAAGCCATGCTGAAGTCGGATGTGTCAGGCCGAAAGGCGCAGATATCACAGCAATGCTGTAAACCATGACACAACGCATTCCGTTCTCCGGACTACATCCTGCTAATTTAAAGGAGTTTGAGAACGAATGCAGAAGAAGATGAATAAATCATGTAAAAATAACTTACCCTGTCAAAAAAATTGTTCTCTATAGAGTTAGACCTAGTGTTGGCAATCCAGTCAATACATTAGCCTCATACTTGTTCCATGTCATATCATAACGAAACCAAAGTGTTTTCTACTTTGAAAAAAAAACGTAATTACCAAGAATTTTCTTACTATAAGAATCACAATCCATAATGATTTTACTGAATGCCAGATAAAACTAAAGTCTATAAAAACCCGATTAATGCTGCTTGTTGCGATTTGCTAATTTGGACCAATGGCTCGAATTTTAAATTACATCTCCCCTATTCTTCTCTCATGCTAACACAGTGGTGGCAAAGGAAGTGTAATCGAATAGCTAGCCATGATTCACCGATTAGTCACATGATCATTAAACATCATGTTGTTTCTGTCACTAAATCAATGCATTGCAATGGCTGCAAAACTGCACCAACAGATGTTTACAGAAAGACATCCGTTGGCGCAGTTTTGAGCCAGTGGCATGCTAAAGGTTAAATATATCACATCCTGGCAAAAGCAAAGATGAATATATCCACCTTATTATATTGTGAAATGTGGAAACTGAAAATAAATACACAGAAAACTGCTCTCTCAAAGCCACAAAAACAGCACACAAAAATCTGTCAACATTAACATGAGTTAGCAAAGAAAAAGTCCCGTCTGTCATGGAGTAAACCTACATTGTACCTACATCCGAACTGTCCAATGACATTTACAACTCGATAGGGCTCATCAGCCATCTACATACTCATTATCAAAGACATAACTCTAATTGAATTTTCAAAAGTGGATGTAACAAATGGTCATCATCACTTGTGATGGACGAACAACAAAAACCTACACAGAAAAAAACCAACACTAAATGATCACAATGACAATTTCAAAGACAAACCAAGTAAAAATCTAAACCTCATTAATTCCACCAACTGTATCTCGGCTATGTGAGATCAGTAATGGATTATAACCTTCCTCTCCATATTATTGTAAATAATTCTACCATTTCATTTCTGCATCGAGCACATAACTAAATTCTGAGACTAGTTTGTTATGATATCTTCTACATAGCAAGAGTAGTGCATCATCTTATCTTCAAATATTCATGTGCGACCCTGCAGTGGATACCTGGATATAGTAATTAGCAGGAAATGAAACAGCAGGCAGACTTGCAAACCCCACTGAGGCCAGCACCTTGATGTGGTGATGTTGAGCCATCAGGGACCGGAAACTACCTTGTCGGGCAGTCCCACTCAAGCAGGACCATAGCCTGTGCTGAAGTCGGAGGCAATCAGCCAAAAGGCACACAATAATCAGGATGCCACGTACAAAACACATTGGGAACAAGTCTATATCCAATAAACATAGGCATGTTTTAAGTGAACAAAAGAAGAAGACTTGCACAATGAGGTGTCTCATAACAGCAAAAGGAATGATCCTCTGGCATGACAAAAGTTAAAACATATTCTAAGAAACAACATCAGGGAAATCTGGCCAAACATGTGAGAAAAATGAGCTTACTGGTCGAAACATATTTTGTGAAATGACATGACCAAATGACAATGACAACATAAAAAAACTCTGCAGGAGAAACCAATTCTTTATTCTTCAGTTTCAAACAGGACATCCGAGAGTCAATAGCCATTTAAACTGTATCCACCCTCATCATGAACACATATGTAGACACATCTCTCATACAAACATAACAGCTGAAAACCTTATTAATGACTATCGTTCCATCTCACCTACAAGGGAAAATAAAAATGAGATTCCAGGAAGGACATCAGTAACACTTACTAAATCAGACGACCTGTACTGTTTAAAGAATGACATTAAGCTGTCAAGAGCAGATAAACTCAACAGCATTTAGATTCTGACAACAACATAAAGATTAAAAAATGAACACAAAACTGAAACAGAAAAAGCATACTTGCAAATCTATCCAAATTTTTCAGTCTCTGCCTCTGCTGCATATCAGCATGGAGCGGCAATGGATGTCGCTGTAAAAGAGTTAACAATGATACCAATCGTCGCAGGCAATCTTTGCTGTTGGCAAACACCAGTGTCCTTCCAGGATGACGACACAAGAAGTAATACAAATAAAAATCCTGAAAGTATTTTTAAAAAACCATTAAATTCAATCTAAGCAAAAACAATTGTGTAAATAAATGTCCATAAAAATGTTGAAAAAGAACACAAATGCTACATTTAAGCTACCCTTAGAAATCAGCCGAGATGAAAGTTACATACCCTCAAATAATGTGACATACGATGACAAGATTTCTATTGTAAATAAGTTTGTAATTTTCCCACATTCTGCAGAGATGAAGGAGATATTTGCATCAATTGATTTGTTCCCTCCAGCTATATTCCAAACTGCTATTAAATGTTATATAAGTTTTACTGATTTGTTCCCTCCAGCTATATTCCAAACTGCTATTAAATGTTATATAAGTTTTACTGATTTGTTCCCTCCAGCTATATTCCAAACTGCTATTAAATGTTATATAAGTTTTACTGATTTGTTCCCTCCAGCTATATTCCAAACTGCTATTAAATGTTATATAAGTTTTACTGATTTGTTCCCTCCAGCTATATTCCAAACTGCTATTAAATGTTATATAAGTTTTACTGATTTGTTCCCTCCAGCTATATTTCAAACTGCTATTAAATGTTATATAAGTTTTACTGACTTGTTCCCTCCAGCTATATTCCAAACTGCTGTTAAATGTTATTTTAGTTTTTTCTTTCAATCAAATTTAATCTTTTATTGCCGCTCAAAATACTTTTTATTCATAATCAACAACCTATAACCATTCAGGGCTGTCAGGGTACTGCATTGGATGCATCAATACAGCCCTCCAATTATTTATTCTTCAGCAAAGTGGATAGTAGTACACAAGTTGTCCATTCTCTGGTGGTGTCTTTTCACTAATTTCATCTTCTGCTGTTCCCTGCAGGATCCAATGTTAACCTCACATGTTCAAATAATGCAAAATTTCAGTGCACAATATATTAATTAATTTTAACTACTGCACAATCTTTTATCTTAGAGGTTATCTTATCCCACACCCACCAAGTTCAACTACTGCACAATCTTGTATATTAGACCCCACAAGTCAAAGTTCAACCACTGCACAATCTTGTATATTAGACCCCACAGGTCAAAGTTCAACCACTGCACAACAGCCCACTTCCAAGATTAGATCTATAAAACATGAAACATACACACAAATATATGATCTAACAATAATCAATAATGTATCACACATAATATGATGCAACAGTCATCAATACTCACTCTATCCAAATCTTCTCACCTTTTCCTCTGCTTTACAGTTCACACGCAGTTCAGTCAACGTTTGAGCAACTTTGTCCTTTGGTGTTAAGTCTATGATCTTAGGCTTAGATCCCACACATATACGTTCTGTTAATGTTTCTGAGAACAAAGAATCGCAATAGTTCTAAGAACTGAATAAATTACATTCTTTAGTACAGATATATCCACATGCAGATTGAAGGTCTCATTATTGTCCGATCGGACCGACCATTATACAACATTAAACTCTCATTAGATGACGAGGGGCATGGTAGCCTAGTTGATAGTGAGCTTGCTTTCTATCACTGGATTACAGCATGCCAGGTTCAAAATCAGGTCAGGACAAAAAAATCTGTGTTGTGATTTCTCGCTTGACACAACCACTCCTGTTGTTGACTCAGCTGTAAATGAGTACCTGAAGCATGAGTTAGGGGAGGTTAAGACAGCAAGGAAGGAAACTGGTCACCCCACCTAATAGTTGCTGTGGCTTAGTACATGAAGAACTATCTTCATCCGCAACGGCAGATTGCTGCCATTGGACATACCTCTACTGTACCTAGATGATATGCCAATATAGTATTTCCTCTTGACAAAGCCATTGGTCCCACAGTTTTTCATCTGTACAATTACATTTCCGTTGTGGTGCAACATTCAGTTTAATCCTGCATTGCACATCACTCTAGCGGAATCAAATGAGCTCCAATTCTGAATGTAGTCCTAACTATTAATGTGTACATATTGTCCCGGCTATGAACAAGTGACCCATGTATGTAATGAAAAGCAATTCTGTGCAAGACATGACAATTGCCTTGTAGAGCCCAGAAACAGGCAAACATGTTAGCCCTGCATAATTGGAGCCCCCTTGGACGGTGGGGGGAATGGTAGAAAAGCCACAAAACTCCTAGAGTTTGCCCCCTCTGAGAGTTAGTCTTCTAAGGTATGAAATAAAGCACTGGATAAACCACCCCATTTACATAGGATGCAAGAGCTAATCGCTCATACACAGAGGATCAACACAAGCATATTTTACCTGTACAAATGTAAAACAGAAGCACCGCAGCATTTGTGGAACCAGTGTGATAATAATAAAAGTGATTTTTGAGGCATGCAATGGCATCCCTTTGAAGGCTATTGACTGTTGAATAAGCAAATCTTGAAATTGTGCATACATGTTTATTTTACTTCTGACACATTCATTTGTTACATATTCATAGAGAATGATTATATCTGCGGAGATATCGTGAGTAAATCTTGTGATCTGAGGGTGAATCTTAACATGTTCATGCATTGCTGGTAGCATGTTCCGAGCAAGAATCATAATCTTATCTTCTAGGTCATTTGTATCCATGGTTTCGCTCACTTGACATCTGCACAGCATTTTCTCACCCGCCCCTGAATCGAACGACACAAAAATATGGTGTCTGATATCATTAAAAAAACTGACAGAACCTGCTTAGAATAAAACTCAGTTCATGTGGAACAAAATAATAATGGTATGTAAAATGTGTCCCAATCTAGCATCCACTAGTTTCTGCAGAATGCATTAGTGGGGAAAGTGTATATGACAACAACTTCTCATGGTGATTTTGTTTTATGTAGGACACAGAATGGCAAGTTTATTCATGTGAGTTATGATGACGTCAGATGTGTCTGGCCATTGACAGAAATAAAACAGTGACAATGCATTTCCATTCTCTGGACTACATTGAACTTCAATTGAAACAGAGTAAAACTGCAATAATACTAATTTCTATTACTCAGTATGCCTAGCCGCAATCAACAAATATTTATATTCATTAGACCATTACACCATAGGTCAAAGGTAAAAATCATATCATGTTCAGCTTTGCCAGAGCACAGAAGAACTTTTAAGATTTTTTGCGAGCACCATCAGCTAGTATTAGATCCAAACTATAAAGGAGCCAAATATTGTCCATCTATATACTTTTCAAGGAATTGAGAACCTATAGAGAACCCCAAAAGTAAAGAGCTCTGGGGTTATCCATTTGTATATATAGATTAGAACATTTTCTAGGAGTTAGAAATAGTTCATGATGAAGAGGGAACATTAGAATTCGCTGTTGTATTTATAATGTAATGTGTAGCAGATAAGTTACAGAAAATAATCATGCAACAATTTTAAGGGTATAATCCTTTTCTTCCAACAAAAAATAACAATGTGTTCTACAGAAACCTATACAAGCCAAAATTTTAAATAATGCTATTATTTTGTTCATGTGCACCAAGACACGAGCAGATATGGACATTTTTGCACTTGTTCTTAAACTTCTGTTAGATAGCAGGATTCAGTCTGGAGATAAGAATACAGGTTTACAGCTTTGCTGCAATATTGCATCCCTTAGTTCAATACATCAAATTCAGAACAGCATATTGTAACAACTTACTGAGTTTGTCCTCTCCTACCACTTTTTTCTTCATCTTATTTAAGACCCGCTTTGGAGTTCCAACTTCCATTGTCAGGGTAGCTGACATGACAAAAGTTTGCCTGTTCTTGACTCGTCGTGGACTTCTGTAATAAGTTTAGAATTAAAAAAAGATAAAAGACAGAACCAAATTAAACCATAAGATAACGCTGACGGTGAATGTGCTGGGCTATTGACATAAATAAAACACAGTGCATATCTATTCTTTGGACTACATCCTGCTGATAATTTAGTAGATCATTGCCTTGCTACAAGAGAGTTCCGGAGAGAATTTGAGAACAATCAGTTTTAAAATATCACCTATCTATTGTGTCATTAAGCGGAAGAGGTGGGGGGAGGGGAGAGGAATACAGAAAGGAGGAGGAAGAGTTGGAGTTGTTTCTCTTTGGCCAAGGTCAGCCCATGTCTAAGGTTGACCACAGCAAAGATCATTGATAAAATCCATATCCTCGTATGACTTCGGCTGAAGAACGAGAAAGACTATAATACCCTGGTGAGAACCGCTGTTCTACAGAGACCCTTGTTGTTTAGCCAGTTTTCTTTTACTTTCAATTATCTTTGAATGTTTCTATTAAGATCTTTTTGGTCCATGGTATTTTGAGGATTCTTCTGTGAACTATTTTGTTTCAAATATTGCAGTTTTGTTACAGCCCCTTCAGAGTACCACAATATATACTTTAAAGGATATATTATCTGGTATCTTAGACCCCACCCCTAACCTCCCCCCCCCCCCCCCAAGTCAAGATTAGCTACTGCAAAACAGTCAAGTTCTAGTGCAGCTTTCAGAAACATTGGCAGAGCATACGCCTAAGCTCATAGACTAAACACCAAAGGACAAAAACGTCCAGAATTTTCACACTAGAATGTTCTTCGTCTTCTTCTTCTGCGTTCATTCTCAAACTCCTGCGAGATCTCTTGTAGAAGAACAATGGCCATACTAGATTTCCAGCAGGATGTAGTCCAGAGAATGGAAATGCGTTGTGTCGCCGTTTTATTTGCGCCAATGGCCCGACACATCCGTCTTCGGCGGGGCTCTAGAATGTAACATTCAATACTCTAGAATACCATGCTCTAGATTATTCATGCTAAAATGTAATATTCTAGAATATTCATGCTAGAATGTAATACTCTAGATTGTTCATGCTAGAATGTAGTACTCCAGAATATTCACGATAAAATGTAAGAATATTTATCCTAGAATATAATACTCTAGCATGTTTCAACTATAATGTAATACTCTAGAATATTCATGTTTTAATGTAATATTCTAGAATGTAACACCCCCTTCTTACTTGTTCATCATTTCAAACAACTTTGTGAGCTCCTCGTAATGTCCCTTCTCAATCATTCTATCAGCCTCATCTACCACAAGAGAAAGAACTCTGTCCAGCTGCCCAAGGTGTTCGTTCCCCTGTCATGAAAAAAAATTAAGAACTTGCACAATCAACTTCAGTTAAAATACAACATGTACAATTATAGCAAATGTTCAATAAACAAAGCTCCTGGTTGTTTGCACATATATTTATGTTGCTTTGCACGTGTGGAAATCAGGGCCTGGACTTCTAGTGAAAAGATTCCAACTTTACTTCTTAAAGTGAAAAGAATATGGTCACTGTGTTCTTTATAGGCATGTCGTAGAAGGTGAAAGGGAAATTGGAGGATAGGCTGACAATTTATCATCTGTTTAAAAAATCATCATTGTCACATCTTGTATTATCATTTCTAACTTTCGTCTTTCCCTCCAGGGCCAGGTAAATGGAACACATTATATGGAACAATACAAAAGCTCACAAACACATGCATATATTACGCAATAGCATTGGGTCAAAGGGCATGAGCCCATGGAGCGCTGGATCAGCAACCAACCAACCAACTTTTGTCTTCTATCAAATAATTCTCAAATATGATGAAGAGATGCAGGGCAGCGAACATTGTCCTTTTGTAGCAGACTGCTAGGTGATGGGGGATGGTATATGTGCCAATACTGTGTGAGGGTTAAAATACAATACTTTTGTAGCAGACTGCTAGGTGACGGGGGATGGTATATGTGCCAATACTGTATGAGGGTTAAAATACAATACTTTTGTAGCAGACTGCTAGGTGACGGGGGATGGTATATGTGCCAATACTGTATGAGGGTTAAAATACAATACTTTTGTAGCAGACTGCTAGGTGACGGGTGACGGTATATGTGCCAATACTGTATGAGGGTTAAAAAATCTGACAGAAGAAAGTTGAGATAGCTGGCTCAGAAGTGTGCACTGTACTCCTGGAATGACATGGTAAAACTGGGATACTGACACACTTGTATGTCTCCCTTCGAAGACTAACCATTTGACCACTAGAGTCACATCTATTGGTAGAACACTAGAGTCGAGGGAGTCACTTTTTTTTTAAAAATACCCGGTACTTGTTTCGCAGGGATCCATATTCTATTTTGTATAATTCAGAGTTCACACTTTCTCTTTGTATTTACATCGTGTGAATATCATGTCTGACAGAATTTTAAATGAAATTTTAAACAGTGGCTCAGTTTTGACACAACTTACTATTTATTCACTATTTATTGAGCGTGTGTTGCCAGGGCCCGAAAGGGGAGCAAAGAATAGCAACACTGTTTACCTTCCACGCATGTCGTAAAAGGCGACTAAGAAGGTTATGGGATGGAGTTGGCTGTTCCATCCCATATAGGGTCAGTGACCCAAAGCCATGCTGAAGTCGGATGTGTCAGGCAGAAAGGCGCAGATATCGCAGCAATGCTGTAAACCATGACACAATGCATTCCGTCTTCGGACTACATCCTGCTAATCTGCAGGAGTTTGAGAATGAACGCAGAAGAAGAAGTTAATTGATTTAATCAATTTTGGTGTTTTATTTTTATATGTGTTTCTTTAAAAAGGTCCCAGTTTGACCAGAACTTGGAAAAAGTTTGTGTTCTTTTGTTTATTGCTATTCATTTATTTCTCTATTTGATATTTAGTATCGGTTTACAGTAACATATTTCTCTATATAATATTTAGTAGAGGCTTACAGTAACTTTATTACTTAATTAAGTATCGCCCATCCAGAACCTGCTCACAGGTATCCTTTTCCTGTTCACAGCTAAAGCGGCTATTTCACCATCATTATCACTAATGTGTTATGTTCATTCAACGTCAAATACGGTGCAAAAACCAGCGCTCTCAAGTTTGGGCGATACGATGATGCTGAGTATAATTCTTAAATGCTGTTGAGACGCATAACCATGCCCTCTTTGATGGTTGTTCTGCTGCAGTCTTCCTCTCTTTATTTTCCTATCTCGTATGCTGTTTAATGTGTACAGTGGTAGTCTATATTCATCAAATTTAAATACATGTACGATAGAAGTCCATTATCTTTTTTTTTTCGGTTCATGTTTGGATAACGGGACGACCTTCCTAATTTTTTATAAAATCTGTGCAGACCACAAATTTTATGTAATTCGGTGAAATCACTGACTGCTGACTATTAAAAACTGGCTAACTTAATCGTAAATTTATTTAGAGTATCAGCGACCGATAAACATGTAGAACGTTTGTTACAATCGTGAGGACTGCTGTTGGATGCTAAGGTCTGCGAATCACACACAGAGTGCCACCCATACAACCATCCTAAATAAATATCTTCAACCACGTCTGGGTAATTATAGCTAAGGGAAATATCCATAACCTTCATAAATATATCCCCCCCATCCACCGATTGGTAATTATAGACAAAGGAAATAATCCCAATAACACTTGTCATTTATTTCGTTTCGCTTTCTGCAAAAAAGGTAGTTCCATTATCCAAACATGAACCTTTTTTTCTTCTTGTAGAACATGTTGCTTTTTGGGGCCTACTTATTTGTTTGTTTGATTTAAATTCTTCCCAGTCAATACTGAAGAATATTCAAAGATATTTGCATATCCACTGGTAATAAGTAACAAGGTGTCAGTGTTACAACAGTCAAACTCACAATAGTGTTGTGTTTTTCTAAACGAGCACATTTGTTGATTCCATGAGTTGTCAGGAATCAAACAGTGAGAAAATAATAGCATAAATTTGTTATATCATGCATATCATAAGAGGCAACTAAAATGGTTATGAGGGTTGGACTGGTCATCCCAACCTGTAGGTAAAGTGACAACAACCACACAAAAAACACATACTAAAGATGGATGTTCTGGACAGAAATGCAAATATCGAAGCCAAACTACAAACCATGACAACAAATTTTATTGTGAGCACAATGTCAGGTGTGAATAGATGCATGCACACAATGTCATGAAAATAAATACTTGAACACACTGTCAAATCTTCTTCTTCAGCATTCATTCTCAAACTCCCACTGGATCTCTCTTGTAGCAGGATCATGATCCATTTTAGATTTCCAACAGGATGTAGTCTAGAGAATGGAAATGCGCTGTTGTAGTTTTATTGATTTATTTGTTGCAATGGCCCGAGACATCCGTATTCAGTGGGATACTGTCAAATGAGAATAGATACTTGAGAACATTGTCAAGTGAGAATAAATACTTGAGAACATTGTCAAGTGAGAATAGATACTTGAGCACAAAGTCAAGTGAGAATAGATATTTGAGCACAAAGTCAAGTGAGAATCCTAGCAGAGATAAGTATTTTAATAAAAACAGGCATATAGTCTTGCATCCAATGATTAGTCCAATAAAAGCTACAAACACATGTCAATACCTCTTCAATAAGCTGCCAGAGACGTCCCGGAGTAGCTATCACAACATGAGGTCTCTTTGTTAGGATTCTTCTCTGCTTCTCAATAGACATACCTCCAACAACAATCGCAAACTAAGTTGTATGAGACAATATTAACATGTCAGCAGTTAATGATATGGAAACTGTGAACTCGATTATAAAAATATATCTATCTATCTATTTATCATCATTTCTACTTGTGCCGTTAAGCGTCATGGGGTGGAGGTTGCCTTTGCCCATTTGGGTCACACTGGCCATGGTCAGCCCATGTCTGTTTAAGGTTTCTTTGAATGTATGTCTCCATCGACCTAGTTCTTGGTGAAATATATATATGATAACAAATAAGACTGCAATCCAGATCTGGTTAAAATACAGCACCTTGCTATAAGATGAATCCATGTCAACTAACTGGATCAACAAGCACTTCTCTCCTGTGACATAGATATGGACTTTTCTTTTTTTCGGCATGTCCAAACTTCTGCCAGCTAGCAAGATGTAATTATTTTTCTGCAGACTAGCAGGATGTAATTATTTTTCTGCAGACTGGAGAACAGCATATGTTGCCTCATAGTTTACAGCTTAGCACCGTTATTTGTTCTTTTTGGCCTGACACATCTGACTTCACAAATTCTGGGTCACTTTGATCATCTATGGGATGGGACAGCATACGTTACCCCCAAAACCACATTAGTCTCCTCTTACAAGATCTGTGGCAGATGATAGTTATGCTATTATGTGCTACCTTTTGGAGTCCAGCAACAAATGGGTGGCAGGATGTGATTGCCAGCTGAAGATGGATGTGTTGAGCCATTGGTGCAAATAAAGCGGTGACACAACACATTTCTATTCTCTAAACTACATCCTGCTGGAAATCTAGCAGGCCCACTATCTTGCTACAAGAGAGATCCAGCAGGAGTTTGAGAATTAACGCTGAAGAAGTAGTATTGTGTTTGACAGCTTGGCTGTGATATTTCTTCTCTTCAGTCTGACCCTTCTGACTTCAGTATTCATTTTGTATCAGTGTGAGCTTCAGAAGAATGGGAAAGCCAACCTCCTCTTAGCTTCCTTTTGATGATCATGCAGTTTCCAGCTATACTATTGTTACATTTTGTCCCCCATCTTGATAAAGGAAATTTTTGATCAATATGTTGTTTGCTTTAACTTGTATTTGCTCTACCCAAATCTATTATTACATATGTTCTATTTTTTAAATTATATTGATTTACCACATCAATACAAAAATATGAAATCATTTATAATTCTATAACGGTGAAATTTGCTTACCGTAATGTCAGTGTATTTTGCTAGTGCTGTTAGATGTTTTTTCACCTGTACAGCCAATTCCCGAGTCGGTTCCAGAATTAGTGCCAGAGGTGGATTTTCCTAGATAGAAAATAGGACAGTCTAAATGTTGCACTAATTAAATCCAATACATGTTCTGATCGGTTGAGAATTCTGCGATCTCGCCACTACTCTTAAGAAAATTATTCAACAAGGTGTCATGTCTTTTAATATGTCCAAAATACTTTGATCTTTATTTCCATTAAAAGTTTATTTAATATAAAATGTTGTTTTAACCTCTTTGTTCATTTTCTTCTCTTTCCAATACGTTCTCCCTATACTTCTATATATCCAAATCTCAAAGGCACCAATTATGTCTTCTAATTGTTTGTTCATTGTCGATATCTCTGAGCCATACATTAATATAGAATAGTTTTTATAATTAAATAATGTAGCATTTTCAAATTCACACTTTTAGATTGTAATTTGTTTAAATATCAACATTTTCCTTATGTTATTGAAAGTGTACTTTTAGCCATTCACATTCTCCATTTACCTTCTGTTTTACATCTACTCTCGAGTTGCGTTCACCACACTGGAAACAAGTTTACGTAACCAGTAACTGAAACAGTGTTAGCCAGGACAATAAAAAAGACAGAAGAACAATATATAGGAAAACAGTTTCATCAATGACACAACATCCTAACGATGACACAACATCCTAACAATGACACAACATCCTAACAATGACACAACATCCTAACGAAACACACCTTTATCTCATCAGCAACCGTTTCTTCATCATTTTCATTAGACTCCATATCTACATCATGAACTTCCATCTCTATTTCATCTGTACTGGTAGATTCCAATCTTGCAGAGCTTAGAATTCTTGCAAACATAGGGATACCAAATGCCAAGGTCTTTCCACTGCCCTGAAAGTTTTCAAAAACTATAAGATATTTCTTAGGGGATGTTAACAAACTGACCACAACTATATGTTTCATATTTAATAAAATAATCATAATATAATCTGCAACATGTTGGGATTGTACAGCTGCCACATTGGAGTGATCAACATAAAGAAACTTGCCAAACATCCCTACACTAAGCCACAGAATGCAGAAAAAAATCATGCCCTGGCCATGATTTGATTTGGACAAAGTCAAAATATTCATTTTCCTCTCTTCTCATTCCACCCTCAACTACTCCCTGCAGGGTAATGTTTGAAAGGGAAAAGTGTCTCGATACATGTCCTTCTTCTTTTCCTTCTTCAGCGCTCATTCTCAAACTCCTGCTGGATATCTCTTGCAGCAGGACCATGGTGATATTAGATTTCCAGCAGGATGCAGTCCAGATTGGAAATGTGTTGTGTCACAGTTTTATTTGCGACAATGGTCAGACACATCCATCTTTGGCCAAGATACATGTCCAAACCATACAAGCTTACACCATTTCTCCAATGTCAACAATGCATCCTGCCAACCTGCAAGCTGTGTTATTTTGTCTGATAAATATATTGCTTCAATTTCTTTATGGCAGATAATTAATAATAAGCAGTGCATTTATGGGAATGCATCTGTCGACGGGTGTATATGCCAGCAAATGACGTCACTAATAATCCGTGAGCGTATCAATACACCCGTTGCTATGCTCCGATTCATCATTTATGACACCACACGAAGTTAGGCTCATGTGACTAATGATTTGCCTCTGTCAAAGCTAGGAATATGTCACTACCACCCCGCTCATATTGTAAGAAATATGAATATATAATTAGAATGGTGTCCAATCGAAATATCTCTAGATCTAATGTTGAACAGCATGGTGTGGTTATGGATCGACATAGTAAGTGACATCTGCATGTTTGATGTGTTTTTGTTTTATTTGGTGCAATATTATCAGAATGTGCATTTATTTATGAAATAACAAATATAATAGGTCTAGATAAGTTATCAGGAGTGCTAGATATTGGCATTGAATACAATTACGTTGTATGTTATTCTAGACCAAATTTGAGAATGACCGACATAACATGTGAAATATACATGTTTTATTTGTTTACTCAGTCCATATTATGTTAATTTGGTTATGATACATATATATAAAGCAGGCATGGGTATTTAGGAAGATTTTTATCAGTGTTGCCACACACAGTGCTCAAGTATCAGGTGCATCAAAAATTTTTATTTGTGATCTTCCCCCAATTTTCAACTTCACAGCTTGCTCACACCTTTCATATTACACATATGATAGCAACAACAAAAAACAATTATAACCTTTTCATTTATGTGTACAAAAATTATTTTAAATCTATAAAAACAAAAAAACGTTATTTCGTTTACCAAACGCTCACAAAAAATAATGCACGTTGTCAAAAAAGAATCCAGGCCCAGGGGAAAGATTGTGTATTTTATTGTGGGGTTCTACGGGTTAAAAGCGGTTGAAGTAACATATAATTAAGTTGTAATGCCATACTGTTTCAGCTGCTGCCAAAATGTCTCTCCTATCCCTGATTGCACTTGGAAGAGCCATATTTTGTATTGGTGTAGGGGTATTAAAACCCTGATCTTGTAAGGCTTTCAGGAGAACATCTGGTACATATAAATTCTTCCACTCTGACATATCTGAAACATGAACGAAAAGTTGTAAACATGATTTGAACATTTAAGTTATACATTTTTATAGCTGAAATAAATTGTGTTCAATGAAGTAAATTGATAATGTGAAATAAAATATACCTAAATAGTGTTATCAAACTTTCCATCTGTCCATTCCATACACCCATAGCCCGGTAGAGTAGTAAGGGTACATGATCGCTGAAGAAGAAAGAAGTACGGGTACCACATTGCAGACATCAACACTCAGTGGCCTCCAATTTTTATTTTCATCGATGCCGCTGAGCAATGAAAAATAGACATTTCCAATTCTTGATTCTGCATATCAGTGATTTTCTTTGTCCTCCTATGTTTTTTTCAATCTTTCACTGTTCCCTGTAGTATCATTTATAGCAAGGAATCATGTTGGCATACATGTCAAAACTATGCAAGTTTTCACCGCTTCACTATTAAAAGTAATGGTTCCTGTGGCCAGTAAACATCTCTATTATATTTCTTAAATACACATTAGTCTTATGTTCTCTGTAGATTTGCAGAATTAATCTGTAATATTTGTATTCGAAGATCTTTCCATACCTACAGTGAGTGTCCAACTCTGACAACCATACAAAACAATAGAAAGAATGATGAGTTATAAGTTTGATTTTCACTGTAACACAGATGTTTTTCCAAATTAAATTAGACTTTACAAGTTGATAAACTATCAAACAATCTTCCTTCTCTGACTCTGAAACTCCTGCAGGTTTACTAGATGTAGTCATCATACCATCCTGTTATTCTTGATGTATTTAACTCTAGAATTTCTGTGTTCATTTTCACACTCCTGATGGATAGCTGGAGAACATAATGCGTTGTGTCATGGATAACAGCTTGGCTGTGATCTCTGCACTTTTCGGAAGGACACATCCAATTTCAGCATGGCTTTTACTGCATTTTTACTTATGACGTGAAAATACCCCCCACTCCTCAATTAGAGTCAGACCTCCTAGATATACAAAAGGCCAAAGCACAGACCATTAATTCAATGTCACAAATGTCTGATAAAACTTACCTAAGTGTTCATTTTCTCTGATTGTGGTTGCAATTTCTTCTTCTTCATCATCGCTGTTAGGTTCAAGGTTGCTATTCACTGGTATTTCTTTATCCTCAACTGCTACTTTAGATTTTTTTCTGTTTCTTCTCTTTTTCCTGGTTCTTTGTGAATCTTTTGTAACAACATCATTTATTTGGCTACTAGACTGTGGTTCAACAGAAGCTTCATCATTAACTTTGGAAGAAATTAACTTTTCTCTACAACTTTTTATCTTCTTAGATGTGTTTCTCTCAGAATCAGGTTTTGTTGCTACATTTCCTTCTAATTCACTGTCCAACTCTGAATGTGTATCTCCAATGACAATTATGCCATCTGTACTTTCAACAACTTTGTTATCATCATCATGAAAATTAGATTTTTGTACCTGAAGTATATTACTTCTGTTACGTTTCCTACGTTTCTTTTGACTGCTAGTAATTTGCAAGCCATGAACTGCATTATTTGTGTCATCTTTATTATTTACAACTTCGGTGTTTGAGTTTATTGCACTTTGAGTCTGTTCTACCTTAGAGGTTACATTTTCAACATTTTGTTTAGTTTTGCCATTTTTCCGTTTCTTTTTATTGATTGGAGTCACAGCAGTAAACTCTGAGGTTGTGTCCTCAACACTTTCAATTTTCCTTTTCCGTTTCTTGCCTAACTTGGATCTTGGGACTTCATCCTAAGAAGATAAAATAAATAATTACCGAATGCATATTTTTTTAAACGGAACTAGAAACTTGTAAGAAGTTCATAAGTGAATAAAAGTAAATTAAAAGTAAAGTTAACCCATAACATTTAACTGCCGTATGGGTGTGAGATGTTAGCTACCTCATATTTCAGAGGCTCTGTTATATGAGGGCAGTAGCCATCTCCTCTCCCTCGCATAAAAGGTAAATGGATTGATCATTACCCCCATAACTGGCCCAGTATGTACCTAGAGGGAGAATTGTTATAATTTATATAAATAAGGAGATCTCTGTGGCATAGTGGTTAAATCATTCACCTTCTGCTCACATTCTCTCATTGCACATTTGTCTTTTTGTGGCAGATGCCTAGTTGATGAGGAATGATAGATGTGCCATCAATGCGGATGGCTCAGTAAATCGGACAGAGGAATGATGTTGGCCCAGAAGTGAGTGCTGTGCTTCTAGCAGGATGTGCTAATCCTGGCAAACTGGGATGCCTCCCTTCCTGGATTAAACAGGCATTCATAAACCTCCATTACACATCCATGTCTTGCAGACCTTATATGTCCAAATGTTGCCTCAGTTACAGAACTTTGATGAACTTGTTAGAAAGGATATGGGCTGTCAAGAGCTACCTGCTCACAGCTAAGGGGATTATTTCATCATCATCATGTGTCAAGAGCTACCTGCTCACAGCTAAGGGGATTATTTCATCATCACTATCATATGATAAGCTGTTATAACAGGAAGCAACACTTAAACACTATCATTTATAATAATGAACAAAACACTACAATCAATGACAACAGGAGTATGTTTAAGTAACTAACAGCTTTGCCGTGATCATGAAACTATGGTGGGCCCTTTCGATTGCTGTTCCTTAGGTACATTTATGCTGTGGTCGGCATCCCTAATGTTGATCTGTCATGCTTTATATGCTTCATCTACAACTTTAAACCCTAGCTGTTAAGTTTATATCCGAGATCTCTACCTCTTACATGAGGACTTCCTCCATAGGCAGGGTCAAACTGGTTCTCACCTTTCATCCCTTAAACTTTGCTGTCTGTAGTGTCCCTATTCCTGCACCTTCCTCTTCTTTAGGCAGATTCCTGAGCATATACCATCATCTGCAAGCATTGCACCATGATGTAAATGGGGGAGACGACTAAGAGGCTCACAGAACAACACTGTCAACATGACTATAACAAATATACAGTATCAACAAGCAAACTGGTACACCTGTTGCTGACAGCTTCAATTGATCAAACCATCAGGGTGCCCATGATGTTCTGGTGACTGCCATTAAGTTGTGCTTCTCAGATGACAGGACTTGACATGTGCTTGAGAACCAGCACATCTATCAATTTAATAGGCCCTACAAGATCCCTTTGTTTGGGATCAATATCTGTCATTCCTGTGAGTAGGCCTAGATATTTTTTGTTCTTTAGTTCTGTACTTTTTTTGTTTTATTTCATAGTAAATCATAGATATTTGGTTGTGTGTTGTCAATTTTCTGTTTTGTTTCACCTTCTAGTTTTTACTCTCTGGTATGTAGGCCTATCCAGTTCTAGCTGTCCTGGGAAAGTGGACAGCGTCATTCTTACTTGTTATTTGTTGCGTTGCGAATGTGTTTTGATACTTTTTTCAAAAGATCAATTTTTGTGTTAACACGTGTGTAACAAAACTTCATCACCTTGTTTCTTAGTGTTGTCTGTTGGATTTCAGTTTTTCTGCAGTTATTAGATCTAGGCCTACATTATATTATTATAATTAGGGGCCTACGCGGGCTAATCATTATTATGCCTAAAGCCTATATGATATGTTCCATATCATATATCAATGATTATGAAATTGAAACTGATCATTGAACAATCGTTAGTTAGGCCTAATCATTGAATCAAGCAGATTACACCGAAGACGAATGTGTCGGACCATTGGCACAAATAAAACAGCATTTCCATTCTCTGGACTACCTCCTGCTGGAAATCTAGTAGGACCATGGTCCTGCCAAGAGAATTTAGCAGGAGTTTGAGAATATACGCTGAAGAAAAATTGAGCGGATAAAAAATGTATTTACATAGTACTTACATAGAACACATGTTTTGTAGTTTTACTTGAGACAGCTATCAGACTATCACTATCGGACTATGGGGTGTTGACACGAAAACATACCATTAACAGTAAACAGGAAAATTTCAAAGTTTAAACTGTTAGTTCTTTATCAAGAATATGCCTATATAAAACAGACAGTGAACAAACAATACAAACAGCAATTTAAATACAAACTGTTAATGTTTTTATTGTTTGTTCCATGTCTGTTTTATATATTCTTGATAACTACCTAGGCCTAATGGTTCAAATATTGAAATTATCTAGTTTATGTGTTAACACCCCATAGTCCGATAGTGATAGTCTGTTAGTTGTCGACAAGTAAAACTACAAAACATCTTCTATGCAAGTACTAAGTAGGCCAACTATTTTATTCAGTTTTACAGCAGTATTAACTATTACACCTACCTTTTATCAATTGTCATATAAAATATTTAGACGCAAGGTTAGCTGGTAATTCAGTTCAAACTGAGCCTGACTTCGAAAATTAAACAGTAGAATAGGCCTAATTATAATAGGCAGAGTATACTATAATACTAGGCCTATATAAATATATGGCCTTTATTTGTCTTACAGACGGTAATTTAGCAATAAAAAGAGGCAATTCATTAAATACTTCTTCAGGAATGGAGACTTTTCAAACAATCATATCATGGCAACAGATGATTTTTATTTGTCTTTCTCTTTTTTCTTCCATATTTTAAACATATTATTTTTGAACAATGCTGTTCCCACACGCAGGTTCTGCCTCCAGACATCCTGATTTTTGGCCATGAGTTTTCTCAGTTCTTGGATACTATCTTTATACATCAGAATTGGTCCACCACAGGCTCGATGGCATGGCCTTCAGCCAGTTCCCCGAATAGTGTTTTGGGATGTGGGAGTTTGGCATTCTGCAGACATGAACCAGCAAATGCAATCTATTTATATTAAGTGGTTCCATGGCAGATGGTAGTTGAGTGTAGCACAACACTTCCTCCATGTTGGTGTTTTTGTCATGTCATATTAAATTTAATGTTTAAGATCTTGCGGAGACATCTTACATTATAGTTCTCCGCTGTGACCTTCGCTTTAGTTTCGATGTGTTTTCTGACCTTTGTTGTGTGATTTGGTAAGCTTACAGGTAAGTACTTAGAGTAAGGTTAGGATTAGAAATAATATTTATAATGTGTGCGCGCACCTCGCTCCGTGTGTAGCAGGCAGAAATACTGATCGCTCACCACAAATAATAGGAAATTGTAAAAAATGTGTAAATTGGAAAACAAACAGATTATGCATAAGTTCGTCTGTGTCTAGAGTTGAACTGTGTGATTGTCGGATGTGACGTCACGGCAGCCATTATTTTGATTGGTGTTACATGGGAATCCATGACGTTGAATAGTTAACATTGTCAACAGTGTGCTATTTATAGCACAGCGGAGAACTATTCTGTACTTTCACCGAAAGATGTTACGTCTCCTCTCATGTATGGTGTAGGTAGTCCATGTAAATTAGTTTCAGATACGTAGAGTATAGTCTGTCGTCATTTGATTAACTTCATGCTTAAGTCATAGTGTACTCTGCAAGCATGTTTTGTTTGATACTTATGATACTGACTCTGACTGTAGTCTGTAACTCAGTTACTAACTGTGTACCCAGTACTCATCAGTACTGTGTCCACAGTGGTGTGTACTGGTTACTGGTATGATTTCATGATTTGGTACCCAAGGTTTGTATCTTAAGTTTAACCTGCACCGCACCTATATCAACACCGGCCGCCGAAAAACAAAATGGCGGCTCACATCGTTGGCGACACGCCCCATCCGACGAGATATCGTGAGATTTACACGTACTACAGTCTGTGCACATAGCTGGGGACATGCACAATCGAAGCCGGTATATCCCCCACTTCCGAAATGATCGTTGTTGAGAATGGCTAGCTATTCGTACACGTTTAAGAGCAATTAATCTGACCACATCTGCACACCGGCACGATGCCATGATGGTGGATCGGTTTTATAGAATTTTATTTCATCGTATTTTGAATAAAATAACATTGAATCATGGCTTGAATCATGAATTATTAGGTTATTTAGTTTCACAGCAGTGAATATACAGAATGCTGTGTTGGTTTGTGGACTTGTACGTTTGATATCGAATATGTTGAAGTGGCACCAAAAATTCCTCTAGGCCTAAGCTCAAAGAACATTTTACTGCAAATCTACATGTTTTATACAGTTCTCCTGGTTATATTTTGATAATTTTGCAGTGAAAGAACATAAATACAACAGATTTGCGTGATTTAGTTTACAGTGTTGCCAAGGAATTCGATAAGTAAGGTAAGTTATTTATTTTTTTTCCTCTTTATTTGTTATAAAATATATGTTTTTTGTGAAAAACGTCTTTACCACTTTCTCATACGTCTGGTATCACACACACACGTACATAAATTACACCAATATATGCATAATTCAATTCTTTATTTATATGTGCAAATATTATTAAAATATCTCTAACAACCAAAAAATTATCACATTTTCAAAACAGTCACCATCAATAACGCCAAATTTTCAATAAAGAATCCGGTGGCAGGGAGACGTTTCATATTTTTTAATCTGGCTTGCTAAACTCTGCTAAGCTAAAGGTATCTTTGTTTATATTTTTAGCTTATGGTTTTTCCAAGCTCGTTAACAGTCCAACAAAAATGGTAACCTTTTCCCTATGCGTGCATTTATTTTAAGTCCAAGGAAAGGGTGGATGTACTGGATCCTACCTAGGACAGGACATGTAAAGTGAAATGAATGTTGTTGACTTGCTAAACTTGCTTACTTTTGTTGTCAATTTCGCGATCAGCACGACTTTAAAAGTTTTGACAGTTTTAACATAAAATATCTTACGTTCAAATTAGCTTCAAAAGGCACAAGCTCATAATCCGTTAACTCTTGAATTTCAACTAGATTAGAAAAGTCCTGCGTATTTAGCAAATCTTGAGGTATTTTAATAGTTTTCCATGAGGTTTTTTCGTTCACCCTTATAGACGTCGCCATTATGATATACAAAAATTGACTTGGAACATAAAAACGAATAATGCTTATTTTCTTGTTAATTTGTATTGCTTTTGAAGCCTACCTACCTACTCATTTCCGTCTAAAACCTGTTATTTGTTCAAAACCAGTAGCCTTCAATTATAAATGAATGGTGCAATTTGTAATTGTTTTATGTTTTTAAAATGTTTTATTTTGCTTAAATTATTCAGTTCATTTTTGTTTTGTAGAATAAAGCTTGCTTTTTAAAATTACAATATTAGATTTACTCCTAGTTTCGATTTTGGGGTTTATAATATTTATTTTATGATATATATAATAACCACACTGTCCGAGGGTGTTATCGTTTCTATTAAGTGTGACAAGTTGGGCCGCAGTCACATGCACATCTTGTACTGGAACTGCTCGAGCGTCAACCAACGAAGAGCTACTCTCGATACGCTCATATGCAGCGCTGACATAATCGCTTTGCAAGAGACTAACCTTGGGGCAAGAACGATTTCAGCCACGGAATCGGACTCACCTTGGTCATGCAATCCTGGTACGTAGCACTAAAACAGCATCCGTGATGGACATATCTCAATGGAACTGCACCGAGATGCAAGTTCATGCTGTCAGGATACAGTGCCTATGGTCATCGTAAACATGTATGCCCGCAATGGCAAGATAGACAAAACGATGTGGGGAAATGGGGAAACTTACTCGAGCAAGACAAAAAGGCTAAAGCACATCGTTTTTTGCGGAGACTTCAATGTTAGATGAAGACAGTGGGGAAAACATTACCAACAAGCAAGGGGGGGGGGACCTTGAGGACGCGTTGGTAACCGCCGATGTTGTGTGTCTCAATGAAGGCACAGTAACTAGGACTGCCAGCCGATCTGGAGACACTGGCAGTAGCATAGATCTGGCATTAGTTTCCACCATCTTGTCCCCTCAATGCAGGTGAAATGTGTTAGGGCATCATGCAACGATCACTACCCGTGCACGATCCTTGTCAAGAAGCAAAACCATGGAAAGCGTATCAACGTTCCGCATACCTTCCAGTATGACAACTCGGGCCTTGACACAATAAGCAAAATTAGGTCAGCTAGTTGCAGGTCAAGCATCCAAGGCGCAGTGAGCTGAACCAGCCACCTTGGTGGAATGACGACATAGAGGAAGCTTGGAGGAACAAACGGTATGCTGTCAATGCGTTTCAGAAAGCACGCAACTCCGACTGCGAAATATTCAATCACGCAATTGCATTGAAACAGAGGGTAGATGGCACATTGTTACTCTTGAAGACATGCTCTCAGAAAGACAAAGAAGAATGGTGGAATGAATTCTGCAAACAGATCAGTTCAGACAAATCTCTTAAGACGTTCTGGCGTTTACCGTGGAGCATGAACGGGAGTGTTCAAAGATTCGGTATGCCTGATTTTAAATCCACTGATCTGACATGTCAGAAATCATACGAAGATAAGGGGAAGGCCTTCCTTGAGCATAACGTTAAACAGACGGACCAAAACAACCTAGATGTCAGGCGGAGGATTATCACCACGCTGTCTAGTCTGTGTACGGAGGCTAAGTGAAATGAGAGCGTATGCATCACTGCAGAGATCTCCAGACTGATCTTAAATGGTCGCGGAAAACTGCCCCAGGTCCTGACGGTAGGGGCCTATACGATATGAAGACTTCGCCATCGTTAATGAGAGCAACATAAACGACATGGTTGGTGAGTTTAACGGGAGCATCAAGAACGGTACTATCACGGAAGATTTCCCCTTGATTTTCCCAGCATATCTCACAGAATTGATATGTGGCGTGCTCGTGCATACCTCAGAGTGAGTTATGACATAGACCACCCACTACACAGTGAGCTCACTCGTGTGAAGGGAGGCAGGCTCAAAAGAAGTAAATCGTAGATGGATCGTGTCGATGATACAATTAAACAGATATGCTCCCCAGAAGGCATAACTCCTGGCGAGGAATGGATACCTATTCATATGGTCTTTCAAGAGGCAGCCAAGACCATTATTACACTCAATAGGACAATCAATACAAGGTAACTGCGTGAAACGTAACAACAATTAGACTTACGTAAAACACAGGTTTATATATCGTCTCAATGGGACACCATAGACTATAGCTAATACTAGTGGGTAATGATGGGCAATGATGCGCACACAAGAAATCATAAAAATTACAATACACAAATCATATTCAACGTTTCAACCAAAAGGTCTTTATCAAGACACAAACAAAACATTAAAAGACGACGAATAGAAAAATTATCACAACGTCCAACGGAAATATGGAAATGATATGCCGGAAGGTCAGAAAGGTTTTGACTTTCTGACCTTCCGGCATATCATTTCCATATTTCCGTTGGACGTTGTGATAATTTTTCTATTCGTCGTCTTTTAATGTTTTGTTTGTGTCTTGATAAAGACCTTTTGGTTGAAACGTTGAATATAATTTGTGTATTGTAATTTTTATGATTTCTTGTGTGCGCATCATTGCCCATCATTACCCACTAGTGTTAGATATAGTCTATGGTGTCCCATTGAGACGATATATAAACCTGTGTTTTACGTAAGTCTAATTACACTCAATAGAGAGTGTAGGGAACACAGCCTGATGTCAATGCACGCATCTGCAAGCAATCCGATGACACAGATGTTGTGATTTACACGGACGGGTTTGTCATCCTTCACCACCGATGCGCATTGGCCTTTACTGCCAGATCAAAAGGAAGAACAGTACACGAAATCAGTGATGCACTTACCGCAGCAACAAGCAGTCTAACAATGGAAGTATTCGCCGTAACGCATGCACTTTGCTGGCTGGAATTGCAAGCGTTCCCATGCGTGCATACTAAGTGACTCAATGAATATGGTTCAGAAAGTCAAAACAGGTGATGTACGTAGGGGGTGGATAGAGTCGTTAGAGAGAGAGAGAGCTAAAATACGGGCATCACTACGAAAACTCTTATCTTTGTCGCCGGACACGCGGGCGTGGAGGGAAACGAACGGGCCGATCAATTAGTTAGCCTCGCCACCAAAACAGATGGTCAGCCTATTGACCGAACAGACATACTCATTGCTCTTCGTGAGTCCTCACGATCAGAGGATTTTGATTAGCATTGCATTAAGCCGAAGTTTCCAGGTATGAAAGAAAGCTCAGAAAAACAATCCCACTGCACATATGAAGTAAGAGCTAACCGCTGCAATTCCTGGGGTTATCGACAGACATCTCACAAACAAGAAAGCAACCAATATGAAAAGAAACTAACTGGAACTAGAAATGAACAGATAGGGAACAATTCAAAACTTTCACGGATGAAAACCTAGCTAAGATTGACACAAATCGTCAAGATGAAAGTAAATTTAAGTAGGAAGCCAGAGGACAATTTTTAAAAAATTCTTGAGACTAACGGAATAAACTTTACCATCACGAAATTTAAAAAAAATGGATTTGAAACATTAAACTTTACGAATGAATAGTGCTTATTTTCTTGTTAGTTTTTCTTATGTTTGAAGCATATCTAATTAATTAGTTTCATTTCAAATATGTTTTTGTTAAAAAACCAATGATAGACCTACCCATAAATTAATCATGGGGGCAATTGATGCTTTGTTTTTGCTTAAATATGCAGTACGTTTTTTTTGTTCTCTAGAATAACATTTGCTTTTTATAATAACAACAGCGGATTTACTCGATTTATTAGTGTCGATTTTGTGTAAATAATAACGAAACTGTCAGAGTTCTGAGAGGTTATCTTTTCTATTTTATGATTACTTGGTTTATGTCTGTCTGGATATGCACAGTCAAAGCTCACAAATGAGTAGGGCTAATGATGTGGAGAAGCGAAAGATGTTTATACAGAGTTTCTTGTCTCAAGGCATATTAAATGCTAGAGAAGTGAAAGATCTTCTGAGAAGTAAGATTTAATTATTAATTTAATTTAAAAATAATTTGTGATTTCGGCTGTTTAAAATAATTTTAAAAATAAATGTTTGTAGTGACCAATGACTTAATTTAGTTTTAGTAACAACATTGTAATAAACAACAAAACTAACATCCCTAAGAGCTTGCCTTGCATACGATATTCCCTGTCGCAATAGTATAAATCTGTACTGTAGTAGTCAAGTATACTTAATACTTACTACTTACTTAACTATAGTAGTAAAATAGTATAAGTATATGATATGATATACAATACCAATATCACATGGATTTAGTAAATCCGGGAAAGCACCAACGTGAAAAATAAAATAGCAGTACTTGAAACGAAATGTTCCAAAAAAATTATCAGAATACCATAGACCAAAAAGATCACCAATATAGCCCTCCTGAGAAATGAATGTAAAAGAAAACTGACTAAACTTAAAATAGCAATGTTCTTTCCAGAAAATTAAAATATTTTGGTCATATGAAACACCATGCCAGAGAAGACCTTTTAATGGAGGAGATGTTGCCAGGGAGACGAACAAGAGGCAGACCAAGAAGAAGATGGACACAGAAAGACCACCTGAACATGACCGTAACAGAAGCAGGAAGACTTGCTCAAGATCGACAGATATTTTGAAAGGCTGTGATGACACTTTTCTATCTTGCACATCATACTTTGAGAGTACAATAGAATCACTGAATCTGTTTTGCATTGAGGTTGCATTGAGATTGCTGTAACCATGTTCATTGTTCTTTTACCCTGTACTATTCATGATTTGGTTGACCTGTTTCTTCAGCTCTTTTTGGGCAGCATCGAAACTGGTGGGAGGCACCAAAAGCAATCCACAGCGATGCTGCAACTGAAATTTTTGTAATTATTTCTATCTCTTCTGCATCTGTTCTCATGCACCTGCAGATTGGCTGAATGACGTCTGGAGAATGAAATGTGTTCTGTCATGGTTCTTTGCTGCGGACATCTGCAACTTTCTGCCTGGCACATTTGACTTCAGCATGGCTTCTGGTCACTCTGACTCTATATTGAATGCGACAGCCTACTCCATCCTCTTTAGTCACCTCTTATTGACATGCACGTAAGGTAAGCAGGGTTGCTACTCTTTGTTCCCCATTTGGGTCCAGCAATACATGGGCTATTTAGTTATTTAAAGGTGTGCTTTGGAACCAGAGCTTGCCCAGAGTGTCGAAATACATAGTATTGACTCTACCTTTTTATCTTTATTATTCTAAGCATCTGGCCTACGTAACATAGTTTGCTGCTTTGGCTTGGATGAGGACAAAAATGTACATATAAATAGGAAACTTCATCAGAATTCAAATATTTTTGAAATATTCAATTTTGCCATCACAGAATGCGATGTACAAGTAGATTCAAAAGAAGAAATGGCAAGGTATGTTCAGAATGTGAATGCGACCATTGCTTTTGTCAATCTGGAAATCAAGAAAGGTATTCAAGAGGAAGATGGAGCTAGCTTTTATTGTTTGGTATGTATGTGTATTGGCAACACAGTAGCTTGAATGTTACCATGTATCATTTTTTAAAGATAAAACAGAGGTGGGCAACCTTTTGATAGTTGAAGGCATGAGAAAAATAGTCATGTAACACAGCAAGACACAGTCATGTAAACAAATGGCCCAGTCAACAAAAAAAAGAATAAGTGCAGGTGGAGTTTTGTTGCCTACAAGAATGGCAGAACGATGCTTGAGAAATTGTCTGCCTACTTCACTACAACATCGAGCATGAAAATGGAAACAAGCAGTCACTGCAGCACTCATGTTTGTTGGTGACTGAACTCATATATCAACTCAATATCAACCCATACTGTGACACTTTCAAACTCCCAAAGCATGTTGCGTAAAATAGAAAGATGCATGTTAAGAGAGGGATGACTCACGTTACTAAACATCTCGGTTATCCAGAGAGTTACATGGATATACTGCTCTGGTCATTCAACGGTCAGCGGCAATAAAAGAGCAGATTCATTGGTAAGCATTTCTCTGGTTCATGGCCCAGTATTGAAAAGAGAGTACTGACCTAATAAGGACTGTCATTAATTTACTACAGACTGAAGAAGCATTTGACAGAGTAGACAGACAAAAACAATGGAAAATGCTATCAAAATACGGAGTCCAACAACACCTAATCAACCTGTGCAGGAGTATTCACACAGGAAGTCAATGTGCAGTTAGAACGAGTGTGATCTTTCAGGAAAATTCCACATACACTCTGGAGTGTGACATGGATGTGTCCTATCTCCCTTATTATTCATTACATATATCAGTTGTATATGTAAAATTGCCAACAACAACAATGAAGGCAACAACATAAAAATCTTCCTGAGCTTCTTCTTCTTCTGCGTACGTTATCAAACTCATGCAGATTAGCAGGATGTAGTCAGGAGAACGGAATGCATTGTGTCATGGTGTACAGCATTGCTGCGATATCTGCGCCTCTCGACCTGACACATCTGACTTCAGCATGGCTTTGGGTCACTGACCCAATATGGGATGGGACAGCCAACTATATCCCATAACCTCCTTAGTCGCCCTTTACGACATGCGCGGAAGGTAAACAGTGTTGCTATTCTTTGCTCCCTTTTCGGGCCCCCGGTAACACACAGGCGTCCTCCTGAGCTAACTTCTTTTACAGATGATCAAGCAATAATATCAACATCAGAGGAATAACTACAACAACATATAAATAGAATTCACACTACATGTAGGGGGACATGAAGATAAACACAGAGAAAACTGAGGTAATGTCAATCCCGCAGTGACAGTCTAGAGAAAACCATAATAGAGGGGTAGATGCCAGGGAGATGAACAAGAGGCAGACCAAGAAGAAGCTGAATGTAAGACATCAAAGACCACCTGGACATGACAATAACAGAAGCAGGAAGACTGGCTCAAGATAGAAGTTTCGAAAGGCTGTGATGACTGCTACATCCTGTTCAGGATTTGCTACCTGATGATGAATATAAATCACAAAAACAGAAAGGGGTATAAAGTGAAAAGAAAGAAAGTAGAGTAAAGAAGATGATGCTGGAGATGATAACATGCACATCCAAAGAGTATGGAATAATATTGTGATGTCTCAGAACATTGGTAACTCCTTTAAATCCAGCTTCTTCTTGGGCTTCCTCTGGCTCTTGCTGTTTCCATTTTCATGTTGTATGTTCCAAGTTCAAAAGGTTATTTATTATTAACCCTTTGAACCATGGCCAACGTGCCCTTAAAAGCCCCTTCCCATAGGCTCCTGAGCAAAAATATACAAAAAGAACCCCCCCAACATATCTAAGTTATTTTAACAGAAATAAGGCATAAAATTATGTTCTGTTCTATAATAGTGACAATGATGATGTTCCTCCTTCGCAAGCGAAGATGAGCATGGCATTAAAAAAATATTAAATGTGATGAAAAAAAAATTATATATAATAATTAAAATTGGTAATTAACAAATTTGGTTTGTAAGTTAATATTGACAGGCCGTATGCTGTCCAGTGTTCTTGCTTTATGTGCCAGTTTTACAGTACATACACCCAGCATGTACATCTTTCCTTTAGGCACAGATAAGTGGCACAATAACTGCACCAAAATATGGTCTTTATTTTTTTGAAAGATCTGTTTTCATAGGTTGGAAAGTCACTGACATGTTTATTACATTTAAAAACACACACGGAACAAAAGTTATTGGTTGTAGAGTGTGGAGAAATTGATTTATTAATATTATATGAGGCACTGTTTTGTGAAGTTGAAATAGCAAAAAATTGGTATTTCTGGAAATCTATATTTTGTTTAAATCTCAGAATTTCAGAATCTTGGGTTCTAAGAGTTACCGTAATATGTCTAATAATCAAGATATCAGAAGATATCCTAAAAAAAGTAGAGGGCCACAGTAACACAAGTTGAAAGTCGTACAAAGGGATAAGTAATAATACACGAGTTCACAAAAATATAATAAATATGTAAGTACAAATGATAAATATAAATGACAAGCCATGACAGGACAGGGTTAACTATATCCTTCTTATGGTACTGGAACATTTTGTATGGTGAGATTCATCCATTTTACATTTTTGTTGTGTTTTAATGATTCTTGATAAAGATTTATTGGCTGCAATGTCAAAAATATATGTTTGTCATTTGTTTTTATCATTTATATTTATCACTGTACTTATTTATTTATTAGATTTTTACAAAAAGGAATATTTTATTATTATCTATTTTAGTATCATTATTATCCAATAATTTATGTTTTATACCTAATAGTATCCAAAGCTGAAGAATTATTTTATTGACAGTTATTTTCAATGCTATCATTTAGGTTAATACTGTTGAGACATTTATATCTCGGATGTTATCCACATATTCCCCGAATGAATTGGAGCTTTTCAAAAAATTGGTAAGTCCTTGATATATTTGATTTATAATATTCTATATTTTTTTCAGTGATTTATATAATAGTTATATCGTGAATCATAAACTGACATCATCATTTGGACAGGCATATAAATCTGAGTCCAGCAGAAGCTCGTAAGGCAGTTGCAACATGTTTCATCATCTGAGCCCAGCAGACACTCGTAAGGCAGTTTCAAGATGTTTCATCATCTGAGCCCAGCAGACGCTCGTAAGGCATGAGGCAGTTTTAACATGTTTCATCATCCATTGTCAATTCTTTGTCTATTGATACACTGTATGAATCCTTTCTGCTGTCTCATTACCGTAAGAAAATACAAAAAGGTCGGGTAGGACATGGAAAGAACTGGAAGCAAGACCTTAGGATATGATAAATCGAAAGAAATTTGGTGAGGACTTTTGCTTGGTAGGGAGTGAAAGGTGAATAGTAGTAGTAATAGTAATTAGAAAACTTATTGCTGCATGATTTCTCCTATTGCACAAACTTAATGCTGCATGATTTCTCCTATTGCACAAACTTATTGCTGCATGATTTCTCCTATAGCACAAACTTAATGCTGCATGATTTCTCCTATTGCACAAACTTATTGCTGTGAATGATTTCTCCTATTGCACAAACTTATTGCTGCATGATTTCTCCTATTGCACAAACTTATTGCTGCATGATTTCTCCTATTGCACAAACTTATTGCTGTGAATGATTTCTCCTATTGCACAAACTTATTGCTGCATGATTTCTCCTATTGCACAAACTTATTGCTGCATGATTTCTCCTATTGCACAAACTTATTGCTGTGAATGATTTCTCCTATTGCACAAACTTAATGCTGCATGATTTCTCCTATTGCACAAACTTATTGCTGTGAATGAAATCTCCTTTTGCACAAACTTATTGCTGCATGATTTCTCCTATTGCACAAACTTATTGCTGCATGATTTCTCCTATTGCACAAACTTATTGCTGCATGATTTCTCCTATTGCACAAACTTATTGCTGCATGATTTCTCCTATTGCACAAACTTATTGCTGCATGATTTCTCCTATTGCACAAACTTATTGCTGTGAATGATTTCTCCTATTGCACAAACTTAATGCTGCATGATTTCTCCTATTGCACAAACTTATTGCTGTGAATGAAATCTCCTTTTGCACAAACTTATTGCTGCATGATTTCTCCTATTGCACAAACTTATTGCTGCATGATTTCTCCTATTGCACAAACTTAATGCTGCATGATTTCTCCTATTGCACAAACTTATTGCTGTGAATGATTTCTCCTATTGCACAAACTTATTGCTGCATGATTTCTCCTATTGCACAAACTTATTGCTGCATGATTTCTCCTATTGCACAAACTTATTGCTGTGAATGATTTCTCCTATTGCACAAACTTATTGCTGCATGATTTCTCCTATTGCACAAACTTATTGCTGCATGATTTCTCCTATTGCACAAACTTATTGCTGTGAATGATTTCTCCTATTGCACAAACTTAATGCTGCATGATTTCTCCTATTGCACAAACTTATTGCTGTGAATGAAATCTCCTTTTGCACAAACTTATTGCTGCATGATTTCTCCTATAGCTCAAACATATTGCTGCATAATTTCTCCTATTGCACAAACATATTGCTGCATAATTTCTCCTATTGCACAAACTTATTGCTGCATGATTTCTCCTATTTGTTTTTGTAATTGATTTCAGATTGAACAAATTGTGGAAACAGAAGATGGAAAAATCGGTTCATTGGCTGCATTAAGTCTAACAGAGAAACTGGATAAACGTATGGGAAAGGAAGAAGCTCAGAACTTCTTGGAGAGATTGGAAACAGACAAATGGATTAAAAAGGTTGTGATTGTAATTAACAAAAATGATTATTTATTTCATTAGCATTATTATTCTTGTCCCTGTTTTGTTAAGGTATTCTTCTTCTTCTTCTGCATTTTCTCTCTGGTAACCAACATGAAAGCTAGGCTAGACGGTTGAGCACCTTTCAGAGCATCTGCTGTGATGCATGTTCATTATTGAACTGTCACCCTTCTATTGCACTCTTAGACAGGCGATGTTGGAGGTCTATTGCAGCCAAACTTTATTGCGGAGACAGCATTAATGATGATGACGATTGCACTATGTAGGTAGATAAATATATTTGTAAAGCTGGTTAAATTAGCTTAACAGAGAGCGTATAATTATTAGCATTTTATTACTTTTATATTCACTTTTCTGTTCTATGCTACGTGTTGTAATGTAGCTTCTAATTCTTACATTGTGGTTTTTTTCTATTTTATTTACCATACAGGTTTTTTCCATTTTTGTTAGGTTATTGAAGACTAAATAATTCTGTGTAGTCACCTTTTGTATTGGTGCTCTTTCCTTTGTTTGTCCAATTTTGATAAAGACCTTTTGGTCGAAATGTCTATTTGTTCTGTTGTAGGCTCTTCGAAGACATAACCTATTTATTTATATTTAATCTACCGACATGGTATACAGTTTAATTTTTTTTCTTTCTATTTTTAAATATTATACCATTTAAGGTTTACAAAAATATAAAATATGGTGTTTTTTTTGTGAAGACATGTTATCTAATCATGGTGCATGATATCATGGTGGTTTGTGACCTCTCGGCCTAGTATCTCCAACTTCAGCACAAGTGTTTGTTTGGGCAGGACTGTGGTCCTGCTCGATGTATGGGATGGCTGGACCAATCTTAATTTGCAGCCTCTGTTGGCTGAAATCTACTTCAAGGAGTTGGCCTCGATGTAGTAAAATAGGTTAACCGTTACGACTCTGCGGTCACAATAATGCGCCTATGAGAACAGCTCCGTTGTGCCTGCAGGCGCAATCCCGCTACATAGGATATCGCCCGATTCCCGAGTACGGAACTTCACAAAGTAACGATCCCGTGACGTATAAAACACGCCAAACGACGCTAGGAATACGTCGCAGTTTAAAGGTCAAGTTACTTTACTCATTACGACTGCAAGAAGAGAGAAAACCAGCTGGTTTTGTCAGCGAATTTCTGGAACGACGTTGGCCATTTTTTAGCCATATTTTACTATCAAATTGAGTACCGCGTGGCATGGCTAAGTGATCGTGAATACATGTTTTAATTGTTGTTTTTTATGTTTAATATGTTGTTATTTGATAAGAATGTTTGTGTAGTCATTCAAAAACACAAAAATAATATGTATCAGGGGTGCCACGTGTGTGCTTAGACAATAATTACGCTGCGTGTCGGGCTAGACCTAGTGTTTACCGGACGGACGTTAAATGCGATTTCTTATAAACTACATGTTTTAATTGTTGTTTTTTGTGTTTAATATGTTGTTATTTGATAAGAATGTTTGTGTAGTTGTTCAAAAACACAAAAATAATATGTATCAGGGGTGCCACGTGAGTGCATAGACAATAATTACGCTGTGTGTCAGGATAGACCTAGTGTTTACCGGGCGGACGTTATATGCAATTTCTTCACGTTTTATTAGTTTTTTTAGTTCATCTTATACTAGTTTTGATATAAAACAATATATATACAATAAGTATAGGTATTTATGAGGATTTTATCAATGATTCCACGCATTGCTCAAGTATTAGGGTCGTCAAGAAGTTACATGTGCGATTTGAAAATTGCGTTTTGCGATTTTCCCCCCGAATTTTCAACTTCACAACTTGCTCACAACTGTCATATCATACATACAACAACAACAAAAACATGACTATATTCACTATTCACTCCTTTATTTAGATATGCAAAAATTATTTTGATATCTTTTAAAATAAAAAGTTATCACATTTTCAAAACACCCACCATCAATAACGAAAATTTTCCAAAAAAGAATTCAGGCCCAAGGGGATGTTTCTTAATTTTTAATTCAGGGCCCTAAAGGTTAACCTGTAGCAGCCCAGCTAAATATGTCACATATTATATCATATTATGGTTACCTCGATGTAGACATTTGTCGACGTCCAACATCTATTGCTAAATGATATTTGGCAACATTTGTAGACTACGGGTTGCTACAGGTTAAGTAACAATTTTATGTAGAGCAAATACAAAGTAAAACAAAAGAAAGTTTTGACCAGAAAGTCTTTATGAAGATAAGAACAAACACAGAATGAAATGATAATAGCTGGAGACTACATGAATTATGTAGTGCACTAGAAATTAACAGAAATGGAAATACCTCACAAGTTGGATGTGTCAAGCCAGTGGCACAAATACAACAGTGATATAACAAAATCCAAAAGAAAACTTGTTACAATAGCAATGACATGTCTAATCAATAGAGTAGAATCAATAGAGTAGAATCAATAGAGTAACAATATGAGACAGAATAGCAAACACAATGCCAATCCTGGATTACATCAGAAGATAACAGATTAACTAGTTTTCACATGCTTCTATACTACCATCAGATGCCTCTCAAAAAAGCACCAATATACAGACACAAAGCCAGGGTCAGACCTTGCAAATGATGAATTACAGAAATAAAAGTACACGAAAAAACACAAAAAAAGCCATCTCTAGAGAACTCTTCTACCCCATGACACTGCAAGGTATAAAGGGGTATAAAGCCACCTCTAGAGAACTCTTCTACCCCATGACACTGCAAGGTATAAAGGGGTATAAAGCCATCTCTAGAGAACTCTTCTACCCCATGACACTGCAAGGTATAAAGGGGTAAAAAGCCATCTCTAGAGAACTCTTCTACCCCATGACACTGCAAGGTATAAAGGGGTAAAAAGCCATCTCTAGAGAACTCTTCTACCCCATGACACTGCAAGGTATAAAGGGGTAAAAAGCCATCTCTAGAGAACTCTTCTACCCCATGACACTGTAAGGCATAAGGGGTATAAAGCGAAAAGGAAGAAAGACAATGCATGTCCATTCTCTGGACTACATCCTGCTGGATATCTAAAGGACCATTGTCCTTTAGTGATATTTAAAGGACCACTGTCCTACTACAAGAGAGGTCCAGTGGGAGTTTGACAACATACACTAACAATTGAAAATCAAATTAACCATGATATAATTAAAACAGATTCTAAGTTTTGACCAAAAGCCTTTATCAAAAACAGAAGATTAACTTCTTGACAGTTTTACTGCAAACTTGCATTCATTACAATGTTATTATTCTATAGGGATCTGATGGGAAAATATCATTGTCTGTTCGAAGCATGGTTGAGTTAGATCAATACTTGAAGGACTTGTACCAAGACATGATCAAAATGTGCAATATTTGTTCCAAAATTTGTTTGTTGGTAAGTTGCTTGATGATTCTGCCACTTTGTATCATCGTGATGATTCTTTTGGTGTGTATCTTGATGATTCTTCCGGTTGCTAGAGATAGGTTTGTATTTAATGCATTTATATTTTTGTATATACCTGTAATTTGTTTCCTTCTATATAAGATGTAACAGTAGGACATTGAGAATACCATGAACAGCAAAAAAAAAACAAATCAAGAAGTGTTAACAATAATAAATATTGAAAAAGATTGGCTGCTAAACATTAGAATAAGAAAGCGAGGATTTTTGGCCCTATAAAGAGACATATCTGGGTATATGATGGCCGAGGTACCAGATTCAGATCCTGCCACAGGCAATTGTGCATCTGGACCGTTTAGAAAACAATGCCAAACTACTGAACATATTTATATTGCCTAGAAAATACTTACAGCAAAAAATGTTGGGTTCATGGCTATGTCCTGAATAGGATATGTTTACATAGGTTTTTAAAAGAGACATAACAGCATAGAAAAACTAGAAATTGAAGAGAATGTTGATGGTAACATGGGAAAGTGCAACAATGGACAAAAGATATTTGAGAGTGTTAAACATGTCCTTGGTGACAGTCAGCTCGCTCATAATCTTGAACTGTTCAGAGTGTCCATAAAGAAGACAGCACTCTGAAAAAGGATATTTCACTTGAATAATAATAAGGGATGTGCTGAAACTGCTTGTTGAGCGTCTGCAAAATGTTTATGCTGTCAGAGATAGTCATCTAGGGTGTGAGTGAGGGAATTTGGTACAGTCAAATTATATTATGACAAAAGATTGCTGTCACCCTGTAAACTAGAACAAAGTACATTTCATTCTAAAATAATACAGTGTGCTAACGTACAGGCTTTTTACACCTATCCATTTTACACCTTTATGTTGTCAGGGCCCACTGAAACTGACATTTTACACCTAAATGTTGTCAGGGTCCACTGAAACTGACATTTTACACCTAAATGTTGTCAGGGTCCACTGAAACTGACATTTTACATCTAAATGTTGTCAGGGCCCACTAAAACTGACACTTTATACCTAAATGTTGTCAGGGCCCACTGAAACTGACACTTTACACCTAAATGTTGACAGGGCCCACTGAAACTGACATTTTACACCTAAATGTTGTCAGGGTCCACTGAAACTGATATTTTACACCTGTATGTTGTCAGGGCCCACTGAAACTGACATTTTACACCTTTATGTTATCAGGGCCCACTGAAAATGACATTTTCCTTTTTATGTTAAACTCACATTTTGGTTTGAATCTATTTCAGGGTGAAACTTGTGGAAGTTGTGGCATTAAAATTCACAGGAAGTGTGCCCAGACATTGTTTGACAATCGGACTGAAAAGAGATGTCCAGACAAGAAGTGTAGAGCACTTTGGGAATAACTGCAATTTTCTCACCAAAGAAATTATGTTGTTTTTTTCTTGTAAAAATTATATGCATATATTTTAAATATTGTTTGCTGTTGCATTTATATTGCTGTATTGTATTGCTGTAAATGTGGCTGAGGATCGTGGTGCATGGAGGTCGACATTATGCAAAGGTGCAGAAACTTTGAAAACACTTCTAAGTGACAGATTTGAACACAAACGATACATAAAGCAGAGATCTTTGCAGTGATTGCCTCATTCTACAACAATATTCACCTAAACATGTGAACTTGCTCAATTGTATTTTCACAGGTGAACTATGGTTGGTCATATCAACACTTGCCGTTAAGCGTTGGGAGCCTCAGTTGTCATTCCGAGGCCAGATGTACCATTATGGTTGTATTTAGTCCATGTTTATTCAAGGTTATCTTGATGTTTTCTAACTACTGTTTTCTTGGTGTACCTTTATAGTGTACCATATAACATATGAAGCTCTGGATACAAGGCCAGAGCAAGAACTAGAACAAGATGGATAGATAACATCAAGACAACATTGAACAAATATGAATTCAACGCAACCAAGACAACACTGAACAAATACAAATTCAACGAAACCAAGACAACACATCTAGTCTTGGATAGACAACTAAAGCTACCAGTGACCACCCCCTGCACTTAATGGAAAATGTGGATATTCTGACCATCATCCACCAAGTGCTCGTTGATCAACTCTATCTTTATTCCAACTCTGTCTTACTATTGTCGACGTGGACTGACAAAAGAACTAGAGAGAAAGATCACAGTATGCGAGATGAAATGCCATAGAAAAACAGTGGGAATAACACATAGAGATAAGATCCCCAATGACACCATAAGAAAAATGGTGGGTACAGATGTGTGTATAAAATATATAGAAAGACAACAGATAAAATGGTGTGGCTATCTAACAAGAATATAAATATATGACCAGCCCAAATCCTAAAGACAATATCAACCTCCTGGAAAGAAAAGACCAGAGTATCATATTCCGACTGCGCACACAACATGTACAGCTTAACAATCACCTGAACAGAATACAACCACAACACACTCCAGGGTGCCGGCTCTGCACTCATCCATATGAAACTGTTGACCACCACCTTTTTGAATGTCCAGCGCTGGATGACATCAGGAAAATGCTTCTCCCTCCAGGGCCAAATAAATGGAACACATTATATGGAACAAAACAACAACTCACAAACACATGCATATATCACACAAGGGCATTGGGTCAAGGGGCATGAGCCCATGGACCGCTGGATCAGCAACCAACCATCTAACAAGAATGAACTCTAGTCAACTCCCGATGGATGCTTACAACAGGAAAATATATGGATATAAAGAGAAAGGCAGCCAAAGTTGCAGGTGGATTGATAACATCACAGACATTTTATAGAGACTCAATCTAGATTCCACTGAAGCCTCCCAAATTGCAAAGAACAGAAATATTTGGCTCCCCATGATGCCTCACGGCAGACATGGCTAGAAAAGAAAGAAAGAAGATCTACCTGGGGATAGACAATACACAATAAAAGAATAAGTGTATATATGATAGAATAAGTACATATGAAAGAATGAGTGTACATTTGAAAGAATAGCCAAAAAAACCTCCCTGCATGCCATAACACTTTGCTGACCAGCGATCCAGAGCGTAATTGTCCGCCATTACCGAGGGTGCACGCACAATTTTATACATTGACATAGCCGTCTTTAAATTTTCGTATAAAATCGATCTAGCGCAAGAAAGCCTTTAAACTTTCTATGTGTTGTAACGACTGTTTGCACTTTCTGAATGAATTTTAAAGCTCCAGAGTTATTTCAAGTGCAAAATGCTACTTATCATAATGCTAGGCCTAGATTTACATTAATTTCTATATATCATACAATATTTCCTTCGAAAACTCCGATATTTCTTGATAAAAACTCACTTACTATGTCTATATCATTATTCACGACATGCCGCCATTTTGACAGAACATAATTTCTCGGAAACACTATTTTTAGCACATTATTGCAATGGGTATTCCCATTTTTCTGATGTATCATAGCAAATTCGACGATCATCAAATTTGGTCTCCAAGGTCCAGTACCGGAAATTCGACTATCGTCGAAATTGGTCAGCAAAGTGTTAACAGGAAAACACGTAGTAATGAATTTTTTTTTTAATGAAAGAATAAGTTTATATGTGAAAGAATAAGTTTATATGTGAAAGAATAAGTTTATATGTGAAAGAATATGTGAATATATCAAAGAATGAGTATACATATCAAGGAATGAAAAAATATGCAATCAAAAGTTTTATTATAAAACTATTTACATAAACTTGCACTGATGTAAAACTAAGACTTTAATGATACATGATGATGATGATGAAGAAATCACTTCTGCTATGAAGAGATAACTCTTCTCAACTCATAGCTTTTTTAAGACAAAAACCACAGGTCACCTCAGTAAAGGCATGGTTGTGATTGGGGGGTTTATGCTGCATATTTTACCCCAAAGGCAGACATTTTAGTGTGGCATTATCCCAGGATCATCAAAAAACTTGAAAAAATGGTAATGAAGTTGTGCTAATCTAGTAACACACAAATCAATGTTTCAACCAAAAGGCCTTAATCAAAAACACATTTACAACATAATACAATAATAAGAATATATGATCTATATCAAGCTCTGGCATGTGAATAATGCCAGTTCTTAGTCGTCGTAATGTGGGCTGATGATGATAGTACTCAGAGGGAATACAAGTTCTCTGCTCTCTTGTTCCCTGTGTCAGGTGGTGAAGTTTTACTTTTAGCTTCAGTTTGGCGTGCATACATTATTTTTTTTTATGGATGTGGAAGTGATTTTCAGAGTAAATTCCTCGATGAATGTTTTACTCAATGTGGCTGTTGGGTGGTGCAATGGCATAAGATGGACAATACCCTGTGCTTTTCTTGCAATCTTGAGGCATGCTATAAATAAAAGCTGATTTTCTCCAAGCATTTCAGGTTTCAGCAGATTTAATCACAGTGGAGATTGTGGGGTTAGTATAATCAACCCCAAGTTCAATCTACTTAGCTGCCTCTTATGACAGGATGATGATGTTCCTCCTTCGCAAGCGAAGATGAGCATGGCATGAAAAACATATAAATGCGATGGAAAAATTTTTTAAATTAAAAAATAAATGAACTAATAAAAATTAAAATTGGTAATTATCTAATTTGGTTTGTGAGTTCGTAGATGACATACATAGCAGATGACAGTGTTACTATTCTTTGCTACTATTTCGGGCCCCTGCTGCACAGAAGAACAAAAACTTTTAAAATATTTATAGAAACATGCACATATAGTTGAACTGAAAATTGTGTTTACATAAACATATATTTCTAGCATGTTACTTAGAAATTATTTACATATACTTCTTCATCGTTCAATCTCAAACTCCCGTTGGATCTGTCTTGTAGCAGGACCATGGTCTTATTAGATTTCCAGCAGGGTGTAGTCCAGAGAACAGGAATGCGTTTTATCACCGTTTTATTTGTGCTAATGGCCCGACACATCCGTCTTTGGCTGTATTTACATATACATGAATTTATATATTTTAACCATACAAAAATAAACATTACACACACTTATGATTTAACTTAAAGATATTTACATAAACTTCCACAATTTAACATAAAAATATATTGAAATGTTAAAGATTTGTTGCAGTCAACTCTGAGTATGAAGAAGTATAAACATGATACAGCACATTCTCTGGACTACATCCTGCTAATCAGCAGGATTTTGAGAATGAATGGAGAAGTTGAGGAAGAATGTGAAGATGGCACCACTTCTGCATTCGTTCTCAAACTCTTGCATTGCAGATTAGCAGGATGTAGTCGGAAAACTGAATGCATTGTGTCATGGTTTACAGCTTGTTCTGCACCTTTCAGCCTGACACATCCGACTTCAGTATGGCTTCTGGGTCACTTGACCTTCTATGGGATGGTACAGCCAACTCCACCCCCCCCCCAATCTCCTTAGTCACTTCTTACAATGTGCAAAGCAAGTAATGGTGTCACTATCTGTTGCTCCCTTTTTTAATCCGGTAACACATGGGCAGCACCTTTTCTAATATGTTTTAGAACAAGCTACCAGTCTTAACTCCATGAATCCCAGTCAATGTTGCTTCAAATAATAGCTCAGACAGGTAAATTCAAGTAGGAAGCAAGAGGATAAGTTAAATATTCTAGAGACTAACGGGAATTGAACCAGGTCCCCGCCGAAGACGGATGTGTTGGGCCATTGGTGCAAATAAAATGGTAACACAACGCATTTCCATTCTCTGGACTATATTCAACTGGAAATCTTGTAGGATCATTGTCCTGTTACAAGAGAAATCCAGCGGGAGTTTGAGAATGAAGAAAGAAGAAGAACCAGGTCCATTCTAACAGCACTGAATCGCCTTGCAACTCGAGTAAATGGGTTTTTCCGTACTTGACTAACCACATCTGCAAAAAAGATGTGATTTTGTCAAGACATTCAAACTGTGTACTCAAGGTCTATTACAATGAACATCCCATACAAGTATTGAAGTATCCTCAGTAACACAAACGTATAAAATCAACATTCATACAACAAGGGCCAATAGGTCTTCTTGTAAACATAAATAACATGGAGACAGTACAATGTTGCTTCAAATAATAGCTTATACAAGTAAATTCAAGTAGGAAGATAAAGGATAAATTAAAAATTCTAGCCCTTTGTCTATTTGAAGCCATATACACAATATTATTAAATTATAGATGCACAGAAATGGTCTATCGTTTATGCATTTATAATTCAATACTTTTGTGTATTTATTTCTTGTTTGTATTTGTTTCTTGATAAAGGTTCCTGTTGGACGATAACATAGAAAAAGTCCTTGTTCCTTTGTTTATTGTTATTTCTCTTTTACATTAGTTTTACTATTTGTTGGTTTTATTAGTTACCAGTAACAAATTACATTATCATAGACATTATCACTTTGTGGTTTTGTTATTGTGGAACTCTCCACTTTGTCAGATATCCTTAGACATGGGTTATTTATAATAATCCCTATATATGCTTTAAAAACATATATGTACCGGAACATACATATATATACACAGGATGTTTGAAGCTAAAAAAAAACAACTTCTGATTATAGGGAAAATCTGATGCCATTCTTGGAATCAGCAGGACAAATATACCCAGAAACAGGTCTAAAAAAAAACATCCAAAAATAATTATTTTTGGTTGCGTGATATCACAGACTTTACATTGTGGCAACCTTGAAAAGCCACACATTGGAAATACATAGTTAAACATTAATTCAAAACATCATCATCATGAGTTTTACAATACAGAAACAGAACGAGCAACACTTTTCTGCATGGATGGAAAAATGCTATAATCCACATTGATGTCTTTGCCCTGTATTCTCTCTCTGAAACAAAAATTAATACAATTGAAGTGAATATGGTGAAATTAATAATACTAGAAAAATATATAAAAATGTAACAAAAATGAATATTACAAAAAGAGATAAATAGTATGATAGGAAAAGAGGAGCAAAAGTTGATTAGAGGAGGGAGGATAAAAGAAGAGAAGGAAGACAACAAGGTCAGAAGAAAAAAGCAAAAGAATGAGTAAAGAAAATGTGTGATTCTACTTATTTGAATATGGAAATGCGTTATCCATTGGAGTTAAACTGCAAGGCAGAACTAAATGATGCTAAAAATAATGGTCAGTCAAAAACAGATTGTGAAAAAAAGTTTACAATAGCAGTAGAAAAAGGAAGGATGTAAATATAAGGGGAGGAGAATATAATAGCGGATATATCTGTGTTGCCCCAGCCCTCACATCTCTAGTGCATTGGATTGTTTGTAGATTTATCTCTTTAAGTGTATATCAGCATGGTTCTATGCTGTGTCATATGCTTTTTCATAGTCTACAGAACATACAATCAGAAACTGGATGGGATATCTTAATGAAGCTGCTTTATCTTTTTGAATGATGAGCTCTAGATGATATTAACAGTGGTTCTCCCTCCAAGGTCATATATATATATATATATGAAACAACCTATATGAACACAATCGAACACTATTTCTGCTGACATCTTCATGCCATTAAACCACAGAAAACCTTCCCCCCTGTCACTTTACATTTCAATGGCACTGATCATCGTGGTGCCCGTGATATTCAAGTTACTTCCTTAAAATTGGCACTACAGAGGATAGAGCTAGGTACACCCTTGAAAATCGCTATGTATTGCAGTTTGATACCCTTAAGTCATTAGGTGTTAATACCAATCATTTATTTAGATTTAGTGGCAGAACTTTTGTTGTGTTGTTTTCAGGTATAGCTGTTAGTGGCAGAACTTTTGTTGTGTTGTTTTCAGGTATAGCTGTTAGTGGCAGAACTTTTGTTGTATTGTTTTCAGGTATAGCTGTTAGTGGCAGAACTTTTGTTGTGTTTTTTTCAGGTATAGCTGTTAGTGGCAGAACTTTTGTTGTATTGTTTTCAGGTATAGCTGTTAGTGGCAGAACTTTTGTTGTATTGTTTTCAGGTATAGCTGTTAGTGGCAGAACTTTTGTTGTATTGTTTTCAGGTATAGCTGTTAGTGGCAGAACTTTTGTTGTATTGTTTTCAGGTATAGCTGTTAGTGGCAGAACTTTTGTTGTGTTGTTTTCAGGTATAGCTGTTAGTGGCAGAAGTTTTGTTGTGCTGTTTTCAGGTATAGCTGTTAGTGGCAGAACTTTTGTTGTGCTGTTTTCAGGTATAGCTGTTAGTGGCAGAACTTTTGTTGTGTTGTTTTCAGGTATAGCTGTTTTACTTCATTCTCATTCTCCATATTAAAAAACATATGCGTCTCCATGACAACACTTGTGTATGCATACGCCATTGTTACCTTGGATGTCTCTACTGTTAAATGTCTTCCATCTAATGCTTTTATGATATTGCCATTATTTTTAGTGTTTTTACTGTTTGTCTTGTATTTTCTTGAAAAAGACCTTAAGGTTGAAACTATCTTGTTGTATACTGTTATTTTTGTATACCCATACCCTATAGTCTGTGCATTCATTGTAAAACTGATCGACATTATGTTTTATCTAAGTACTATTGTTATACAGCAACCTGACGTAACGATTATTAGTCCTGTAAGAAAAAAAACCATCTCACAAATACATGAAGATAACACTTAAAGGTATTGGGCCTAAGAGCAGAAACCTACAAGTCAATTGTTGAGTAATCAATCCATTAAATGTGTTGAATCATTCTTTCTGCAAGATATCTCCAACTGCATCACTGATGTCAGTATCCTTGGGAAATATGATTTTCCTCCCATTAGACTGGAGAACTTGGAGTATGTAAATATCTACAACAATAACCAGAAATCACTTACTGTAGAAGTTTTGATACTTGTAGACTTGGCTTTCCTGTTTTAGACTTAAAGACACTGGTGTGGCCATTAGTATCTTGGGCTTCTTCAAACTTCTGAATATCATAACGCCCAGGACCAACTGGATTCTATGTTATTGAACAAATGTTTTTTTTTATATGAAGATACAATATGTAAAAATATCAATATATGAAGACATCAATATATATGTAGACATCAATATATGAAGACATTAATATACGAAAACATCAATATATGAAGACATTAATATACGAAGACATCAATATATGAAGATATTAATATATGTAGACATCAATATATGTAGATATCAATATATGTAGATATCAATATATGTAGACATCAATATATGTAGATATCAATATATGTAGATATCAATATATGTAGACATCAATATATGTAGATATCAATATATGAAGACATCAATAAATGAAGACATCAATAAATGTAGATATCAATATATGTAGATATCAATATATGAATTTTTTATCCACAGTTGAATAATGGTTGATTGTATCCACACTTGCCGTTAAGCATAGGGGTGAGAGCTTAAGTTGTCGGTCCAAGGCCAGATGTGTCACCTTGGTTGCATTAAGTTCATTTTTGTTCAAGGCTATCTTGATGTTTTCTATCCACTGTTTTCTTGGTCTATCTGTGGCTTTACGTCCAGATATTCTTTTGTTATATGCTCTTATTGGTATTTGGTATGGGTTCATTCTCATACTTGATTCATGATTAGAAACTAGCTTTACAGCACATGGGTCATTCCCATTAGCGAACGCAAAACAACAAACAAACATTCCCATAAGTTCTCCGCATCCATTCCAGCAGCCATCTCAGTGTATGCTTTTTTTGGTTTCTTCTAGAGCTTTCATTAAGTTTATAACTTTTTCCTGCCATTGTCTTGTTTTTTTTTACTTTGTATTGGTTTTATTTGTTCTATTTTCTCAGTATAACAGGTCTGTGATCTGTATCAATGTCTATGTTTGGGTAAACTCTTGCATCAGTGATGTGTCATTTTTGCCTTTGTTTAATGAGAATGAAATCAATTTGGGATGATTGTAGTAAGCTGTCCTATTTATTACCATGTTTGTATGTGGCTCCATCTGTGTTGGTAAAAAGAATTTGAGGTTAAAAAAAAAAGTTATTTTTGCACTGACATACAGAATTATCCTTTTGAAAGTTGACAACAAATTCTTTTTTGTTTGTATAAAGTTATATTAAAAAGTTTGTATAAAGAATTTTGTACTTCCATGGTGTACAATATTTGCTGCAGTTGTTCCCCTTTTGACATTTAATTAGCATATGCAGATCAAACATTTATCTCAAAAACTCCTTTACCTTTGAACAACACAGCAGTGAAAAAAAAATGCACAACTTTATTTTCCATAGATATTAAAAATAAAATCTTTTAACTGTAAATAAAAAATATACTTTGAAAATGTGTACTAAAGTTAAATATGAGTACAACATAAAAGCATGTACACAATACAAGTTGACAAGAAGCACAGCACATTTCGTCACTATAGGCCTATATATTAATTTGTGATCTCAAGCAGGATGATGTTTCTTATGTACAAGTACAATTCTCTGTCAGTGAGAATACAATGGCTCATAGTAAGTAAAATGAAGAGTATTCTGGAGACGACTTACTACTCTAATCTTAGAATTTATTAAGATACAACAGATCAAATGGTTTGCACAGATCCGCAGAATACCATCAGACAGCATACCACAGCAAGCTATGCTACATAGATACAGCGAAGGCAGACCTAGAGGCTGACCACAAAATCGATGGACAATCGGAATAAAAGAGGCGACAAACTCCACAATACACACAATGCACACACAAGGGTTATATTCAGAAAACTTCTACCCCTGGCAACAAAGGGTTTAGCGAATAGATTAGATAGATAGATTAGATAGATAGAAGTAAAATTCTTACAAAATTCCTGGTGAAAAACTTCTGAGCCGTTTTATCATCACGTCTTGCAGTTGTCAAAAAGCCTTGATTATTGATTGTCCTAGGTCTGGAAAATTCCTTGACATCGTATGATCCTGGACCAAGAGAATCCTGATAGATAATATGGTAATATGTGTTTGATTATGTTTGTTATTCACAATAAATCAATATGTACATGGACATTTGATAAAAATATTCCAGAAATCATTCAGTCTATCTTAACTTCTTATCTCAGACAAGCCGCTGGTTGATTGGTTGCTGATCCAGCGGTCCATGGGCCCATGCCCTTTGACCCAATGGGACAAGCCGCTAAAACAACCATTTGAACAGACCCCTTTTACTAGTAAGCCTGTAGGGTAGGAAATTCCTTAGGGATAGAAAGTGTTAAGCTGGATTTTACCAACTTGTTTAATTGGCAGCAAATCCTATTCAGGATGTAGCCATCTAGCCAGACATATTAGTAGTATTGATTGTCTAGGCAATATAAAAACTTCATTAGTTTTATATTGCTTTCTGAGCAGTCCAAATGCACAATTTTCTTAATTGCTGGAATCTGAACCCAATACCTTGGCCGTCACTGACAAAATGTGTACCTCACCACCACAGATCTGGACAACAACTCATCTAATTAAAATGGATGTCAGACACGTTTTTACATGTACGTAAGAATTTACGAGAGTTGCCATGTTAAATGTTCAAATGAGTGTAATGAAACAAAAAAAACAACATTTATACACACTAGAAATTTAAGTTCACTTGCAAATTAAGCATGAAAAATAGCAGTACAACATACCCAAAAATATGACCAATAACACACATAATTTACATCATTATGCATTAAAATGACCACAAGTAATGTAAAACCATTATTAAGTTGATATAAATAATATATTATGACCACAAACATATAAAACAGTTGATATTGATAAAAGGATGATGTAATGCAGATCATTGAGTTGATTACAATTATTATAGTTACGTTTATTTATTTTGATTCACATGAAGCAATTAACTCGTATTTCCTACATGGAAGGGGGGTCTAGTTTCACCATAACTTTCTATAATACAATACACAGACATTTTTTGTGTGTCTATAAATGTCTCCCAGGCTGACCCTCAAGTAATTTCATCATCATCAGGTGCCATGCTGGCTGGTGTAGGCGATCATGGCTCTCCACAGTTCTCTGTCTCCAGTATTATGTATCAAGTTCGTTGTTGTTTCCCTGCCGTACCAGGTTGTCAAATTGTCTAATATTTTCTCATGTTGTTGCCCTCTGTCTCTGTTGCCTTCAATCTTGCCTGTTGTGACTATATTCCCCAATCCTCCTTGTCTCATGAAGTGGCCAAAATAGGAAGATTGTCTTTTTCCTATATTATTAATTAAGGTCCATTTCACATTTGACTCTTTCAACACTTCCAAATTAGTTTTACTGGCAGTCCATGATATTCTCAGCATTCTTCTATAGAACCACATCTCTGTTGCCTCTAATTTCCCACTTTCCAGTTTGTTTATTGTCCAAGACTTGCACAAATATGTTAGTATAGGGGTTATATAGCCCTGCAGAACTCTCTTTCTCACATCTAATGACAAGGTCATATTAACAATATATTTTTCATTTTCTGAATGATGTTTTTGCCTGCCCTATTCTGCTTCTTATTTCTGTTGAACTTCTCCCATCTGTTGTAATCGTTGTGCCTAAATATTTGAAGTGGTGGATATACTATATCATTTATATATAAATAACCAAATGGTCGGAGGGTGTCCGACAAAGTGGAGGGTGCCGCAGTAACCAAAGTAACAATTAGTAATGCAAAATAAGATAAACAGGTTACTGGGAATACCTAACTATGAACAAATTTAGATAAAAAGGTATATAAGAAATAAGCAATAAAACAAAACATGACAAATTCCCCACGTTGCGGTCCTATTGGAACCATTTTTAAGAAACACAAAAAAACTACAAAAAACACCAAACTGTAAACATATTAATAATAATAATAATATACCATTCACTTTGATCTTGCAAAATGTGGTATTTTGTTTCTTTGAAATATCCCTTACTTGGTCAAGTAATTTACTCAGCAGATCATAACTGGAAAAGCATTGTTGCGTGTTCTCATTCTCTTTAGCATGCAGTGGTGACTGAAAATCACATGCTTAAAACAACATTCTACAAATGCCTTGATAGTATGGAATGGGACTTGGATTAGAAATTATTGACAATAATGGATGTATTAAAACAAACAAATATTTCAAAACAAACCTTCAATGATGAATGATGAGTTTTTGAAAAAAGGAGCACCCTTTCAGTTGGGACTTCTGGATACTGAGCCAGCTTTCCAAAACGACCTTGAAATTTGCGGCTTGGTGTGTTAAGATTATCCACAAATGATTTGATTTCATACTGCCCTGGACCAAGTTGACTAGGTTTCTGCTCAAATTAAAATGAATAGGAAAACTCATATTTAATTCTTTCATTGTTACCTTTGATGTCTCTGCTGTTAAATATCTGTCACCTAATGCTTTTGTGAAAGTGCTATTATTTTTACTGTTTTTTTCATTGTTTTGTCTTGTATTTTCTTGAAAAATACCTTGAAATTGTCTTGTATACTATTTACATTTTTTCATACACATACCCTATAGTCTGATAGTCTGTGAGTTCATTGTAAAGCTGATCGACCTTGTGTTTTACGTTAGTAAATTCAAGAAGGAGGCATGAGGATAAATGAAAATAATTATTACAGATGATGGGAATTGAACCAGGTCCGCTCTAGCAGCATCGAATCACTTCGAAACACAAGTTAACAAGATTTTCCATACTTGACCAACCACATCCCCCCAAAAAGATCTCATCAAAAGTGATCTCATCAAGACATTCGCCTGTGTGTTGCCGGGGCCCGAAAGGGAAGCAAAGAATAGCAACACTGTTTACCTTCCACGCATGTTGTAAAAGGCGACTAAGGAGGTTATGGGATGGAGTTGGCTGTCCCATCCCATATAGGGTCAGTGACCCAAAGCCATGCTGAAGTCGGATATGTCAGGCCGAAAGGCGCAGATACTGCTGCAATGCTGTAAACCATGACACAACGCATTCCATTCTCCGGACTACATCCTGCTAATCTGCAGGAGTTTGAGAACGAACGCAGAAGAAGAAGAATCAAGACATTCAACTTGTGTACTCAAGTCAGTGAGAACAGACCAGTCGAGACAAGGACCATTACAACAACAACTAACATCCTGTACAAGCATTGAAGCATCCTCAGAAAAACAAACATAGAACAGCTATATACAAGGGTCAATAGATCTTCTTGTAAACATAAATAACATAGAGACAGAACAATGTTACTTCAAATAATATCTTATACAAGAAAATTCAAGTAGGAAACATGAGGATAAATGAAAATAATTCTTACAGATGATGGGAATTGAACCAGGTCATCATGTTTTACGTAAGTACTATTGCTCAAATTAAAACAAGTTTTGAATGCTTAAAACCACAAAAATTCTGATAGGGCCTAATTATTTTTAGTGATCGTTGGTGAAAACTGATTAAAATGTTACTAATATTTTACACTGTAAAAACCAATCCAACTCAAATATCTTGATCATTTTTGTGTTCAAAATTGTAACTGTTGTTTCCCTGTAAAGAGATGTTTTTGTGATTGAATGTATCCTTGAAATTTTCAAGATCATATATCATTTGTATGATAGGCCTATTCTGCATGCATTTAAATTTGTAAAAGCAATTTTTACCAAAAAAATTGTGTAAATAAAAATTTTTACTAGGTATATTTTGTCTTATTTAGTTTTCCTTTAGTTCCATCTCTGAGTAGAAGGCTCCTTCAAAAAGCATTGCACTAAGCCAAAAGCTGAAGTCTCCTGGGTATGAAAAAAGGAAGTAAGAAGTAAGACATAGGAAGTATGAGCTAATCACTCGCAATTCTTGGGAGTCTCAATCAATCAATCCCTTTAGTTAGTTTTCTAAAATAAAATCTTCAGTAGTTATACCACTTTAGTTTATTTCCACAGTTAGTTTTTGTAAAAATTTGCTCTATTCCCTTCAAAAAATACTTTTTGAGAAAAGGGTACCACACCCACAGAAACATTAATATAAACATTTTCTAATTTCTTTTACATATTATGCATCTATATATTGATCTATGTTACTTCAGCGCTGAATATGGTGCATAGGGCAGGAACCAGAGCTCTCCAGTTCGAGCAATGTAATGCTATTGTGTGTAATTTTTGCACGTTGTTGAGACCGATAGTCATTCCCTTTTTGATGGTTGTTCCACGAAAAGCTTCTTTTGGGTCTTCCTCTCTTTCTTTTGTCATCTGGTACCCATTTTAATATATTATGCATACCTGAACCTAATAAATAAAATATTCAGTAAACATATTTTTATCATGGAAAACTTTAAATGGTGTAATAGAAGGTTAAGAAAAAAAAGGAGAAAATTCCTGTCTTTGCATTATAAAGGAATTCCACTGTACTATGCAGCTTGTCTGAATTCAGCAGTGCTGTACTATGCAGCTTGTCTGAATTCAGCAGTGCTGTACTATTCAGCTTGTCTGAATTCAGCAGTGCTGTACTATGCAGCTTGTCTGAATTCAGCAGTGCTGTACTATGCAGCTTGTCTGAATTAATCAGTGCATTTAAAGTAATGAATACAATTGTTCACATTTCAGCAAACTTACAGGATCAGCAAAATATCCCTCAGAGATGGGTGCATTTCTATCACCTGAGTACAGTTTGTAAGGACCCTTTAAGCTGGTGACTTTATTCATTAGTTCATCTGTACCTGATGTAAAGTTGTAGGTGCCTGGACCCAGATGTGAACCCTAGAGTATATAAATGGGAAATCCCATCAACAATATTTATATTACAAAAGGAGTCTCTCTATCTATGTGACATGTCATTTACAGAATGTTGTTCTCTGTGCCATTCTGTAAGCCTCTTGTTTCTGTGCAAGCTGTCCAGCCTCTTCGCTAGTTTTCAAGCTGTCCAGCCTCTTCCTATGTCATGTTCAAAAGATCTTTGAAATTTTTCTCTCCATAATTAATCTTTCTAAACCATTGTGTCTTTCTATCTGTCCAAAATATGTTAACTTGCGTTTTTTGTGATAGTTTTGTGGATCCAGTCTTCTATGAAAATTGTGTCTTTCTGGAAATATATGTTGGTTATTTTTTCTGTCCATGATATTCTTAGGATCGTTCTATTAAAATATTTGCCGGGCCCAAAGGGGAGCAAAGATTAGCAACACTATTTACCTTCCATGCATGTTGTAAAAGGCGACTAAGGAGGTTATGGGATGGAGTTGGCTGTCCCATCCCATATAGGGTCAGTGACCCAAAGCCATGCTGAAGTTGGATGTGTCAGGCTGAAAGGTGCAGATATCGCAGCAATGCTGTAAACGATGACACAACACATTCCATTCTCCTGACTACATCCTGCTAATCTGCAGGAGTTTGAGAACGAATGCAGAAGAAGAAGAATGTAAGGTTTGTTCCGTTAAAAATGTGGATACATCTCCCTCTAATTACCCAAAATTCAGTGAACTCATTTTTAGCAATCACAGGGAAGAACGAGTAAACTTGTACCTGGTAGTTAAAAGTTAAAGCTTTTCATGCAATTGTAGATTTATATTAAGACATGGTCTACATAACATTTGTAATAAGGGTATTAAAGTATGAGTTCAATAATAATCATTTCACAAGAACATTTTTTATTGCACAACCAATCAGAACAATTAAGCATATATTTTTAATAATTTATTTTCTATTTTTGTTTTGAATAATTTTAATTTATAAATATAGATCTTTCAAGGTTTTAAAAATTTTTTTTGGTAAGATTTTAAATTGTGAGTTGATCTTTTGTACAAGTTCGTATCTCAACATGTAAGGAGTAGGATATCTGCAAGGGAGCATAGAATAATGAGATTTTCATGTGTTGTAACTGACCTATCAGAAACAAGCTAATGTACAAATGTTGTTCATCCGTTGTAGTCGACAATGACCACTCAGCTCAAATGAGATGATGATGATGTCGGCGGTGTACCAGACTGTGACTAATATAGTCCTATGCATGCCTGAAGTTGTCTACCACACTCTGAGTATGTGAGGAGTCTATGGGACATTAAGCAATTCTTGTCTTTCTTCTAGCACTCTATTGTTGCGAGGCATAATATCTGAGACTCTGCAGCTGCAGCACCACTCTTGATTCTGTGACGTCAGCTGAATCTGTCTTGTGCAAGACTCTCCCATGTATTTGTCTGATAGTTGAGTTATAACTAGCACTGAATTTTGTTTAAAGTGCAGAATAGTAGTGTAATGTACAAATATACTAAAGATACGTACATTCAATTACCGGTAGATTCTCAAGGGGAGTCAATAAAAAGCAGACAAGGGAATGCTTACTTACCACTGTGCCTATATTTCTCTCACGGCCACCAAGTTCAAGAATACCTCTTGTACTGAACGATCTCTTCACAATATCATCTATTCCGTTATGTGGAATGCCACCAACTCCATAAGATCCTGGACCAGGTGTGACAACCTTACAAAAAAAATCAAATATACTTTTGTAACAGTTGTCAGGGTCACAGAGACACCTTCATAAAAGGGTAGTGGTTGAATCTTAAAAAATCTGCCGAAGACGGATGTGTCGGGCCATTGGCGCAAATATAACGGTGACACAATGCATTCCATTCTCTGGACTACATCCTGCTGGAAATCTCGTAGTCCTGCTTCAAAAGAGAAGCAGTGGGAGTTTGAGAATGAATGCTGAAGAAGAAGAAGACTCTTAAAAAGGTTCTTATTTCAACTCATGAACCTTTTCTTTATTTAACCCCATGTGTACAGTTAGGCTGTCTAAAAGGGAGGAAATTGTTTTCAACTTATTTCCTTACTGTTTTTATTTTACTACTAGGAGTTAAATATGATGTTTTATTTACCTATGTGGAAGTTTGAACCCTTCAAATTCCATTCCCCATATCTAAGTCCCTGATAGTTACGAGTGTGGGTTTTCATTAGTGTACACCAAACAAATCCATGGGTGCTCTAATCTTTATTTCAATAAATTCATTAGATGGTAATGTTTCATATATTTATTTTGTCTCTTTATATATTTACGATGTCTCTCTCTCTCTCTGGCAGGGCCATTCCAATATTTACTCCAATCTCCATCAATCTAGAGATTGACCATGATTCCCTTTTCAAAATCTTCTGAATGAACATGGTCTCTCAATGGATCGAATTATGCCAGAATGATCCATTTATACACCCTTTGATACTGTGGTCATGCTCGTTAGCTTAGCTTACTTGTTACACTCAACACTCACATATCTGGGTACGAATATGAAGGTAATCTTTCTGAAGGTAATCTTTCTGGTCACAAATTGCATGAACAATTCAACTAATTGACACTGGATTACTTCAACTTTACAAAGCATCTTCATTGAGTCACTTAGAGCACACGCATGAGAATAATCATGTGACACCAGCCATGACAGTTGTCTTGTCCTTATGTTATAAAAAATAATACACCAGAGAAATGGTCACTCATGAAAACAGCATAATCCTAATCTTGTACAGTAGATAGATAATATATGGGATAAGTGAGAGATAACAGACTATATAGAGTTAATAATGTCTTCTTCTTCTTCTTTCCTTCCACTTTTACCCTTTACGGATGTCGAGAGAGATACAGTGTTCTTGTTTTCGCTTTTCTGGCAGCTTCAGATAATGTTATTTGGTGTTCGTGTAATGTCTCTTTGATGTTGTCGATCCAGCGTACTCTAGGTCTACCCCTGGCTCTTCTTTGTGCTTCTCCTCTCTTCATATATGCTTTATACACTAATAAATCACACAGCATTCTTTATAGATGACCGAACCATTGTATCTGTTAGCACGGACCTGGTTCAATTCCCGCCAGCCTTTATAATTATTTTCATTTATCCTCACACTTCCTACTTGAATTCTCAAAGTATTGTACTCTGCCTAGTATGAAATGAAGCTCTGGAGAAAGCACTTTGTTGCACATAGAAAGTAAGAACTAATAGCTTGTAATTCCTGGGGAATGAAACAACAACAATATAGTCTCATATTAAACTAAAACAAATGGAAATATTAGTATGACAAAGTAGAAAAACATTAATAACAAGATCAATAACTCTTCAACGTCATGGTTGTAGGGGTGCCATAATGGATACATCAATACAAAAAGCTCTCCAAACAACTCTATTCTCAGCCATTCGGAGAAGTGTAGAAAAACAATACAAGTATGTGAAGCTACATTATGGTAAGACACATCATATAACGACATCATATAATGGAAGTAAACATCAATTTGTTCTTTGTTGTAGGCTTTCTGTAAAACTTATTAAATAAATTTTATAATTTTTACCAAAACTTATCTACGGTGGTACATGGTTTTACTGCAGTCTCTCAGTAGTTTAAAGTTTAGATTACAGTTATAAATAACCAAACTGTCAAAGAATATCCGACAAGGTGGAAAGTGTCACAGTAACAAAACTAAGAAGAGATGATGTTAACAATACAATGTCATGAAGTACGAGGGGGAGTCAATAAGTAAGTCACAAATGGCTCTTTAGAAAAAAACTGAAGACGATAAAAACCTGAAAACTGTTTATTTTTACACATACATTATCCCTTTACTTCTCAACATAATTTCCACCAACATTGATGCATTTATCCCATCGTTTTATGAGTCCTCCCAAACCTGCTGCGTAGAACTGCGTGCTCTGCTTTTTAAGCCACATTTTCACTTCACATTCAACTTCTGCGTCAGTCGCGAAACGCTTCCCGCCAAGGTGGGTTTTTAGTGGACCAAAAAGGTGAAAATCACTAGGGGCTAAATCGGGGCTGTAAGGAGGATGTTCCAGAATTTTCCAACCAAGATTTTTTATTTTCTCCTGAGTTAATCGAGCCGTATGTGGTCTAGCATTGTCATGAAGGAGTAGCACTCCTCTAGTCAGCAGCCCTGGACGTTTTCTTCGAATTGCATCCCGAAGCACTGATAGAACTTCACAGTATGATTCAGAATTCACATTGTCACCTTTCTTTTTGAAATTGGTTAAAAGCACTCCTTGACAATCCCAGAACACTGTCAGCATAACCTTCCCTGCTGATGGTGTAACCTTGAATTTTTGGACACAAGGCGAAGAAGGATGTTTCCATTGCATTGAAGCACGCTTTGATTCAGGCTGGTAGTGATGCACCCATGATTCGTCCCCAGTAATAATCCTGTTCATCATGTCTTCTCCTTCATTTGCGTATTGACAGAGATGCTCCAATGACAAGCCTAATCGGTTCATTTTGTGTTCGTCCGTCAATTGTCTGGGCACCCACCTTGAACACACTTTCTTAAATTTCAATCGGTCATGCATGATGCTGTATGCTGAACCATGTGAGCACCCTATTGCAGCTGCTACAGCGTCTATCGTTACTCGTCTGTCACCTCGAATCATCTCCTCAACCCGCTGCACAGATGCGTCTGTTGCAATTTCAACAGCACGACCAGATCGGATTTTGTCAACAATTTTAGAGCGTCCTTGAGAAAATTTTTTTACCCAGCTGTGCACTGCTTTACGGGACAAACAATTGTCAGCATAAACAGGAAGCATTTCTTTATGAATTTCTTTTGCAGGCAGTCCTTTTGCCCATAAAAAACGCACAACAGCACGTTGTTCATTGATTGTACACTCTGTAAGTACAGTAGCCATTTTGTTTTTTGTGCTGCGCATGCGCAAGGTACAGCTAGCGCCATCTAGCGAACATAAACATAAAGTTCTATGATGATATCAACTATAAACAGCTTTAGAAACCACCTACTGCATTTTCCTGCCATCCAACATCAATTTGTGACTTACTTATTGACTCCCCCTCATATTAATGCTTCTTAGAGTACAGTTGCCACAAAATATAATTTTATTTGTGAAAAATTTCAATATTAAATTGTGAACCTGATTGAAACACTAACATCTTGGCCTTTCTTGAAACGAGGTGCCAAGTTGTCACAAATACCCCTTTCACTGGTTGGCTTTTCATTGGCTAGTTGAATAAAATCTTTGATTTCATATGAGCCTGGTCCAAGTTTTTTTTCCTAATTAGTGATACAATAAAAAGTATAGTAAAACATTTTTAATATTTGACAAGTTAAAACATAAAAAACGAAGTTAATATATTATGTGTTGTGTTGTCTGTGAATATTTATCTGTTATGTAAAGTAGAGCATTACCAATATCTTAAACACATAATCACAGATGACAGCAAGATGTGAAATAGAAGTTAAAAGGAGAATCAATCAATATCAATAAAACCCATAACCCTTCAGGGTCGTAGGGGTACCACATTGGAAGCTTCAGCACACAGAGTCCTCCAGCGAATTCTATCCTCAGAGATGCGGATGAGTGTGGAAATATCTAGCCCTGTCTATTCCTTGATGTTGTCTGTCCATGTCTTTATTTGACCTCCTCTGCTTCTTCCACCCTCGACAGTTCCCTGCAGTATTGTTTTTGACAAGGAATCGTGCCTGCATACATGTCCGAACCATGCTAGTTTTTGTCGTTTCACTATTGAAAGCAATGGCTCTTGGACACCTGCACACATCTCTACTTTATTTCTTACGTACACATTGGTCTTATGTTCCCTATAAGAAATTCGTAGAATTCTTCTGTAGCATTTATACTCGAAAGCCTGTAATCTTCTCTCCATGTCCGCAGTGAGTGTCCAACTCTCACAACCATACAACACAACGGAAAGCACCAGCGACCTATACAGTTTGATTTTCACTCCAACACTGATGTTGCTTTTCCAAATCACAGTTAGCCTTGACAAGGACGCTAAAGCCATCTCCAGCCTTATTTTTAGTTCTACTTTGCATTTACCATCGCTGCATATACTGGATCCGAGGTATTTGAAGGTATTCACCTCTTCAAGCTTATGTCCATTCATCATGATATTAGTCTGGTTTTCTGTGTCTCTGCTGTTTACCAAGATTTTGCTCTTATATGTTGATTTCCATTCCGTACTTGCTGGTAACTTTTTCTAACTTTGATGTTAATTCTTGCAATGATTGTTCTGACCCAGCTAAAAAGTCCTTCAATGACATGAGAAAAAAATTGACATCTAAACACATTACAAACAAACTAAAAATGAGAATTATAAAATGATACCATTAATGTATGACTCAGAAACATGGACAATGAACAAACAATTAGAAGACAGAATTTATGCCTTTAAGATGTGGATATAAATAGGGAGAACTTCATGGAATGAGAAGGAAATGAACAAAGATGTTCTAAGAACACTTTGCATGAAGAAAAGAAAATTTAAACAAATAAAACTCAGACAATTAAAATATTTTGGACATATTAAAAGACACAATACCATGTTTAAGACCTTACTTGAGGGCAGAGTCGGCGTGGGGGGGGGGGGAGGGTGGGGTGAGAGCAAAAGATAAGTAGAGATACAAGTTGGAAACACTACAAGATGGATAGCTTGGAGTCTAGCAGAGTGCACCACCACAGCAAGAGACAAAAGATCTTGGAGGAACTTGATGATGATGATGATCTGTTATATCATAGGAGAACATAGTTACCATAAGCAAGATAGAAAGAAAGAGGGATAGAGGACAATAACACAAGAAAATAGATATTCTGACATAGTGGCATGGAAAAGAGTCAACAATAATCCTGGAAATAGAGAATTGTGGAGGTCAATGATCGCCTACACTAGCCAACATGGCATCAGATGATAAACTACAGTTATAGATTTGCTGAAGAAACTAATGATGGGGGTAATAACATATATGTACAAAGAATATTTGAAGATCATATAATCACCACATGACACGCTTATTTATATTTATTATAGATTTATATTTATTATAGATTTATATTTATTATAGATTTATATTTATCATTGATAGGCTATACCTTACCACCTTTATATGCATGCATGCACCTTATGTCCGGCTCTGTGGCGAAGTGGTACAGAGTGCATCTGTGACGGCAAAGGTACAGAGTTCGTTCCTCACCACAGGCAATTGTGCATCCGGACCGTTCAGAAAGCAATGGCAACCTACTGAACGTATTTATATTGCCTAGAAAATCACCACAGCCAACAAATGCTGGGTTGATAGCTACGTCCTGGATAGGATATGCTACCAATGCACCTTATTAATTTTAGTAAACATAGTAAGTCAAAAAGTAGAAGCATCAAAATATTGTATTTTTCAGAACATACCAATATCTTATTTTGCTCCCACTTTTCCTGGTACAGAAGGTGTGGCTTTGCAGCTAATCTTTCTGTCTCAAGTTGACGGGCCCAATCTATTCCTGGCACTTTCATTTTTCCATGTCTGTCATCAAATCTTTCCATAATTTTATCACTGCTAAATCCATCCTGGCATGTATAAATAGAAAACATTGTGAAAATTCTCAATAAATTACCTTACCATTCTTTTTCTTCAGTGTTCATTCCCAACATCCTGCTGGATCTCTTTTGTGGCAAGACAAGTGACCCTACTAGATTTCCAGCAGGATGTAGTCCAGAGAATGGAAATGCTTTGTGTACTGTTTTATTTGCGTTAATGGCCTGACACAAATTATCATTCAACTGTATATTTTAATTCTAAAATTAAATCCATAAATTAAAAAAAAATGTATTCAACTCAATCATTATTCAATTCAAAATGATTTTTTTGGATAAAAAAAATGTTCATCAAGATTTTTTACCTGACATGACCCATTCTTCAGTCGACAAAGCTGTAAATGGGTGCCTGACGCATGAGTTTGAACCGGTAAACACAGCAAGGAAGGGAGCTGGCCCACCTAATAATTGGTGTGGCATAGGACATGGCTTTCCCAGAGAAGTGTCACATCATGCACAGAGTTGCTTTTCACCACACACCATGTGAAACGTGTTCATAGCCAAGGCACCGCATACACATTGATAGCTAGGACCATGGACAATGCTGGAGCACATCTTGTTTTCCTAGTGTAATATGCAATGCTCTATTCTCTGAATATTGCTCTGCACAGATAACATAATTGTATGGATGAAATATTGTGGTGCATTCAGATGAAAAAAGCCTCAATATATTGGCATATGAAATAAAATGAAAAAGAAGTCACCCGATTGCACATAGAAAGTAAGAGCTATTCACTAATAATTTGGGGGTCTACATAGCAACTGATGGACAGGTTACAGTCTAGCAGAGTGCACCACAAAGACAAGAGACAGGAGATGTTGGAGATACGTTGCAGCCAACCTTCGTTACGGAGACGGCACTTGATGATGATGATAGCAACTGAGTATTTACTGTTGCATAATGATTGGTCTGATAGCTAACATATAAATAAATAATCTTGTTTGTATAGAATGAATTTAATTTACGTACTAGCCAAAACATATTTGAAAAAAAAACAAGAAAATATTTTAAGAAAAATAATGTAGGAATACCGTATCCAGAATATGGTTCCTGTCATAAGAAATTTCAGTACATATGCCAGGAACTTTTCGTCTAGGATGAACTCCATTTATATCAAACCTAAATGTAAACAAGTAAGCACATTAAATGACATTTGGTTAAATTTGAAAAATACTAATAAAATTTCTTAATAAATTTTTAATAAAATTTAATAAATAAATAATTATTTTATTGTCATGCCTTTGTTTGCAAATTGAAATGGATGATTTCGTCAATTGAAATAGATTGTCTCTAGTCTATTGTCTGTCCCCAAGTGAATGATGGATGATCGTATTTACACTTGCCGTTCAGCGTAGGGGTGGAAGCTAAAGCTGTCGTTCCAAATTCTGATTTTCAGTCACAGGCCCTGTGTTTCTGAGAGTAGTATTTTGGGGGGAAGACATTTAAAATGTTGCTTCTAATAGTGATGCTAGGTCAGTTAGCACTGGTTTAGAAAAGCAATCCATCATCTACTTTCCATAATTTGCAATGTAAACTATTTTTATGTTGACTAAAAATACGCATTAGATATATTTAACACTGTAAGTTACTCGATGCATCATCTTCGACTTTCGTAATGAGCATGATCAGAAAAACACTTTCTGATAAAATAAATATTTTAACATTTAAATTAAAATATTGTTAAACCATTGTTACGTGGGCCTTTTCCTTTATTTAAACTTTCTTTTTAAAAATAAATAGGCGGTATTCATTATTAATGGTTTGAGGCAGTGGAGAGGTCAAAGTTGAAATGTCTCACATCCATTTTCATGTCTGATTATGTAGGTGTTCAAGGGAATGAGAGAGCAGATTAGTTGGCTTGCACTGCGACTGTATCAAATGGTAGAGCAATAGAATGAGCTGACATTTTCAACTCCTTATGAGATATAACAAGGACAAATGAAATTAATGAGGGTGATGATTCCTTTTCAATGTCCAGGATAAAGGAATGGCTTGTTGCCAGAAATGAGTGCTATTGTGGGCTTATATTGGGTGAAATGAGTGCTATTGTGGGCTTATATTGGGTGAAATGAGTGCTATTGTGGGCTTATATTGGGTGAAATGAGTGCTATTGTGGGCTTATATTGGGTGAAATGAGTGTTATTGTGGGCTTATATTGGGTGAAATGAGTGCTATTGTAGGCTTATGTTACGAGTAATGAGTGTTATTGTGGGCTTATGTTACGAGTAATGAGTGCTATTGTGGGCTTATGTTGCGAGTAATGAGCGTTATTGTGGGCTTATATTGGGTGAAATGAGTGCTATTGTAGGCTTATGTTACGAGTAATGAGTGCTAGTGTGGGCTTATGTTGCGAGTAATGAGTGTTATTGTGGGCTTATATTGGGTGAAATGAGTGTTATTGTGGGCTTATGTTACGAGTAATGAGTGCTATTGTGGGCTTATGTTGCGAGTAATGAGCGTTATTGTGGGCTTATATTGGGTGAAATGAGTGCTATTGTAGGCTTATGTTACGAGTAATGAGTGCTATTGTGGGCTTATGTTGCGAGTAATGAGTGTTATTGTGGGCTTATATTGGGTGAAATGAGTGCTATTGTAGGCTTATGTTACGAGTAATGAGTGTTATTGTGGGCTTATGTTACGAGTAATGAGTGTTATTGTGGGCTTATGTTGCGAGTAATGAGTGTTATTGTGGGCTTTGAAGAATGTTTGTCAATCCACAAAGAAAAGGAACTGTCAATCATCATTTAATGGTGGATACACTCAAGTTCAGATAGAAGCAATATGGACATGTCCAGAGTGCAATCATAATGATCTAATAAATAACTAATAACTTTACAGACCAACTTGGACTATAGTCACATTTCCATTATATACCCTTGGTATGGAAAGTCGCCGGGCTGACCAAACTCGATAGATTACGAAATGAAGACATCATCAGGGAAAGAATAGGTATAATACCTTGTACAGATTACATAGAAAGACAGCAGATGAAGTGGTTTGGTCACATTATGAGAATGCATCATGACAAGTTGCCAGTACAGGCATATAACGAAATGAGATCAGGGTACAAAGCCAGAGGAAGACCACAGAAAAGATGGATAGAAAACATCAGGGACATCCTGAACAGACATGGTCATAGCACAGCCGAGGCCACACATTTGGCTTTAGAATGCAAGCTTGAGCTCCAATCACCCCTACGCTTAACGGCAAGAGTGAATAACAAACCACCTGGGGAAAGACATTAGACCCTTGGTGACCAAATTCAATGTCATCGAAACCATTATGATACTGCAGTAACACAGCATTTCTAGAAATTGGATTACTAAGAATAGCTCATTTAGGATATTATGTCATTCCAAAATGGCTGTGCCCAATGCAGTCTCTCGGCGCAAGTATCAAATTAATTCTGAAATAATAATTTCTTGCAGGTGCGTTTTTGCGATACATTTAAAGTAATGTAAATACACATCTAGAATTATAATAAGTAGAATTCCACTCTTGAAATAACTCTCTGGCTTTCATATTCATTCAGAAAATGCAAACTTTCTTTATGACACATAGACAAATTTCAAAACTAGGTAGGTAGTTAATGAGTTTACCTCTCTTTTGGAGAGGTGTGTCCCTTTCAACTAGCGGACAAAAAAGTCAAATTCCATTTTATAAGAATATTTTTTAAAGATGGGTCTATCAATGTAAGTACACCCTAGATCAGTGTTTCCCAATCTTTTTCTGACCATGTCCCACCTATGTCGTTCTAAAATTCTGATACCCTATGTAACATATAGAAATTTGTTTTATAATCTAAAATGGAATTATTTCTAGTATGATACAATTTAATTCCCTCCTCCTCCATATGTAGGACATGGGCCCCATATTGGGAAACACTGCTCAGTAAAGTGTTAAAAATAATTCAGAAATATAAAAATATCTTAGTAATATATTCTTTCCCTCTCCTCACATGGGACAAAATGGCAGTTGTGTAATGATGTGAATGCACACCTGACGCATAAAAACATTCCACTCCACCACTGCATCTTGCCCAATCTGCACTGTAGTTTTCATGTATACCTCATAACTCATCTGAAAAGTCATATAATTTTACTTTTACCTTGGTTTTTCTGCCCTTCTATTTCAAGTCATATTTTGTTTTTGTAGTTTTTCTTATCTTGCCTAATTCTTCTTTGAATATCTCTTGACAGACTTCTATAATTTGTTCTATTTTTACTACTGCTTTTAATTTGTCTTCTTTCTTGGATCATGTTCATAGTTTCTTCTGATATATACTCTTTCTTCTCCTTGCTATTTTTGTGTAGCATGTTTTTGCACAGTTATTGAAAATGTAATTTATTTTGTTTTTAAGTTCATTTTAAGTGTATTCTTCTTGTATTTCAAGTAGTTTTTCGAATTTGTTTGTATTCTTTCTGTATATACGCCATATCATATCTGGAAATTATTGAACTTATGGTGTCTTTTTTATCTTTGAATTGAACTTTGTCATGAGTATTTCATGATCAGTGTCGCAATCTGCGCCTGGTAGTGTCTTGCATTGAAGGATTTTTGTTTTCTATCTTTATCCTATTAGTATATAATATTAATGATGTACATAACAAAAATGTAATTTATTAAATTATATTGTAGTGTGCACTTGATGCCTACGTTTTTCTTTACATATCGCAAACATTACAACTAATTACATCTATAAATACTTCTATTTAGGACTACGCTGCTATTTTTTATTAAAATACATGTCAGTATAGTATTAATTAATGCATAGGTTCATGTCGATGTATTTTTGTGTAATCTATATACCTAAATCTTTAGTTTATACTAATTTGCAATGCTTCCGTATATACCCTCGTCTTCAAAGTTACTCCAATTAGTAGGCCTACTACACTAGTTTAGACAACTAGTTTATTCTTTAGTCAGAATTGTGTTTACTCAGTTCAGTATTCTATAGTATTAACTATAATATTAATATTATAAATATATATATAGTTATAGTTAGTTCCTTACGTCTAGTAGATATAGCCGCAGAAACAAGAATAACTGTGAGAACACGGCGAATGACACTCACACTGATTTCTTTCTTCACAAAACTTATAACTATTTTAAATATCTAGACAATAAGTTACTAACACACAAAGACAAAGAAGTATGAAACTGTCAAGTCACACATGAAAATGAAATTGAAAATAAAAAAAATATTCTTGCTGACCTCATTGTTTGAATGCCAAAAGGTGCACCGGTAAATCTTTTTTGAGACATATTAATTTATGTTAAATTTAAATTGTCAATGGTTTCAAATATCACTAAAGGCTACAGCAAGTTTTGCAAAAAATTCCAGATAATTTTTCTAATTGACATTGTGACAGCGGAATATCTGTTCATAATAAGCGGACGACATTTACACGTCGCATAGCAACATATAAGCTAAATATAATATTTGGCAGTTATGGCCCTTTCATTTATTTTCCTTTTACGCTGATGTTAGCGCATAGGGCAGAGGTCAGATCTCTCCAATTCTGTCTGTTCAAAGCTATTCTGTGCAGTTCTTGAATAGTATGAATATTGGTTGTTTTACTTTCTCTAAGTATTGTTCTTCTGAGTGTTTCTTTTGGTATACTCCTTACTCTTTTGCCTGTAGGTATCCATTCGAGAGATTGGTGGTGTATTCTGTTGGTGTCTGCGCGTAGGGCATGCCCTATATAGGACCAACGGCGTTTTCTGATAACATTTGTGATGAAATTTTGATGTCTCTTCTCTGATTTTATCATTCGATTTGAATTCCCTCCAATGGGTGTTAGTTATCCTACGAAGACATTCTGTTACACAAATCAATCTGGACTTTACGATGTTAGTTGATTAACGATCGATGGAATGACCCAGACTTGATTAGAGAAATTATATCCATTGGTTATCTAAAAATGTGGAATACTTGACTGTCGTGATTTACGATATAATATAACAATGCATCATCTTGTCTGCGGTGATGACGGTGATCACGGTTTGACACAGCTGGGTTTTTTTTGTTTCATTTAAATCTGGGGTTTATTGAAGTTGAGGGATGGCGATCACGAGTCAGGCAGGGATATAAGTGGGAGGGAAACATTCTGGGATGGACACTACATCATGTATTCAGACGACACTACACGCTGACAATCCCATTGTCTTGTCTTATCCATGTGTGCCGCTAGGCGTATGGGGAGCAGAAGATTTCTTTCTTGAGATAGCAGTGATGCCACTGCCATAGTCCAGCCTTGGAGTTCTAGTATTTCTCTGATGTCATCTATCCATCTTCGTCCGAGTCTTCCACTGTTTCTCTTTTCAGATGAAAAGGAGGGAAGGGAAGGACAATTATCTTTTTGGGAAAGTCCCGAAGATTACGCAATCAACAAATGACCAGGACTCCGTGTCTACATACAGTGGGAGGGCTGCTGACTGCTGGAACGGAGAGAGAAGCACTTATGGGAGTGCCCCCACGTGCTGTGATGCTAGTTTCTAATCAAGAATTATCGTTTTCAGATGATCTTTTATTGAAGGCTATCGATCGAATGCTACCTGGTTTCATTGTGATTATGTGACCGAACCATTTGATCTTTTGTGTGCCTATGTATTCTTTGCACGATATTGTTTTCATAAGATTTCTAATAGTGTAATTGTTTATTCTATCTCTTTCTGTTACCCCCAGTGCTGTTCTCATCCATTTCATTTAGCTTACTGCGAGTTTTTGTTCTAGTTTCTCTGTCAGGATCCAGGTCTGACATTACAAGCTACTACTACCACTACAAACATTAAAATAGGCATTAGATGGCAATATTAAAAAAAAGGAAGACCAAGAGACACTTCACAGAACAAACATAGAAGAGGTTATGACTGAGTTTCAGACACATGCAAGAACTGCGCACAGTAAATAGTTGTCACTAGTTTCTGACCTATGCACTGTATTCGGGTCTAAAGGAACGCACACACACACTCACACACACCCACACACACACACACACCCCACAAACACACATATTGTTTGATGGTTAAACGCTTTCACATAACTAAATCGGACAAAAGTCCGCGGATAACAGGATCGTACCTCAACATGAAGGACACATTTTATCTAACCAAAAAAGTCAGGTGTGGGTGATTCTGAGAGAATTTTGTGAAATTGTGAACATCTTTGTTCCGTCTCCATAAGATACAAATAATTTTTAAATAATTGACGTCAAGTCTTTCCTTATAAAAAAAAATAATAAAAAAATCGCCGATCAGACACATAGTTGTCATAATTGTATCATCAAAGGCCCTGGCAAATACTCTCTCTCTCTCTCTCTCTCTCTCTCTCTCTCTCTCTCTAAATCTAGTTTGTTCTGGACACGTATTCTTCTTTTTTGTTTTGTTAATGTATAGGCCTAATAATGTCCAATGCTCAGCGGAGTACACATATTAGTGTTTTATTTCCACAAAGTTAATTGTCAGCAAAAGCGGCTTGCAGATGCCCCACACTTCTCCAGTTTTCTTCGATTTGGAAAATATAAGCTTCCTTCCTGACACTCTAGGCCCATACAGACTGGGGAAAGACACGACCACAAATGCGACAATTCCCGCCTAGGACATCTACGAGGGCTTTCAGACAAAAAAGAAACAGTTGTCGCCACAATCGACCAAGAAGATGCTTACAACAGAGTCAGCTTCGGCCAGCTAATACATTTACTAAGTGAACTCAACATCGACTCGTGGATAATTCGAAGGATAGCAATGGTGTTAATGTCCAGACATGTTGCTCTGAGATTGGGATCCTGGACGTCAGAGATCAGAACCATAGCACCGGGATTACCACAGGGATCGCCACTATCACCTGTACTCTTTAATGTCTACACATACAAAATAGCGCAGCTTCAAGATGCTGGGCCCGGCAGGATACTAACATATGCGGATGACCTCTTGCCGTACAAGCACGGCAGAAACAGAATAGACATGATTGATGGCGTCAAGAGTAATCTAGAATATTTGTCGCACTTGTGCACTGACTACGAGACAGTCATCAATCCAACCAAGCCAAAGATCGTCTGGTTCTCACTGAACAACAACATAGTCACAGACACATTACCAGCAGCCACCTGCATGGGCATCAACATTGACATTGAGCAGATTATGGAATATCTATGCATCACGTTTGATAGAAGTCTGTCTTTCGCAAAACATGTGGACAATATCATTAAGAAATCTAGGAACTGTATCAGTGCAGTCAAAATCATGGCATCTGCAAAGATGCCGCTACTAACCCTTTTTTCAGATGATGCAGGCAGTGTATCTGTATCTGTATTTGACTATGGATTAGGCCTACTTACACTATCACAAACACAGGTGGATAGACTGGAGAGAGTTCAAAACGAGGCCATAAGAGATTTCCTAGGATGCACAAGACATACGCCTATCGCAGTCATGAGGTTTCTCCTAGACCTACCGAGCATTAAAGCCAGGTTAAAGAATACTTCAAGGTCGCCAATAATGATCGTCACCTATTATACCAATCTCTAGACAACACAAAAGGAAGGCATATCAAGAGAAGAAGGTCTTGGATGGCAGAAGATAAGGAAGATGGCAGAAGCAGAAGATATGCTACTCAGAGTTCGTGAGCTCGAGGAAGTGGGAAGAGGCTGTGAATGGGTGACATTTGGCAAAGATAGAAAGTTATTGACAACAGTGGTAATACAGATGGGAAAAGAGTGCCGCTACTGGGCCGCTAACAGAACAGAGGAAATGAACCAAGAACTCATACTGCAGCACTCGAAGCCACACGATACAATAATTTACACAGACGACCCAGTAACACAAGAAACAAACAGGTGTGGTTGGGGTTTCGTGGCCTACGAAAATGGCAAGAAATTAGCTGAGAAGTCAGCTGCCTACCCGACTACAACATCGAGTATGAGAATGGAAATAAAAGCTGTGACAGCAGCTGTCACTTGGCTGGCGACGTAACCTCCAACAGACTCAGTGATTCTATCGAACTCTCCAAGTATGCTGCTCATGATAGAAAAGTATATGATCAGAACTGAATGGGTCACTCTTCTCGACAATGCGCAGAGCATTACATGGATCTGTCCTGGTCATGCTGGGGTCAGGGAAACGAAATAGCCGATGTGTTGGCTGGTAGGGCTTTGGTGAAGGACACCGAGAAAAGAAGAGACATGATTGAATTGATTAGAGCAGTCATAGATAACGAACGAGAAGACGAGGAGGAAGTCGAACGTGACAATGTACATATTCAGAGAATGTTAGAAATGGGAGTGACAAGAGGCGATGGGAGAAAGTACTCCCTCTCCGGAAAGATCAGAAGAACACGTAATCAGCAACTGACTGGGACACTGAGCTTATACACTTTTAGACGGCTGACGGAACGGCAAGCAGAGCATATATGGAAATGCCCCCTAGTGCTGTGACGCTTGTTCCTAATCAAGAATCAAGAATACAATGTTGACGCGAAAGGGCAGACACGCTGGGCAGAACTGGGCAGATCACATGGTCAGCATGAAGATCATAATCTACCACAAACTTTGTTATATGGAGAACTCCAGACTCACTCCCGCAACCGCCCGTGTGTTTCCGAGGCCGGAAAGGGGAGCAAAGAATAGCAACACTGTTTACCTTCCACACATGTCGTAAAAGGCGACTAAGGATGTTATGGGATGGAGTTGGCTGTCCCATCCCATATAGGGCCAGTGACCCAAAGCCATGATGAAGTCGGATGTGTCAGGTCGAAAGGCGCAGATATCGCAGCAATGATGTAAACCATGACACAACGCATTCCTTTCTCCGGACTACATCCTGCTAATCTGCAGGAGTTTGAGAACGAACGCAGAAGAAGAAGACTCCCGCAAGGAAAGAGGACAGAAAAAACGTATTAAAGACACGTTTAAGACATCACTGACTCACTTCAAAATAGACAGAAATTCATGGAGAATCTTTCACAAAACAGATCCGAAGGGCGTTCAAAAATCAAAAGTGGTGCAGCACCTGCAGAGAACCTCTGAGACAATGATGCGCAACATAAACACACTACAAAAAAAGCAAGCGCTGCGCAATGGCCCACAAACTCCTCCCACTCATGCCCAGAGTGTGATAGACAATTCCAAGCACGCATATGACTCGTGAGTTACAGTCGGGCAAACCGCAGACATCATCATCTTCATCATCATCCCAGTTGAGCTGAATGCTCTTCGTCGACTTCGACGGACAAACAGCATGACATCCGCAAATGTCATGACATTTGTCACATGAGGTAATCACACCGGTAGCGATCCACTTATATTGCATTTGCCACAGTGGTGCTGTTGACATCTCGATCAGTGCAGGTTGGGCATGCACATAGGATCATACGAGTCCTTTATGACTCAGAACCGCTTTATCCATACTGGAGGTTTGGAATCCGCCGGAATTAACATTCGCCACAAATCTCCTAATACTCCTCTAACTTCGCTCTATTTTATATGCGTCTCCTTCATCTCATAACTCGTTGTTTTTATGTACATGTTTTCTTTCAGTTTTTAGAACCGCTGAACCTAGTCTTGGTGACATCTGTTATCCTTGTTCGTACTTCTCACCAGTCACGCAATTTATCCTGCATGTATATATTATTTTTATATTAGTTTTATTATCATTATTTATACCTTTGTTTTCTATTTTACATTTTCCTTGCGTATTGTACATTCTCGACATGTAATCATTTACATTTTCCTTGCGTATTGTACATTCTCGACATGTAATCATTTACATTTTCCTTGCGTATTGTACATTCTCGACATGTAATCATTTACATTTTCCTTGCGTATTGTACATTCTCGACATGTAATCATTTACATTTTCTTTGTTCTCGCATCTCTTAATCGTGTGTTGTATTCCATACCTGTCAGTTTTTGATACATGGCTGGCATGTAGTCTCCACCTGTTTTTTAATTTTTTATTCCATTCTGTTTTTGTTTGGTCATTTCTTGATCGAGGTCTTATGTAGAAATTATTGTATATTTCAATATTTATATTTCAATATGTATATTTCAATATGTATTTTTCAATATGTATATTTCAATATATGTGTATTATTCCATGTAAAAATGCTATTTTATCTTTTTTTATCGAGCGCATAGCTACAGGAATCTGGAATTCTAATTCTGGGTGCAAGAAATATAGCAATTGTCTTCTTACTAGGCATGTAACTGCAACATCGATCCTAGCTCCTGGGAGACTAGAGCACTTGATCGATCAGCCGGGCACACCCAGATCACTGCAGGCATCACGAAATTTGAAAAAGAAATAACACTGCGGGCAATCCACAAGCTCAAGAAGCGGAAGGACAAATCCGTAAATTCTCCTACCCCGAACCTTCAGCACTCCTGCATGCACTGCAATAGAACTTTCCGTGCACGAATCGGACTCATCGGGCATCTACGAACTCACAAACCAAATTAGTTAATTACAAATTTTAATTAATATATATATATATTTTTTCCATCGCATTTAATGTTTTTCATGCCATGCTCATCTTCGCTTGCGAAGGAGGAACACCATCATCATCATCATCATCATCACTAGGCTTGACGTAGAATGCGACTAAGGAAAGTTGGTTGGCTGACAACTTGTCACATGTGAGATAATGATAATCACCACATCTCAATTTCCTACTTTTGTCCTCTATCAAACAATGCTCATGGATGAGAAAGAGATGCAGGCCAGCCTCATTGCACATTTGTCCTGTTGTGGCAGAAAGGTGAAAGGAGCTGACAGAAGAATAATCAAATGGATGGTCTATAAGTGTGATGCTCCTGACAGGACGTGGTAATTCTGGCACACTGAAATGTCTTCCTTCGGGGACGAAACATACACCCATAGACATCTCTTACACAGCCATATCATTAAGATAATCTTACATGAGTCCAGGCGTGACTGATTGTTGGTATAGAATGTTATGTTATGTTCCTCCAGGGCCATAGGCGGCGCATAAAGCAGAAACCATAGCCTTCTATTTCTGTCTTTGTGTTGCCAGGTCTTTCAATTGTTGCGTGTTGTTTAGGTTCATTGACATGTCTTCTCTATTAAAGGTTCTTCGTAGAGTTTCTCTAGTTCTCCCTCTTCCTCTTACTTCGGGTGGCACCCAATATAGTGACTGCTGGGGAATTCTTAGGCTGTTCATTCTGAGAACATGGCCGATGTAAGTCCAACACCTTGTCTAATAAAGGAAGATATATGTAGAGCATATAGAATAACTGTTCAATAAATTAAATTGAGCTCCAGTTTCTGCCCTATGCACCGTATTCGGCGCTCAAGGAACATAGATAAACAGATAAAGAAAACATACACACAATATATATATATATATATATTAATAGTGCCCAACGAAAATCATGACAACAATAAAAAAAACACCAAGTATTAAATTAAGTCTTGTTTACTTTCTGCGCAGATGTCTATACGGAAGCCTGGTCATTGCTGGCTATTCGTTGTTTGAAAATAAATATTTCCCTGGTTCATCCAGAAAAAAAGTTCTGGGAATATTGTTTTCAGTAGGTCCAGAAATGGGACAATCACTGCTGAGTAAGTGAAGTAGGCGACTCTGGCAAGGTGGTTTATAATCAACCGCTGACTAGACAGCTGACAATTTATGTTTCTGGTCAACCACCGACTAGACAGCTGAACACTTATGTTTCTGATCAACCACTGACTAGACAGCTGAAAACTTATGTTTCTTGTCAACCACTGACTAGACAGCTAAACGATTATGTTTCTTGTCAACCACTGACTAGACAGCTAAACGATTATGTTTCTTGTCAACCACTGACTAGACAGCTAAACACTTATTTGAGACCGTGTACGAGGCGTGTTCAAATGAAAACGGGACTTGTTACACCACGCGTGATAGAGCGCACTGATATTGATGACATTTTGCACTAGTAATGAGTATCCAATAATTTACATACGGTCACGTGTTCATCTTCCCAGCATGCATATGTGCTGCAGAAGACTGTTAACAATATGGCGGGTGTGATTCCGAACCCGTCCAAAGTGAATCAGCGTGCTGTGATCCAGTTTCTTTCATTTGAAGGATGTCAAGCAGTAGACATTCATCGGAGAATGAAGGCAGCATATGGTGACAAATGTTTGTCGAGGACCAGAGTGATGGAGTGGGTGCGTATGTTTAAAGACGGACGTGAGTTAACGGCAGATCTTGCACGGCCAGGTCAGGCGCATATTGTTGCAACAGAAGAAGACACTTTAGACAAGCTGCATAAGGCCATCAAGGCTAAGCGACCAGGCAGACTTTCTCAAGGTGTGATTCTTCTCCACGACAACGCTCGTCCGCACGTCGCAAAAATTGTGCAGGAAACATTGGCAAAGAAGAATTGGGAAGTTCTTCATCACCCAGCCTATAGTCCCGATTTATCCCCGTGTGATTTCTATTTGTTCGGACCGTTGAAGAAAGCACTAAAGGGACAGCGATTCAACAGCGACGCAGACGTGAAGACAGCGGTGACCACATGGTTCAGAGAACAGCCACGCAACTTTTTCTCGGACGGCATTCGACGTCTACCTAAACAGTGGGATGCTTGCCTAAATGCATACGGAGATTTTTTCTGATGAACCCAGGTGCATTCTTATTCACAAGTGGTTGCTTTGTTCAATTCCGTTGAAAATATTAAATTGCGTATGATACTTTTTAAATAAATCCACAAGTCCCGTTTTCATTTGAACACGCCTCGTACTATAACGCTGGTTCATATCTCAGTTTACCTTGACCTTAGTTAATGAATAATATAAATGGATAAAATGGAGGACATAGAAGAATAATCAGAAGGCACTCAAATGTGTTCTCTTTGCAGCAACCAGCCGTCGGGGATGAAGATAACTCTTTATATACTAAGCTACAGTAATTATTAGGTGGGGTGGCCAGTTCCCTTTCTTTTAATATTAATACATACAATAAGGCCTAAGTAATGAAAGACAATTAGGCCTATCTGTAATCATAAATACAATATAAACAGAAGAAAACTTAGAATTTGTAGTTAAAAAGTTAATCTCTAGTCTTCTATAGTAGGCGTGTCTATTACAGACATATGTATTGTCCACTTCATGGCAATTGCCTCACCTTAAAATGTGATACTGTGGTGTGTCTTGGTAATGGGGATGATCTACTAATTTATAGCGAGACGAATAGATGCCAGCTGAACAACCTGGTTCATGTAGCGAGACGAATAGATGTCAGCTGAACGACCTGGTTCATGTAGCGTGACGAATATATGCCAGCTGAACAACCTGATTCATGTAGCGAGACGAATAGATGCCAGCTGAACAACCTGATTCATGTAGCGAGACGAATAGATGCCAGCTGAACAACCTGATTCATGTAGCGAGACGAATAGATACCAGCTGAACGACCTGATTCAAATGGCGAGACGAATAGATACCAGCTGAACGACCTGATTCAAATGGCGAGACGAATAGATGCCATTTAAATAGCGAGACGCCATAGATAGACAGACAGACAGACAGAAAGACATGTCTTATGGATGAACTACACCGTTGTCTGAAGCTCTTGTTTGGTTCCATACATTTTAGCTTGCAGGTTTTCTTCGCTGAGGCAGTACGTCTCTCTCAATTGACTTGTTCATACTAGAGACAGTTCTGCAGAAAATGTTCAGAGGTCTGTACACAAGTTTCATAAGTGCGAAGTGAACATAGTTTTGCTGTTTATTATTTATATTAGTTATCAGTGACAATAACATCGTATGTGTTATCGCTTATTATTTTTTGTTATTGCAGCACTCTCACTCCCCACCTTGACATATATCCTCTGATAGTTTGGTTATGAAGGTCTTCCTCATGATGCTCTCTAGAAGTACTCTCTCATTTCATGAGGCACTCCCGTGATAACCGGTTATCAGTGGAGATTTTCTGTACGGGTTGACTCATTAAGTCTAAGACATACCTGTGCAGGCAAACTTACCTGTGTTGTATAATAGAAACTTACCTGTGTTGTACAATATCTAGAAAACTTACCTGTGTTGTACAATATCTAGAAAACTTACCAGTGTTGTACAATATTTAGAAAACTTACCTGTGTTGTACAATATCTAGAAAACTTACCTGTGTTGTACAATATTTAGAAAACTTACCTGTGTTGTACAATATTTAGAAAACTTACCTGTGTTGTACAATATTTAGAAAACTTACCTGTGTTGTACAATATTTAGAAAACTTACCAATCAATAAGAATGTCAGAGACAAACTAATCTGAAAATAAAGGTACCACCCCTTTCCGTTTGTCATACGAAATAATAGAGACACTTTCGTACTCCCTTGGTGGCCTTGCCATCATCTTCATTAATAGGAACAACAATTGTAGAAGTAATAGTAACAATAACAACACAATTTTGTGTGATATCATCAAATAACACATATTGTGTGAATTCACCAAAGAACACATATTTGCAGCTTGCAACTTTTAATCACTTTGCATTTTATTTTCAATTGATTTATCCTCCTAGTTTTTCTGGATCAAATCCAGTGTCCCCAACACACATGAGTTTTGGTTGACAACATGTAGGGTACTGCCGTGTTTGGTCGTACTGAAGATAACACTGCGTCTTGTCATGATCTATGTTAATTACGCTGCAGCTGTGACAAAACAAATGAGATGAGTCGGAATTAATAACCTCAGAAAACACAGATACTTTATTTAAATGATCATTACATTAGAAGATACTGGGCAGATGGCACAGAATCAAGAGTCAAGAGTCTTACAGTATGGTGGTGAGGACAGGTTCTTTAAATAAAATGTCACATAGATCGATAGATATTGCAGCGATAGAAAATGTGAAGAAAGGTTTGGAATGGAAAAGATACAGGTATACTTTCTAAAGTGGTCAACAAGATAGTAACAACATCATTTACATAAACGATATCTATATATTAACATATAACTCCCGCTGGATCAAAGATCTTCAACTAATCTCTTATTTCTTGTCCCTTATATTTTGCTTTCCGAAGTATTGATTCTTCATTAATCAGGTCTCAACGTCATTGAGATTGCCATATCGTACGGATACCAGACGAATAATCGAAAAATTGTACTTACTGCGCAGAACTGAAATCCAACAGGTAGATCCAGGAAAAGGGTAATAAAGTGGTGCATATACTAG